>JAVIAB010000047.1:3923982-4523982 GCA_032433765.1 Megaustenia siamemsis | reverse complement strand
ATGAATGAAAATTGATCTAAAACACACAGTTTGTTCTGACAATTTGTTCGAGCAAATCAAAAAGGTTTAAATAAGAGAATTACAAGGTTATAGTGGAAATCATTGTGGAAATCTCAATAAATTCAATGCTGCAAAACATGGCTCCTGGGTTTCTCACGTCAGCCATTAGGGCGCATTATGTGGCTCATGGTATATATTGTGTTAAGTGTGTAGTCTTTCTGTGTTCTTAATTTCTAGTTTTGGATTATTTTCTGCTGGTTTGGTATTATATATGATGGTAAGTGTGACTTTCTATTTGTTCATTTCAAAATGTAAGAAGTTTTGACAATCATGCAAACATTTCTGATGAACCATTCATTTCTGGTTTTTAAAACTTGGTAAAATCTTACAAATATTTTACTATGAATTTCAAATGGTGAAAACAATATAAAATTGTTAACAAGTTTTTAAATACCTACATTAATTCTGTACCAAAATTCATTGGTGTATTTAATTCATTTGTAAAGCTGAATTGTTGTCTTCGTTTATTTTATTTTCTATCTTTAGATTCAAGTTCACTTCTCCAGCACACAATTTCTGACTTATTCTGCCAAGACACAATATCCCTCATGTGTTGAATTATAAATATTTGGCTCTAGATACGTGAATGATTCTATTGGTTAGTGCTTATGTCATATTGCTGATTATTCATACTTCTCATTAACTTATTTACAGTTTCAGAGCTAGTTATAATAAATGCATTTTCATGGCATTGTAATTTTGGTTCTAAACATGAAATAAATATTGTATAGAGTGCTATAGGATCTTGGTAGAGGTTTGAACAGTTGTTAGTGAGTTTGATCTACTGCGAGCAAGAGGTTGGCTTCAACCTGGCTAAATTCTAGATTCATCATTCATTCATTTGCCCCAAAACTTCATCTTTTGTTGGAATACTTTTGATGTCTTCATTTCATCCAGAATTCACGATTAAAGGCAGCTTCCTCAGATATGGCAAAGGTTAATACTGCCTGTTCTTTAAGGTTGTCTTCCCACCACTTTCTCTGTCTGCTTTGTCGATAGAAAGAATGTAAAGGATACGAGGCAACGCTCATCATCTTTGGGTGCACAAAGGATACTGCATGCAGGACAATGAGTTACCCCCTTGATGTCTACCTTTAATCATTGCAGACATATAACATCCGCTATACAGTAAATTTAGGAGTACAAAAGGCAGTAGGTTAAAATTGTGAATGGATCAGGTTGTGGATATTGTTCAACAGTTGTGCTCAATCAAGGGCACAGAACCTGGTGGAGAATGGATACAAGTATTGTCAAAGTGCAGTATGTCCTTTCCTGTAGTCATTTACATTGGGATAGAGAATGCAGACAGTACCTCAGGGTCAATAAGGCAGAAATGCATGCCTTTATTTTATTGAACTCTTCTCAAAGTCACAGTCATTTATACAGATGGGTCTGTAACTCAACTCATACAGAGCTTGTGGGCTTTTGCACTGACAAATAGTCTGACTATGGAGGTTATGGTTGCTACTAGAACATTGGCATGGATTTAGACACAGACTTGAATGCATGCATGTTTCCTCAGTGACTCATTGAGTATGCTCTGGAAAACTACAACTGGCTGGGCTCGATTGTTGTGGTTGCAGTCTCTGAGAAGGTTCAAGTCTGACAAAAGTCTGTTCTGTTTTCAGGGTTGTGGATGTAAGAGGTAATGAGTGTGCTGACAGGGTTGCCAGCTTGGCTGATTTAGGGTGTGGAAGTACAATGGACAAGTCCAATTGATGTTCTTGATGCCCCCAGGGATGTTAAATGAAAGACTAACTCAAGAAATGACCCTGAATCTACAACCAAGGAAATAGGATGTCCCATGTACACTTGCACACATTAAAAAAACCATTGGCTGTTAAAAGATCAAAAAGAGTCGGCCAAAATGGCTACTGTTGCCACCCAGGCAAAGTTGTGAAGCAGAAATCTATCCTTGGTGAAGATTAATGTATCGGGCACAATACACAACTTTGCTGTAAACTAGTGACACATTACACTCACTTTAAAAAAAAAAAAAAAAAAGTAAAGTACCCCCGTCACGCCAAGTGGTGTATAGGGAATATGGTGTTAGTGACCATATATTTTACAGACCTTCGGCACATGATTTTTGGGGTAATGTTGTCGGTATTACGCCCGTGCCGCTTCACTTTCCCTAAAAAAAAAAATCAGGTACCCATTAAAGGCTGGGTGAACCCGAAGGCCGTCGGTTGGGATCGAACCCTACCTCTTGTCCTTTGTAGTTCAGTTCACTAACCACTGAGCTATCGCGGCTCCCTCACTCACTTAATGGTTGAACACAAATAAGAGATTTTATTTTGAAATTTGTCGGATTTAATTTCTTGGAGCAAAATGGATTATCCACTGTTGTGGGCCGGTCATGGTTTAAAAGAAACAAGAAAATTTAGCAAAGAAATAGTGCAAGTACCAGAAAATAACATTTCAAACAATTATTTTTAATAAGAACACCAAACAGGGCTAGGATAATATGAAAAGTAATGATTGTCTACATTAGGTAACAAGGCAAGTTTTAAAAGTGCAATTAAAAAATAAAACAGCAAATATTAATTAAATAAATCCTTGCTAAAAATTGTATTAAAAACAGTAAATGAGTTTGTTATAATTAATTCAATTAATTCTTTTTATTAACGTAAAACTTTTCAGTGTTCTTTGGTAACTTTTATAAAGAAATAATTTAAAGTGGTATGTGCAATATATACAAACTCATGACGACATTGTGAACAATATATGACAGTCTAAAAGTGAAAGTACATTCAAAAGACATTATGTTTTAGCACACCATACTGATATCTATTTGATGCCACTGCATTCAAAAATAATTTTTTTTTGGGTAATATTTGACCTACAATGTTTTGTTTTTATTATTGTAATTTTAACTTATTTGTTTTATATTCACAAAATAACTTCTTCAATATCATCATTAAAACTGTCAAAAGCTGTCACAGTTGGCTTTGCTGAGATCATATTTGAGCTGAGCTGTCTCTGGGAAAGTGATGAAACTTTATTGGTGTTGTCTGATGTGTTGATGCTGAACAGGGCAGAACTGCCGTTCAAGGTAGCAGCTTTACTGTCTGAATGAAATGTAGATTTGTTGGACTTTGTGTAATCAGGTTTTGTTTCCCATGGAAATGTTGAATTGACTGTTGCTGTTTGATTGTTTAAATGCGGAGACTCGTCTGAAAGGAAAAAATTGTCATTTTCTTGTATTTTATTGGTGGGCAGATTTTTGGATGAGCTTGCTTGTTGACCAAATAAACTTTCAAGAAGATTTGGCTTTTTGTCATTTTTTGCAGCCATTGTGTTTGATGGTGCTTTATTTATTTTGAATGCTGGCTCATCGTCGTCATCATCAGCAAAGATTGATGTTGGTTTGATACTAGGTTTGTTCATGTTTTCCCTTGTAGGGCCAAATGAAGGTTTGTATCCTACAGCATCATCACTTGATGACTGCCGTTTACTTTTCTGAAGTTCTGGATGTGTTGAAGTGGTGTCCTGATAAAATGGTTTTGTGGGGCGTAGATTATCATTGTGTTTTGAGAGGTTGGAATCTTGCCGTTCTTCATATCCGTTTGCCTGGTCTTCGGTTTTTTTAACCAGAAGAGGCTGGTGAAATGGATCGTCCATGGCCTTGAGTTTCTTCAATAACTCTTCTTTCTTCTTCCTCTCCTCCTCCTGAAGAAAACTGTCACTCTCCAAACTCTCATTTTGATACTGCTCTCTTCTCTCTTCTTCAGTCTTTTCTTTTTGCTTTGTTTCTCTGTGTTTTCATTCCCACCTCTTTCCTTTGTCTCTGTTTCCTGTAGCTCCTTTTGATCTCTCTTCTCCTGTTTATCTTTCTTCTCTCTATCTTCTCTCACAAGCCTATCATTTGATCGTTTCTGAAGAGCCTGAAAAGATTAAAAATGATGATATGTTAAAGAAGAAGGTACATGACATACACAAATATTATACTTAGATTAAAAAAGTAATCTCCCATGGAGATAAGTACACATATTAAGTTCTAGGTAGGTGGCATATTCATGTTGTAGGAGAGTGAAATCACCTTAATAGACAACAGTATTTACAGGTGGTGTGGCCAGTGTTATTACTTTTCTTAAACTTGGTGAGTCAGGTACCCATTTCTTAATCAGCTCCATCAACCAGAGAGCATCAAGCTGTGTTTGAACCTATGAAGCCAACATGTTAGCACACTAATGAGACTCTCATAATTATATTGATCCTCCCAGCGAGCTAAGTGTCGCAAAGGGCTCGTATAATTTTTCACCCTCTATCTCTATTCTTGGCGAGATGTTTTATCTTATGAGTCTATGCCTGCTAATTTTGCTTATCTTATAAATGTTCTGTTTAGTGTCTCTCTAGATCTCTTTTCCTGTATCCTGATGTTTCCCATAGAAGAACCTGTTGTGGAATTCTCTTGTTGTCTCTTACCAACACATGCCAGACATGTCCATCTTCTCTTCCTAATTATAGATTTGATCGTTGGTTGTATGGCCATTTCTCTTATATCTGTATTAGTCTTGAATTAATTCCATTGTACACTGTAATCCATTAAAGTATTCTTCTTAGACATTTGTATTCAAAAGCATTTAGGTCAATTTTAGGTCCTTTTAATTATAGGACCTATATTTATTATAATAATGTGACAGTTTGTTCATTTATTATTTACATTTTTTTGTGTGTTCACCAGCTTTCACCTCTGGCAAAGTCCCTAGAGACTAGAAATTGAATTTTGCATGTTAATCTGTTTTTCCCTGGCAGCCCAGTCTGTGCACAGGTGTCGCTCACTGCACAGGCAGATAACTCCATATTCAGAGGTAGTCATATCTTTTCCGTCAAAGAGTAATTGACATTTCAAGCCAGGCCTCGCTGCTGAGACCAGATGTGGTTGCCGCAAACAAAAATCACAAATAAAAATCCCAACTGATGCAGCCGGGATTTGAACTCACAACCTCTCTGTCTCGAGACCAACTAGTCCCCATTATTTATATATGTGCATGTGCACGCAGAGTACGATGTAAGGAGAAAAAAATATTAAAGTAAATTAATTTTTTGTATATAGGCTCGTCCAGAACCATGTAGTGAGATACAATGCAGGTGCTGTGCAAGGTCTGATGATAATAGAGATCATCAGATATAGAGTCTAGAATTTCTGCGCTATCTCTATGTGCTGTCTTCAGTTGGAAGGGACAATAATAGACAGCTTGCTAACTTGTGTTCGCTCGATGACTAAAGGCATACACCTCTTCATCATCCGCCTTTAAAAGAATGTTAAGTGACATGTATACTTTGTGGTTTGCAGTGAAACTTATATCTGCACCTTTCGGCCCAAAACATCCGACTTCAGTATGTTATTTTTGAGTACCAGGTTATTTTCCCCCTCAATCCCTACTCGCTTGGCCAGACTAGACAGGTTAGCCTGTTTCTAGAGGCACCATGAAGAGGTGTAGTAAGGTCAGGATGGTTTGGTTCACCGATCCAGGCCCAAGCCATCAGCTGTGAGTTGCTGAAAGTACTCACCTCTGCTGCTGTTCGGTGCCTTGCCTCTGGACAATAGATATATAAATATATATAGGTCAAGCATCATTGTATTCAATTTTCTGCTTATAATTTTCATCCAGCCTTTAATGGGTACCGGATTTTTTTTCTGGGAAAGTAAAGCGGCACGGGCGTAAGACTGACCACATTACCCCAAAAATCATGTGCCGAAGTTCTGTAAAATTTATGGCCACTAACACCATATTCCCTATACGCCACTTGGCATGACGGGGGTACTTTACTTTTTACTACTTATATTCGTCTGTGTGGTAAGGTAAGAATAACAATGTGACTCCCTAGGTAGAATGTCATCTAAGCAAAGTGAAGCCAATATAACTATCTATCTCTATCTATTGTCCTTTCGAGCTGAAGACGGCACATAGGGCAGAACCACAATCTCAAAAACAGAAACCGTGCGTGCCAAATTGGCACATATTGCAGAGATCACTGCTTCTAAAATCTATGACTGTTTCCATAACAATACTTTTTACAATGACAGCTTGTCAAGCCATTGATCAACTTCCTTAGTCACCTCTTACTACATGCCTGGAAGGTCACAGTGTCACTATTCTTTACTTCCCTCATAACGAGGCTCCAGTAACACACGGGAAAATATAACAATAGAGGCAAAAAAATAAAACTAGAGACAAAACAGGCACTCCGCAGCACAATCTTCATTTCAACTTTGTGCTACCAATGTCAGACGTGGAAGTTAGGCTTAAGAACAAAATAAAAAATAACAACTATTGAAATTAAATGTGTTTCCTGGCATAGAATACATAAAGAAATGAACAAAATGGTTTGATCACGTGATATAACAGAAAGATCAACCCACAATATAGCTTTCATTAAACACTGAGAACATCAGACCCAGTATATTAGAAACACCAGGAAACATAGCAGGAGAGGACAACAGAAGCAAAAGACTGCAAACTATATCTCCCCTTGATACTGAAAAGCAAATAAGGAAGGAAAGAAGATGCCAACATGACAAAAAACTTCTTTGTATGAAAAGGATTGGCATAAATAAAGTGGTTCTGTGGTAATAAAATCAAAAAAGAAATGGCTGCATTTTTATGACAATCTGGTCAGACATCAAGATCTATGAACCACTGAATCAATGGCTAACTTACTCCTTTTTGTTTATACAGCTCTGCTCGTTGCTTTTCTGAATAGAATTTGGCCTTTTCTCTTGGGGTAAGTTCTGTCATAGATGAAGTCTTCCTTTTTGTCTTCCAGGAAAGGGCACTGTCTGGGGAATGGTTTCTGGATAATTTTCCAAGATGTGGATTGCTGTGGATATTCTGGTAATCCAGAGCTTTGTCCTTTTCCTGAAAATAATCATGAAAAAAAGGAAAATGTTAAAATGCCTCATGATTGTTTATCTGTAACAAATCTATAGCAGTGCCTGCAACTTTTCATCTGATTTCTAGAATGGCATTAGGAAGAGAAGTTGTTTGTGTTCACCAGCTTTATATCTTGTGTAGTCTTGAGTGGCTGAATTTTCTGTCAATATCACCTTTTCTTATTTTTCATGCTGGCAGGAGTGTGCCAGGTGTCCCTTGCTGTATAGGCAGATATTCTCCGACTTCAGAGGTACTCTCATTTTTTATCATCGAGAGTTTTGACATTTTTAGGCAGATTTATTCCCATCAATTTTGCCCAAGTAGCTGACATTTTTGGCATGCAGCTATGTCTTTTCACCTGCTGTTAGAACAAAGTTTCTAGCTAAAGCTTTGTCTTTTCCCCTGCTGTTAGAACAAAGTTTCTAGCTACAGCTATGTCTTTTCACCTGCTGTTAGAACAAAGTTTCCAGCTACAACTATGTCTTTTCACCTGCTGTTAGAACAAAGTTTCCAGCTACAACTATGTCTTTTCACCTGCTGTTAGAACAAAGTTGAAGTCCTCTCCAGATCTAAATATTGCTCCCATCATTTTTGTTGTATGCATTGCCATGCTGATTTTGAAGTTATCTCTAATGCAAAAGGAGCCTTGGTGGCAAAGTGAAGTGATTATTGTACTTGCTTCCTTATAAAGGTCTGGGTTCAATTCTCAGAAGTGGCAGATTTTTTTTTTCAGACAGACAGGGCCTGGTGTTTACCCAGTTTCTAAATATGGGTACCAGAGAATTTTCTGGGAAGCAAAGAGGTCCTGGTATGACACTGACTACATCATCCAAAAATGTGCCATGGTTGTGGAAAAATATGATCACTAGCACCGTTTTCCCCATACACCTAGCAATGTGTGGATGGTACCTTTTACCTTTGTAGTGCAACCTTAGACCGTGGAAAGAAAAGCCTTCATGATATAAAAAAAGTGATAAAGACATAAAATTGATGGAATTATAATCCAGATTTTGCAGAAACTCTAAATAAAAAAATGAGACAAATAGGAAGAAATTATAAAAGGTATGTTGCCATAGCTATTGAAACTTGTCTTCATATGCTGACCTTTAAAACTAGATTACAATATTGTAATAAAAATGTAATAACAGCATAAAAATAAACGAGACAAATCTGAAACAAGTGCAACGTTTCAAATACTTGGACACAATAATAACATCAGGTGGGAGATGCACCACAGAAATAAAAAGCAGAATAGCTAGCTAAGGCCAAAATAGCATTTCAGAGGGTTAAAAATATCTTATGCAACAAATCTATGTCAATAGAAGTGAGAAAGAGAGTTCATCGGTGCTATATAGAACCAATTCTGACCTATGGAAGCGAATCATGGACAATAGACAAACAAATGAAAAGACGATTAGAGGCCACAGAGATGGGATTTCTCAGAAGAATGTTGAAAGTTCCCTGGACAGCTAAAAAGACCAATGAGGAAGTTCTCAAAGAGGCCAACACAAAAAGGGAGCTCTTAAAAAACATAAGAAAGAAGCAATCAACATTTTTCGGGCACATCATGAGAAGAGGAAAGTTGGAATACTTGGTTACAACTGGCAAAATAAAAGGAAAGAGAGATCGCGGACGACAAAGAGAGAAAATACTGGATAGCTTGGTGTCATGGCATAGAAAACAGTCAACAACAGAATTGATACGATGCACTGTAGATAGAAGATTGTGGAGGGACATGATCGTCTACACCAACCGGTATGGCACATGATGATGATGAATAAAAATTAACGCATCAAAACACAAATTCTTCCAAATTTTATAGTTTGCGATGTTCAAACATTACCCCCTCTGTGTATCTTCCTAATAACTACATCTAGTAACTCGTGAGTGTTTAATTTGTTTCTGTTAATGTAGGATTTTTTTTTTTCATTTTGTAGATATGATCCTATATATATATATATATATATATATATATATATATATATATATATGTGGCCATTTTCGTCTTGCAAGACGGTCTAGTGAATGCTATTTGTTTTTTTTTTTTTTTTTTAGGATTTGTTTTTGTCGAACAGCTTCTCTTGTGGCTAATTCTACCAATGTTTGACAAACACATACTGCCACCAAATGAACATGTGAGGCCCACTGATCCACAGGGTTTTCCATCCTTTTTCATTTGAGTCTTTTCTTTTCTAAGTTATGCTTTAGCACAGTCTCAAATGATGTTATACCATTCCTTATACATGCTCTCCATGATGTGCGATCACTTGCCAGATGTTCCCAGCCATTTTCACAGATGAAGAAGTCATTCAGAGATGATTTACAGATATCTCTATAACGTAGCTTAGGTTTACCGATTTGTCTTTTTCCGTGTATTAGTTGACCATATAGTATTTGCTTGGGGATGTGTTTTCTTCCATTCGCTGGACATGCCCCAGCCATCTTAGTCTTTATGATCCTATAATATGAAAATAATTCAATATATTGGCCATTTTTCATTTTTTTCCCTCTTTGACCAGAGAAATTTGCTTGGTTGTCGGCAACATCGACTTTTTGTAACTCAAGAAAAACTCAGCAAATAACGCTTTGAGGTAGCCAAACTTCCTGACGAATTTACAGCATCCATCTGAATAGACAAATAGTGTGACCGATCCTAGCGGACAACTTCAGGTCATACATCAACCTGAGATAGGAAATCTGAGTTCCCTTTGTGTTTCATTGGTAAACACACAGTTGTGTGTCAAAAGTTCAAAGAAAATACTATTTTTAGTGCTCCTAATGTTACAATTAAGCGTGCCACAGGTAGGTATCGTAATTAAGTGTTAATGTGTAAAGATAATAAATAGAACTAAAAAATGACACCTTTAGCTGATTGCCCAGCTGTGAATATTTCTCTTTCAGCTCCTCCATCTGCTTTTTCAAATCTTTCTGTTTAGCAAATTCAATTCCCAACTCATGTTTGTGACTCTTTTTCAGCACTGCTATATGTCTCTGCAACTCCTGAAACATCATGGCAATCAAAATTGTTGGATCAGATTATCAAAATTGTTGGATCAGATTATCAAAATTGTTGGATCAGATTATCAAAATTGCAACAAGATTTAAAACATTATCATTTGATTCACTATAAGTACAACAAGATTTAAAACATCATTTGATTCACTATAAGTACAAGATTTAAAACATCATTTGATTCACTATAAGTACAACAAGATTTAAAACATTATCATTTGATTCACTATAAGTACAACAAGATTTAAAACATTATCATTTGATTCTCTATAAGTATAACAGGATTTAAAACATCATTTGATTCACTATAAGTACAACAAGATTTAAAACATTATCATTTGATTGTCTATAAGTACAAGATTTAAAACATTATCATTTGATTCACTATAAGTACAAGATTTAAAACATTATCATTTGATTCTCTATAAGTACAAGATTTAAAACATTATCATTTGATTCACTATAAGTACAACATGATTTAAAACATTATCATTTGATTCACTATAAGTACAAAAAGATTTAAAACATTATCATTTGATTCACTATAAGTACAAGATTTAAAACATTATCATTTGATTCTCTATAAGCACAACAAGATTTAAAACATAATTTGATACTCTATAATTACAACAAGATTTAAAACATAATTTGATACTCTATAATTACAAGATTTAAAACATAATTTGATACTCTATAATTACAACAAGATTTAAAACAATTTGATACGCTATAATTACAATAAGATTTAAAACATAATTTGATACTTTATAATTACAACAAGATTTAAAACATAATTTGATACTTTATAATTACAACAAGATTTAAAACATAACTAAAAAAGAAAAAAACAGTAGGGTCAGATTACTCATCAGTACAGTGGTATTCATTCAACACAGTCACAATGCAAGATTAAATTAAATTCAACATAGATGGAAGATGATTTAAAACAGCTAAGCTACAGGAATAAATTCATCATAGATGACAAGTTTAAAACAAAACTGTTGGAATAAATTCATCATAGATGACAAGTTTAAAACAACAAAACTGTAGGAATAAATTCACAATAGATGGAAAGTTTAAAGCAGTAAAACTATATTAATAAATTGGATTAGAGGCCACAGAGATGGGATTTCTCAGAAGAATGTTGAAAGTTCTCTGGACAGCCAAAAAGACCAATGAGGAAATTTTCATAGAGGCCAACACAAAAAGGAAGCTCCTAAAAAACATCAGAAAAGAAAAGAACAATCAACATTTTTCTGGCACATCAGGAGAAGAGGAAAGTTGGAATACTTGGTTACAATTGGCAAAATACAGGGAAAGAGAGATCGTGGACAACAAAGAGGGAAAACACTAGATAGCTTGATGTCATGGCATGGAAAACAGTCAACAACAGAATTTATTCGCTGTGGACAGAAAATTGTGGAAGAACAAATTGTGGTCTACGCCAACCAGTATGGCACATGATGATGATAGGTATAAATTCATCATAGAGTGTTTGATTTTTTTCTATTGATGTAGGATATTTATTTTTTTTCCATTTTGTGAGATACGATTCTGTGATAAAAACTATATAGATACAAAAATACTCACAATATAAATAAATAAAAAGCAATGACTCTGAGGAACTAATTGCCCATGGATGCAAGGACAAGAGTGTTAGATTAATACCGACCTGAGTAGAGTGGATATAGGGCAGTGGAAAAACAGGATCAGGTAACTCCATCACATGAAGTAACAATTGTTTGATAATTTACAAAAGACAGTAAGCCAGACGTATGTTGAGACCAACATATCTTCAAAAGTGAATAATAAACAACACAAATTCAAAGAAAGAATTTTTGTACACAGAAAAAATACACTTATAAGGAACAAAGTCGTTTCCCAACAGCAGAGCTGGAAATGGTCAGTGAATCACAGCTGATGACTTGCAACAGGATCAGTGAACCAGAATCATCCAGACCCTACTCCACCTCTCCGTGGTGCCTCTGGTAACAGAGTAACCTGTTTAGTCTGGCCAAGCAAGTAGGAATTGAAGAGGGAAGACATTCTGGTACTCAAAAATAACATGCTGAAGTTGGATGTGTTGGACCGAGGGGCGCTAATATCCAATATTAGGAAGATACAATCATAATTTTTTTTAAACAAAATATGATATCCAATATTAGGAAGATACAATCATAATTTTTTTTTTTAACAAGATGTGATATCCAATATTAGGAAGATACAATCATAATTTTTTTTAAAAACAAAATATGATATCCAATATTAGGAAGATACAATCATAATTTTTTTTTTTTAACAAGATGTGATATCCAATATTAGGAAGAAACAATCATCATTTTTTGGCCATGTAATGTGAAGGGTACAGCTGGAGTATATTGTGATAACTGGGAAAATTGAGGGACGAAGAGCTAGAGGAAAGCAAAGAGAAAAAATACCAGACAGCTTAAGAGAATGGCTTGGCAGAAGGTCAACAACAGAAATGATAAATAACTGTCAAGATCGAAAGTTGTGGAGATACATGATCACATGCGCCAACAGGCATGGTACTTGATGATGATGATAATGATAAAATGTCAATCAGGCAGATTTTGTTACTGCACTTTTTTGGTCCCAGAAAAACAAATTTGAACAAGCAATATCAGGCAACCATGGTGGCCACAGATTCCTAAAAATGAATGGTCCTAAAAAACTCTGGATCATCACCATCGACTCTTGTGAAGCATAATGAACACACTCTCTTGTGAAGCATAATGAACACACACTCTTGTGAAGCATAATGAACACACACTCTTGTGAAGCATAATGAACACACACTCTTGTGAAGCATAATGAACACACACTCTTGTGAAGCATAATGAACACACACTCTTGTGAAGCATAATGAACACACTCTTGTGAAGCATAATGAACACACACTCTTGTGAAGCATAATGAACACACACTCTTGTGAAGCATAATGAACACACACTCTTCCAAAGGGTGAAAGCATTTTGTTTAGCACTACATGTCTCTACTCCCATCTAATGACCATTTGTTGCAATATTGATATATTTCCTGAAACTCTCAGTAATTTCCATTCACTTACTTAAGATCAAAAACTTTTAGTGTAGATCTATATAAATCACCTTAACATGAAATGTTATTTTTATTTTTAAAAAAGTCTCACATATGCTTACCTGCATCTTTATTTCCTTATCTTCAACATCTTGCTCGGCCGTTGCTAGTTTGCGACTCAGTTCATCTCTTTCCATTAGTTCCTTGTTTTCACAAATTTCTTTGTACTTATTCATTTTTTTCTTCACTTTTTCCAACTCATCCTCGGCATCTCTGAGGTAACGATCAGATTTATCATACTTCTCTTTAAGGCGTCTGTTTTGTTCCTTCAGTGCCCTGATTTTGTAAAAAAAAAAAAAAAAAAAGAATAATTAAATATACAAAAATTGTACAAATTGTAAAATAAAATTGTCTATCCAGTGGTGCTAAATGACCTTTAATGGACATTAAATTTTGAAATACCTTGGAAATATTTAGGTCTGGTGCAAAGCAAAATACTTTTTTTCTTCTACCTTTGAACTCCCTATGGAGCATAGGTCTTCAACAAACACTTTTTCAAGTTGTCCTGTTTCTTGCCATTCTCTTAAGACCATTCCATGTCTTCCCCATGCTCATTTCCTGAACAGTTGAATTACTTTTTTGCTTTCTTTCAATTGTCCATGGTTATGAAATTTATTTTTTATAATACAGGATAGCCAGCCCCATGCCCAACCCTCATTAGTCACCTCCTGACATGCCTGGTAGGGGATTGACCCACAATTCTTTAGTCCCCTCTCAAGCCTCGGTAATGCTTGGGTGAAAGCATGACATGAACATGTATTAAATTGTGTGTGATTGTAATAAAGTTGAAAGTTTGTGTATGTGCGTGTGTTAAGGAAGAACAAATAAATATAAAACAAGCATTAGCTCAGCTTTTTAGAACTGTAAGACACCATAGGCCAAAGCAAAAAGAGAGAGCTAATTTCCCAAATTAGGAAGAAAGAATCAGCATTTTTTTAAGCCCTGCAATGAGAAGGGAACAGCTGGAATATATTGTGACAACTGGGAAAATTGAGGGACAAAGAGATAGAGGGAAGCATGGAAAAAAGATACCAGAACTTAAGAGAATGACTTTGCAGAAGGTCAACAACAGAAATGATAAATAACTGTCGAGATTGAAGGTTATGGAGAGACATGATCACCTACGCCAGCAGGCATGGTACTTGATGATGAAGACACTATAAAAGACTAATTCCATGTATCAGTCAGGAGGATTTCCTCAGGAAACACAAATAAAATAGAAGAATACTTATATAGACATTGTCCAGATGTGGTAAAATGTTATTCAGAGCAATACAATTTCAGGGTTCATGCAGACTCTGAAAGTGGGTACTAGATATATTGAGGAGGGGGAACCAAGTTAGCCTGGCCTGATAAATCACCAATAAATGTATCAGTGGTCATTGAAAAATATTGTCATTAACTCCATATTCCCCAAATGCCATGATCAGAGAAACAACCACACTCCTCAATTGTATAAGAATATTAGGGGAACAATTTTGTTATCTAATTATGTAAGAATATTAGGGGAGCAATTTTGTTATCTAATTATGTAAGAATGTTAGAGGAACAATCTAATTATGTAAGAATGTTAGAGGAACAATTTTATTATCCAATTATATAAGAATATCAAGGGACATTCCTCAGTACAAGGCTTCTCAATCTGTCTTGTTCATGCTGAACAAGAAGATTGTGATGAATAAATAAAAAAAGAAACTAATTACAAATTTAAACAATAAAACAAAATCAGCAAAGAAGTATATAATTTATTTGAAGCAAACGTTTAGAACCATTTTAAAATAAAAAACCAACCTGATCTCATTATTATGTTTTTCTAATATCAAGGGTAGATCATTCTCCTTATCTGAAAAGGTTTTAATTGCCTTCTCCTGCCTATACTGTGTTGTCCTGAACAATTTGTTTTCCTGTTCTAGCTCTCTGATCCTTATCTTCATCTCTTCAATCTGAAAAATTTAATGTTTTATTAAAATCAAATAGCAAGAAAAAACACTGGCCTCCTCATTTATAAATATTGTGATTTACTGCTGAGAACTTTCAAGTGTCACATCATACTATATTATATGCCATAAGACAGCCTTCACCTATATTAATTTGAAAAATAAACTGAAGATATATATATATATATAATCCAGACAGGCTGACGATACTGTACTACTAGCAGAAAATCCTAAAGATCTACAACAATTACTTAATGAAATAAACATGACAAGCAAAAAATATGGACTAGATATGAATATCAAAAAGACTAAAACTATGATGATAAACAAAGGAAATATTCAAAACCCACAAATGGATATCAAAATTGAAGGAATAGACCTGGAGACAGTTCAGAACTACAACTACCTTGGACATACTATAACCAGTGATGGAAAATGTACAACTCAAATAAACAAGGAATGGCAAAAAGTAATTTTAATGCCATAAAGAACATACTAACATCAAAACAAATAACACCAGGGCTAAAACTAAGAATAGCAAAATGTTACATCTTCTCAATATTCCTATATGGTGCAGAAACATGGACATGAGACCAGAAAACAGAACAGAGAATTGACGCTTTGAAATGTGGATATATAAAAGAATAGGTAGAATTGGATTGAAGGAAAAGAAAACAAACGATAAAGTCTTAAAACAACTAAAAATGAAAAGAGAACTACTAAACACAATTCAAACAAGAAATGCGATTTTTGGGCCATGTTAAAAGACATAACAGCCTACTGAAAGTAATCCTGGAGGGGAAAATACAAGGTAAAAGAGGCAGAGGCAGACCAAGACTAACATGGACGAGTAACATTAAAAGATGGACAAATCAGCCTATGACAACCTGCACCATCAAAGCAAGAGACAGAGCAGAATGGCGCTCCATGGTAGCCAACCTTCGTTGCGGAGACGGCACTCAATGATGATGATATGTTCTTTGGCAACGTGACAGACCGTTGATAGCATGCAATCATGATTAGTCAGTAAGTTATTTGGTAAAATATTAGTGTCCTATGTTGGATGCTGTTTTACCTAACAGCTTCTCTAGTGGCTGAATCTGTTTTGTCAATATTGGACATACAGCAAGATACATTTGTGGTGCCTGGCTTCATCTTCTTTCTCCTGTGCCTTTTGTCTTCTGAATTTGACATCCAACGTTTCCTCAAATGTTGCTGTGCCATTTATTCCATTTTGTTCTCCATTTGCTACAATCTAGTGCCAGACTTTCCTACTTTCTTTAGCTGTTAAAGAATTCACTTAAAGAAGCCAAAAGGATTATCCCTAATCTTCTTCTTTCCTTCCTCATTTGCCTTTCAGCATCAAGGGGAGATATAATTTGCGGTCTTTTGCTCATCTCTCCTGATGTTATGTTTCCTAATGTTTCTAATATTCCATCAATCCATCTTTTGCTCACCTCTCCTGATGTTATGTTTCCTAATGTTTCTAATATTCCATCAATCCATCTTTTGCTCACCTCTCCTGATGTTATGTTTCCTAATGTTTCTAATATTCCATCAATCCATCTTTTGCTCACCTCTCCTGATGTTATGTTTCCTAATGTTTCTAATATTCCATCAATCCATCTTTTGCTCACCTCTCCTGATGTTATGTTTCCTAATGTTTCTAATATTCCATCAATCCATCTTTTGCTCACCTCTCCTGCTGTTATGTTTCCTAATGTTTCTAATATTCCATCAATCCATCTTTTGCTCACCTCTCCTGATGTTATGTTTCCTAATGTTTCTAATATTCCATCAATCCATCTTTTGCTCACCTCTCCTGATGTTATGTTTCCTAATGTTTCTAATATTCCATCAATCCATCTTTTGCTCACCTCTCCTGATGTTATGTTTCCTAATGTTTCTAATATTCCATCAATCCATCTTTTGCTCACCTCTCCTGATGTTATGTTTCCTGTTTCTAATATTCCATCAATCCATCTTTTTTGTGGTCAGCACTTGGGCCTGGTGTTCTTACGTTTATTGAAGGCTCATTGTGTTGTGTTTTGATCTTTCTGTCACGTCACGTGACAAAACCATTTTTATCTTTTGTTTCTTTATATATTCTATGGCAGGGGTTATTCCTAGATTTTCTCTCAATTCCTCATTTCTGATCTTATCTCTCAGGCTGTTTCCTGTCATTCGACTAACACGCTTCATCTCCGTAGAGGTTATTTTTCTTATTGTTCTTGCATCTAGGGTCCAGGACTGGCATTGGTAGCACAATGTTGGGATGAAGATTGTATTGTAAAGTGCCCATTTTGCCTCTAAAGTTTTTTTTCTTGTTGGATAATAGTGGTGATAGATGTCCAATGATTTGACAAGCTTTGTTGTATCTTGAGTCTATCTCCGCTGTTTGTAAATTGTTGTTTGTCACTAGACTTCTTAGGTATTTAAATTCTTCTATTTGTTTAGGTTGTCATTATTCCTAATTGGGCTTAAAAAAGACAAAGAAGAACTAAAATTAAACAAATTAGGCAGGGGAGGGGGCCTGGGTGGTCTAGAAGTAAGGCGTCAACCTCTGGATGAGAAAGTCTTGGGTTTGAATCCCACCCCAGGCAGTAGGAATTTTTTCACTTCAAATCCATAATTATTACCCTCTCTCATGTATCTAGACAAGATCCGATATCTAGCCCTCTCTATATAGTGATATCTGATGTCTCTCTTCTTCTACTACCTTTTCAGCTCCCTGTGGAGCATAGGTCTTCAACAAACACTTTCCAAGTCGTTCTGTTTTTTGCCATTCTTTTAAGATCATTCCATGTCTTCCCCATCATCTTCATCTCTGCTTCTATCTGTCTTCTCCAAGAATTCCTTGGTCTTCCTCTTTGTCTTTTCCACTGGGGATTCCAAAAAATGACCTGTTGTGTAATACTCTCAGTTGGCTTCCGTAGTATGTGTCCTATCCAGCACCATCGTCTTCGCTGTATCTCTTTATCCACTGCTATTTGACTGGTACATTTCCATAATTCTGTTAGTGATTTTGTCCTGCCATTTCCATCCTTTTATTCTGCGTAAGCATCCATTAATGAAATTCAGTATCTTTGTGATTGTCAATTTTGTTGTTCTCTATGTTTCACAGTCATATAATAGGACCGACTTAACATTTGAGTTGAAAATTTTTATTTTTGTACTTAACCTAATCTCTTTGGATTTCCATATGTTTCAAAGTGCAATGAAAGCTCCTCTTGCTTTTGATATCCTTAAAAAAAAAGTAAAGTACCCCCGTCACGCCAAGTGGTGTATAGGGAAATATGGTGTTAGTGACCCTATATTTTACAGACCTTCAGCACATGATTTTTGGGGTAATGTGGTCAGTATTACACCCGTGCTGCTTTACTTTCCCAGAAAAAAATCCGGTACCCATTTAAGGCTGGGTGAACCCGGAAGCCGTCGGTTGGGATCGAACCCTACCCCTTGTCCGTGGTAGTGCAGTTCACTAACCACTGAGCTATCGCGGCTCTTTTGATATCCTTATTTTGGTATAATTTTCTGTTCCTCCCTCTTTATCTATATTACTGCCCAGATATATGTAAGATTGTACGTCTAGTAGAGGTATTTCTCCTAGTTTTATTTGGTTATTGCCAACTGTATTAATTCTCATAATGTTGGTCTTATCTCTATTAATTTTCAGTCCTAGCTGTTGTGATCTCTCATCAAGTATGCTCATTTTATCCTGCATCTGTTGATGGCTGTGTGATAGGAGAGCTATGTCATCAGCAAAGTCTAAACCATCGAGTTGTTTGGTCAGTGACCACTGGATTCCATTTCTGTTGTTTTGAGTTATTTTCATAATCCAATCTATGGCCAGTAGAAAGAGAAATGGAGACAGAAGGCATCCCTGCCTTACTCCTGTTCTTATTTCAAATGCTTCTGTAATCTGTCCTTCATGCACCACACTACATTTCGTTCCTTCATACATTGTTTTTATCAGGTTAATAAACTTTATGAGGATTCCGTAATGACTCAGCAACTTCCAAAGCATTCTTCTGTCTAAACTATCAAATGCCTTTTCGTAATCTATGAATCCAATATAAAGTGGGGATTTTAGTTCTAAACTTTGTTCAACTATTATACGTAGAGTAGTTATTTGATCAGCACATGATCTGTTCTTCCTAAAACCTGCTTGTTCATCTCTCAAATGTTTCTCTATGGCCTCTTTTAGTCTCTCCAGAATGATTCTGCTTAATATTTTTCCTGACACTGATAGTAGCATAATTCCCCTATAATTTGTGCACTCCTGTAAACTTCCTTTCTTTGGTAGTTTGATCATATAACCTTCTTTCCAGTATTTAGGTATTTCTTCCCTCTCCCAAATTTTATCAAATAGATTATGTAACATCTTGGTAGAGGTGTTAATATCTGCTTTGATGGCTTCCGAAGGAATTTCATCTGGTCCTGTGGCTTTACCATATTTTAATAGTTTGATGGCTTTCATTGTTTCTTCTTTGCTTGGTTTTCTACAGTTAACGTGTAGCTCTTCTTCTGCAGGTAGTATATCTGGAGGATTATTTGAGCCGGGTCTGTTCAAAAGTTCTTCAAAGTGCTCTTTCCATCTCTCCATTTGTTCCCTTATATTACTAAGCAGATTTCCTTTCTTATCTTTAATAAAGGCATTGATCTGTTTGTATTTCCCACTTAATTTCTTTGCGCTGTTGTAGGTTTCTTTCATATTCCCTTTATTTGCTGCTTCTTCTGCCTCTTTAGCTAGTTCATCTATATATTTCCTCTTATCCCTTTTAATGCATCTTCTCACTTCTTTGTTCACTTCTGTGTAAGCTTCCTGTGTCTTGGCTTTATTACTTCTTGTTTTGCTTTTATTTATGTCTGCTTTCTTGTTCTTTCTTTCTTTAATTTTATCCAGGGTCTCTTTGTCACCATGCCTTATTCTGGCCTTCTCTTTTCCCCAGTGTTTCTTCGCATGTCTCTTTCCATATATTTTTTACCTGTTTCCAATGATCTTCTATATTTATTGTATTTTCTAGTTTTTGGAGGACTTGGTATTTGTTTGATATTGTGACTGCGAATTTATCTGTAATTCCTTGTTCTTTAAGAAACCCTACATTGAAATACTTTCTACCCTTATTCGTTGTAGTATACCTTTTTAGTTTAATTTTAAGTTCGGATATCAGAAGATGATGATCAGAAGCTACATCTGCCCCTCTGTATACTTTTACATTCTGTAAGGATGACTTAACCTTATTATTAATACATATGTGATCAATTTGATTTTCCGTTCTATGATCTGGAGACACCCATGTAGCTTTATGTATTCTGTTATGTTGGAATATTGCTCCTGCTAGGCTCACTTGATTAAGGGCACAGAAATTCACAAATATCTCTCCATTCTCGTTAAAATCTCCAAGTCCATGTTTTCCCATAATTTTTTCGAAGCCTCTGTTGTCTGATCCTACTTTAGCATTTAGGTCTCCCATCAAGATTATAATGTCCTTGGCTTGTCTTGCATCCATCCATCTGACATTGTACATTGTAGCTGTTTATAAAGATCTGATGTCTAGCCCTCTCTAAAAAAATAGAGAGATTCGATGTCTAGCCCTCTCTAGATAGTGAGATCCGATGTCTAGCCCTCTCTAGGTAGTAAGATCCGATGTCTAGCCCTCTCTAGGTAGTGAGATCCGATGTCTAGCCCTCTCTAGGTAGTGAGATCCAATGTCTACCACCCTCTCTAGATAGTGAGATCTGATGTTTAGCCCTCTCTAGATAGTGAGATCTAATGTCTAGCCCTCTCTAGATAGTGAGATCCAATGTCTACCACCCTCTCTAGGTAGTGAGATCCGATGTCTAGCCCTCTCTAGGTAGTGAGATCCGATGTCTAGCCCTCTCTAGGTAGTGAGATCCAATGTCTACCACACTCTCTAGGTAGTGAGATCCAATGTCTACCACCCTCTCTAGAGATAGTGAGATCCGATGTCTAGCCCTCTCTAGATAGTGAGATCCGATGTCTAGCCCTCGCTAGGTAGTGAGATCTGATGTCTAGCCCTCTCTAGGTAGTGAGATCTGATGTCTAGCCCTCTCTAGGTAGTGAGATCCAATGTCTACCACCTTGTCCAGATAGTGAGATCTGATGTCTAGCCCCTCTCTAGATAGTGAGATCTGATGTTTAGCCCTCTCTAGATAGTGAGATCTAATGTCTAGCCCTCTCTAAGTAGTGAGATCTGATGTCTAGCCCTCTCTAGGTAGTGAGATCCGATGTCTACCACCCTCTCTAGGTAGTGAGATCCGATGTCTAGCCCTCTCTAGATAGTGAGATCCAATGTCTACCACCCTTTCTAGAGATAGTGAGATCCGATGTCTAGCACTCTCTAGATAGTGAGATCCAATGTCTACCACCCTCTCTAGATAGTGAGATCCGATGTGCAGCCCTCTCTAGATAGTGAGATCCAATGTCTACCACCCTCTCTAGGTAGTAAGATCTGATGTCTAGCCCTCTCTAGGTAGTGAGATCTGATGTCTAGTCCTCTCTAGGTAGTGAGATGTGATGTCTAGCCCTCTCTAGATAGTGAGATCCGATGTCTACCATCCTCTCTAGATAGTGAGATCTGATGTCTACCACCCTCTCTAGATAGTGAGATCTGATGTCTACCACCCTCTCTAGATAGTGAAATCCAAAGTCTACCATCCTCTCTAGATAGTGAGATATGATTTCTAGCCCTCTCTAGATAGTGAGATCCAATGTCTACCACCCTCTCTAGATAGTGAGATCTGATGTCTACCACCCTCTCTAGATAGTGAGATCCAATGTCTACCACCCTCTCTAGATAGTGAGATATGATTTCTAGCCCTCTCTAGATAGTGAGATCCAATGTCTACCACCCTCTCTAGGTAGTGAGATCTGATTTCTAGCCCTCTCTAGATAGTGAGATGTGATGTCTAGCCCTCTCTTGGTTGTCAGATCCACTGTCTACCACCCTCTCTAGGTAGTGAGATCTGATTTCTAGTCCTCTCTAGGTAGTGAGATGTGATTTCTAGTCCTCTCTAGGTAGTGAGATGTGATTTCTAGCCCTCTCTAGGTAGTGAGATGTGATGTCTAGCCCTCTCTAGGTAGTGAGATGTGATTTCTAGCCTTCTCTTGGTTGTCAGATCCAATGTCTAGCCTTCTCTTGGTTGTCAGATCCAATGTCTAGCCTTCTCTTGGTTGTCAGATCCAATGTCTAGCCCCCTCAGATAGTGAGATGTGATGTCTAGCCTTCTCTTGGTTGTCAGATCCAATGTCTAGCCTTCTCTTGGTTGTCAGATCCAATGTCTAGCCTTCTCTTGGTTGTCAGATCCAATGTCTAGCCCCTCAGATAGTGAGATGTGATGTCTAGCCCTCTCTAGATAGTGAGATGTGATGTCTAGCCCTCTCTAGATAGTGAGATGTGATGTCTAGCCTTCTCTTGGTTGTCAGATCCAATGTCTAGCCCTCTCTAGATAGTGAGATGTGATGTCTAGCCCTCTCTAGATAGTGAGATGTGATGTCTAGCCTTCTCTTGGTTGTCAGATCCAATGTCTAGCCCTCTCTAGATAGTGAGATGTGATGTCTAGCCCTCTCTAGCTAGTGAGATGTGATGTCTAGCCCTCTCTAGGTAGTGAGATGTGATGTCTAGCCCTCTCTAGATAGTGAGATATGATGTCTAGCCCTCTCTAGGTAGTGAGATGTGATGTCTAGCCTCTCTAGGTAGTGAGATGTGATGTCTAGCCCTCTCTAGGTAGTGAGATGTGATGTCTAGCCCTCTCTAGATAGTGAGATGTGATGTCTAGCCCTCTCTAGGTAGTGAGATGTGATGTCTAGACCTCTCTAGGTAGTGAGATGTGATGTCTAACCCTCTCTAGGTAGTGAGATGTGATGTCTAGCCCTCTCTAGGTAGTGAGATGTTATGTCTAGCCCTCTCTAGATAGTGAGATGTGATGTCTAGCCTTCTCTTGGTTGTCAGATCCAATGTCTAGCCCTCTCTAGATAGTGAGATGTGATGTCTAGCCCTCTCTAGATAGTGAGATGTGATGTCTAGCCCTCTCTAGATAGTGAGATGTGATGTCTAGCCCTCTCTAGGTAGTGAGATGTGATGTCTAGCCCTCTCTAGGTAGTGAGATGTGATGTCTAGCCTTCTCTTGGTTGTCAGATCCAATGTCTAGCCCTCTCTAGATAGTGAGATGTGATGTCTAGCCCTCTCTAGGTAGTGAGATGTGATGTCTAGCCTTCTCTTGGTTGTCAGATCCAATGTCTAGCCCTCTCTAGGTAGTGAGATGTGATGTCTAGCATTCTCTTGGTTGTCAGATCCAATGTCTAGCCTTCTCTTGGTTGTCAGATCCAATGTCTAGCCCCCTCTCTAGATAGTGAGATCCAATGTCTAGCCCTCTCTAGGTAGTGAGATGTGATGTCTAGCCTTCTCTTGGTTGTCAGATCCAATGTCTAGCCTTCTCTTGGTTGTCAGATCCAATGTCTAGCCCCCTCAGATAGTGAGATGTGATGTCTAGCCTTCTCTTGGTTGTCAGATCCAATGTCTAGCCCTCTCTAGATAGTGAGATGTGATGTCTAGCCCTCTCTAGATAGTGAGATGTGATGTCTAGCCCTCTCTAGATAGTGAGATGTGATGTCTAGCCCTCTCTAGATAGTGAGATGTGATGTCTACCACCCTCTCTAGGTAGTGAGATGTGATTTCTAGCCTTCTCTTGGTTGTCAGATCCAATGTCTAGCCTTCTCTTGGTTGTCAGATCCAATGTCTAGCCCTCTCTAGATAGTGAGATGTGATGTCTAGCCTTCTCTTGGTTGTCAGATCCAATGTCTAGCCTTCTCTTGGTTGTCAGATCCAATGTCTAGCCCCTCAGATAGTGAGATGTGATGTCTAGCCCTCTCTAGGTAGTGAGATGTGATGTCTAGCCTTCTCTTGGTTGTCAGATCCAATGTCTAGCCTTCTCTTGGTTGTCAGATCCAATGTCTAGCCCCCTCAGGTAGTGAGATGTGATGTCTAGCCTTCTCTTGGTTGTCAGATCCAATGTCTAGCCCTCTCTAGATAGTGAGATGTGATGTCTAGCCCTCTGTAGATAGTGAGATGTGATGTCTAGCCCTCTCTAGATAGTGAGATGTGATGTCTACCACCCTCTCTAGGTAGTGAGATGTGATGTCTAGCCTTCTCTTGGTTGTCAGATACAATGTCTACCACCCTCTCTAGATAGTGAGATCCAATGTCTACCACCCTCTCTAGATAGTGAGATCCAATGTCTACCACCCTCTCTAGATAGTGAGATCTGATGTCTAGCCCTCTCTAGGTAGTGAGATGTGATGTCTAGCCTTCTCTTGGTTGTCAGATACAATGTCTACCACCCTCTCTAGATAGTGAGATCCAATGTCTACCACCCTCTCTAGATAGTGAGATCTGATGTCTAGCCCTCTTTAGGTAGTGAGATCCAATGTCTACCACCCTCTCTAGATAGTGAGATGTGATGTCTACCACCCTCTCTAGATAGTGAGATCCAATGTCTACCACCCTCTCTAGATAGTGAGATCCAATGTCTACCACCCTCTCTAGATAGTGAGATCCAATGTCTACCACCCTCTCTAGATAGTGAGATGTGATGTCTACCACCCTCTCTAGATAGTGAAATCCAATGTCTACCACCCTCTCTAGATAGTGAGAAGTGATGTCTACCACCCTCTCTAGATAGTGAGATCCAATGTCTACCACCCTCTCTAGATAGTGAGATCCAATGTCTACCACCCTCTCTAGATAGTGAGATGTGATGTCTAGCCTTCTCTTGGTTGTCAGATACAATGTCTACCACCCTCTCTAGATAGTGAGATCCAATGTCTACCACCCTCTCTAGATAGTGAGATCCAATGTCTACCACCCTCTCTAGATAGTGAGATCTAATGTCTACCACCCTCTCTAGATAGTGAGATCCAATGTCTACCACCCTCTCTAGATAGTGAGATGTGATGTCTAGCCCTCTCTAGATAGTGAGATCCGATGTCTACCACCCTCTCTAGATATAGAGATCCAATGTCTACCACCCTCTCTAGATAGTGAGATCCAATGTCTACCACCCTCTCTAGATAGTGAGATCCAATGTCTACCACCCTCTCTAGATAGTGAGATGTGATGTCTAGCCCTCTCTAGATAGTGAGATCCGATGTCTACCACCCTCTCTAGATATAGAGATCCAATGTCTACCACCCTCTCTAGATAGTGAGATCCAATGTCTACCACCCTCTCTAGATAGTGAGATCCAATGTCTACCACCCTCTCTATATAGTGAGATGTGATGTCTAGCCCTCTCTAGATAGTGAGATCCGATGTCTACCACCCTCTCTAGATAGTGAGATCCAATGTCTACCACCCTCTCTAGATAGTGAGATCCAATGTCTACCACCCTCTCTAGATAGTGAGATATGATGTCTAGCCCTCTCTAGATAGTGAGATGTGATATCTAGCCCTCTCTAGATAGTGAGATGTGATGTCTAGCCCTCTCTAGATAGTGAGATGTGATGTCTAGCCCTCTCTAGATAGTGTGATGTGATGTCTAGCCCTCTCTAGATAGTGAGATGTGATGTCTAGCCCTCTCTAGATAGTGAGATGTGATGTCTAGCCCTCTCTAGATAGTGAGATCCGATGTCTACCACCCTCTCTAGATAGTGAGATCCAATGTCTACCACCCTCTCTAGATAGTGAGATCCAATGTCTACCACCCTCTCTAGATAGTGAGATGTGATGTCTAGCCCTCTCTAGATAGTGAGATGTGATGTCTAGCCCTCTCTAGATAGTGAGATGTGATGTCTAGCCCCCTCTAGATAATAGTGAAAACAGGAGGTCTCGTATGCACTCTGAACACATGACAGAACTTGTAGCAGTTACAAATCAAGAAGATTAAGCTAAAATTGGTTGCCCAAACAAAATTTATAGGAACAAATCTACCCAAAAAACATCAAAATGCCTGATGATAAAAAAAAAAAAGGGTACCACTGAAGTTAGACAATATCTGCCGGTAACGCAAGGGATACCTGAGCATACAGCTGTCAGTGTGAAAAATAGAGAGAAAAAAGTCATATTTACACAAAATTCAGTCCCTTGGGTACTAGAGATACAAAGTTGGTGTACACAAACAACAAACATACACAAAATGAAATCATTAATGAATATATTGTCAGAAAGTTTGCCTATAAATGAATATATAAAGCAAAGATAATTACAGTGTTTCTGAGTTCGTTGATTCTATTTCGACTCGCAGACAGCACTCTTGTTGCCACACTGTCATTATTTTTCTTCATGTCGGCTGGTTCGCTGGACAGGCTGTCTCCTCGACCATTACCTCTGCCTTTCTTGCCATATCCTTGAACTTGACTCTTTAAACTTCCTGATCCATGTCCAAAAGCTGGAGAAGAATAATATTGTAATATAATGCTGATTATATTAATATCCTTATTTCGTACAATTTCAGTAAGAAAAACATCTGTAAATGTTTTAGCCAAACAAAATAAACAACCAAAAACTGTTCAAGAGATACAAAAAAAGAGGAAATGCACAGTGTGGTAACTTATAGTAAAGAAGTAAAGTGCCTCATCACGCCAGGTGGCATATAGAGAATAAGGTTTTAGTGACCTTAATTTTATAGACCCTCAGCACATGATTTTTGGGGTAATGTGGTCAGTGCTGCTTTACTTTCCCAGAAAAAATCCAATACCCATTTAAGGCTGGGTGAACCGGGAAACCGTCGGTTGGGATCGAACCTACCCCTTGTCCGTGATAGTCCAGTTAATGTGGTCAGTGCTGCTTTACTTTCCCAGAAAAAATCCAATACCCATTTAAGACTTGATGAACCTGAAGCCATCGATCAGGATCGAACCCGACCTCTTGTCCTTAGAAGTCCAGTTCACTAACCACTGAGGTTGTGATAACTAATGTTGGAGGTAAATAGGTCATGTGCCCAAGTAAGGTTCCAGAATGAAATTTTTTAAAACTGCCATCAGAGGACTCCAGAGGAAAGATGAAACAGACCAAGGACAACCTTGAGGGAAATAGTGGAAACAAAATTAAACAGTGTGGGCAAGACTTGCGGCACTCTGTGAATGATGAATGAATATTATTATTGTCAAAATGTCACTTGGCATGTAGGTCACTGACAGCTTCATCAACCCATGGCCAAGGAATATTGTAGAAACATGAGAATACAAATAATGGCTCCATCAAAGCATTAAAATCACACAAAAGACAAAGGAAAACAACAAGAAAGGGAAGAAAACCAGACAGCAATACTATGATTAATGAGAGAGGATTTCCCAATTCTCTGCTTTATTACAGCTGCTCATTGTGACTGGAGAAATCAAGGACTATTCATTCTTCATGCTACCTTCCCATAACTTTCTTCGTCTCTTTCCTGAGGCCTGAGGTGAGAGCTGATGACCCTTTCATGTTACATTTAATAAAACAGCCAACCAGTCATCTGCCAACGTAGTGCAGAATAAGTCTAAACTCTGTGAACTAAAACCTACAGAATACAGGTTGTGGGGAGAGCATAACAATATACATTATTATGATATCAAAAGCAAGAATGGCTGTTACAATATGCCTGAAAGAAAATCAATCCGACTAAAGTGAATGCTCAACCACACAAAACATTTGTCGATATACAATAACAAGGTGCTGCAAACCTGACAATGGCTGGTTCTAAATAATCAATGAACCACTTAGTGGCACAATCAGCGGATGAGAGAGAGAAAGGCGTACAGTTTTAATGTCTAGATATAATTTTACAGTAGAATTGTAAACTGTTAGCAAGAAGATAAAGAGAGTACATTGTTAGCAAGAAGATAAAGAGAGTACATTGTTAGCAAGAAGATAAAGAGAGTACATTGTTAGCAAGAAGATAAAGAGAGTACATTGTTAACAAGAAGATAAAGAGAGTAATTTATAAGCAAGAAGATAAAGAGAGTACATTGTTAGCAAGAAGATAAAGAGAGTACATTGTTAGCAAAAATATAAAGGGAGTACACTGTTAGCAGGTAGATAAAGAGACAGGAAATACATTGTTAGCAAGTAGATAGAGAGGAAGGGAGTACATTGTTAGCAAGTAAATATAGAGAAAGAGGGTACATTGTTAGCAGGTAAATAGAGAGAAAGGAAGTACATTGTTAGCAGGTAGATAGAGAGAAAGGAAGTACACTGTTAGCAGGTAGATAGAGAGAAAGAGAGTACACTGTTAGCAGGCAGATAGAGAGAAAGGAAGTACATTGTTAGCAAGTAGATAGAGAGAAAGGAAGTACACTGTTAGCAGGTAGATAGAGAGAAAGAGAGTACACTGTTAGCAGGTAGCTAGAGATAAAGGAAGTACATTGTTAGCAAATAGATAGAGAGAAAGGAAGTACACTGTTAGCAGGTAGATAGAGAGAAAGAGAGTACACTGTTAGCAGGTAGATAGAGAGAAAGAGAGTACACTGTTAGCAGGTAGATAGAGAGAAAGGAAGTACGCTGTTAGCAGGTAGATAGAGAGAAAGGATGTACGCTGTTAACAAGTAGATAGAAAGAAAGAGAGCATACTGTTAGCAGGTAGATAGAGAGAAGAGAAGTACACTGTTAGCAGGTAGATAGAGAGAAGAGAGTACACTGTTAGCAGGTAGATAGAGAGAAAGAGAATACATTGTTAGCAGGTAGATAGAGAGAAAGGAAGTACATTGTTAGCAGGTAGATAGAGAGAAAGGAAGTGCACTGTTAGCAGATAGATAGAGAGAAAGGAAGTACGCTGTTAGCAGGTAGAAAGAGAGCACACTGTTAGCAGGTAGATAGAGAGAAAGAGAGTACACTGTTAGCAGGTAGATAAAGAGAAAGAGAGTACACTGTTAGCAGGTAGATAGAGAGAAAGAGAATACATTGTTAGCAGGTAGATAGAGAGAAAGGAAGTGCACTGTTAGCAGATAGATAGAGAGAAAGGAAGTACGCTGTTAGCAGGTAGATAGAGAGAAAGGAAGTACACTGTTAGCAGGTAGATAGAGAGAAAGAGAGTACATTGTTAGCAGGTAGATAGAGAGAAAGTAAATACACTGTTAGCAGGTAGATAGAGAGAAAGGAAGTACACTGTTAGCATGTAGATAGAGAGAAAGGAAGTACACTGTTAGCAAGTGGATAGAGAGAAAGGAAGTACACTGTTAGCATGCAGATAGAGAGAAAGAGAGTACACTGTTAGCAGGTAGATAGAGAGAAAGAGAGTACACTGTTAGCATGTAGATAGAGAGAAAGAGAGTACACTGTTAGCAGGTAGATAGAAAGAAAGGGAGTTGCGCACAGAAATGTATCTGTCACTCATTTCTTTAACTTTATCTTATTTAAGATATTTATATGCAGTTCTTTATATGCAGTCCTTTAATAAGTAATTTATGCTTGGACCAAACAGAAATAATAAAATTTAACAAAGAAAAAAATCTTGACACCTATTGATGCAAAGTGAGAAGTAAAACAAGGATTCATCCTATCACCAAGTTTGTTTAATCTATACACTAAGCAAATCTTTGAAAGGAGCCATGATAGCTCAGTGGTTAGTGAACTGGACTACAAAGGACAAGGGGTAGGGTTCGATCCCAACCGACGGCTTCCGGGTTCACCCAGCCTTACATGGGTACCGGATTTTTTTATGAGAAAGTACAGCAACATGGGCGTAATACCGACCACATTACCCCAAAAATCATGTGCTGAAGGTCTGTAAAATATAGGGTCACTAACACCACATTTCCCTATACACCACTTGGCGTGACGGGGGTACTTTACTTTTTTTTAAAATCTTTAAAAACATCACAGAGTAATACTCCAAACCTACAAGTGGATATCAACGTAGAGTGAATAGACCTGCAGACAGTTCAAAGCTACAACTATCTTGGAAATAATATAACCAGTGATGGAAAACTGAAAAAACAAAAGAATAGGAATGGTAAAAAAACAATTTTAATGCCATGAAAAATATATGAACATCAAGATAATAAGACTGTTAGCAGGTAGATAGAGAGAAAGAGAGTATCATCAGGGCTAAAACTAAGAATAGCAAAATGTTATATCTTCTCAACTTTTCTGTATGGTGCAAAAGCATGGACATTAAACCAAAAAACAGAACAGAAAATTGAAGCCTTTGAGATATGGGTTTATAGAAAAATAGGAAGAATTGGATGGAAAGAAAAGAAAACAAATGATGAAGTCTTATAACAACTAAAAATGAAAAAAAGAACTACTTAACACAATTAAAGCAAGACAAATGAGGTTTCTGGAGCATGTTAAAAGACACAACAGCATACTAAAAGTAATCTTGGAAGGGAAAATATAAGGTTAAAGAGGCAAACCAAGACTAACATGGATGAGTAACATCAAAAGATGGATATGTCAGCCTATGACAACCTGCACTATCAAAGCAAGAGACAGCAGAATGGTGTTCCATGGTAGCCAACCTTCGATGTCGAGATGGCACTCAATGATGATGTGCAGTTCCAGTTGGTAATAAATTATCATGTTTCCTGGCTGAGCATATTTATCAACTTTTTAACCTCTTTAATGCATTGGTTTCACCTATTAGAAAGAATGTCGCCTTTGACCATTTTGAGTCTTGTTTCCTATTTTATTTCCTCTCTGTTAGTAAATCACATCAACTTTGCAATGTACCTTGCATTTTTCCTTTCTAGACAAGCTTCACAATCTCTTTAAGAGAACTGATACTGGCTTGCTTTACCTCTCTTGTTAGTGTTCTGTATTTTCTCTTGAAGTCAGTCTCTTTTTCTTCTTCAAGTTATTTCCCAACTGAGGGCTTGCTTTGTGATTATCTGGTCATTCTTTCTCATCCTGTGGCTGACATATGCTCCCCTTCTCTTCCAAATTATAGATGAAACTTTTAGTTGTATCGACATTTCTTTTATTATAAAACACAAGTCTCTAATTAATTCCAATGTATACAGAATATTTTCTATAGACATTTGTTTTGAAATGCATCTAGTTCATTCTTTTTCTTGTGTTGATCTCCAGCTTTCACTTGCACACATAAGGATGAATAATATCTTTAAGTTGAATATCCTAAGCTTTCTTTTTAGGCTTAGAATTTATTTTAATATTTCCTCAAGGTTTTTTTAAGTCACAGCTACAGATGATATTTTAGCTCTGGCTTCCACTTTTTAAAAAATCTCTCCTTAATCTGTGCAACTCCTAAGATACGGGAAACAATGCACTTCATCTATTACTTTTCCTTCCAACTATACTTTTACTTCTGGAGTAACTACATTTTTAATTACTGTTATCTGGGGGGAAGAGGGGGAGCTGGGACTGGTGGTCTATAGGTAAGATATTGATCTCTGGACAAGTAGGTCTTGGGATCGAATCCCACAGCAGGTGGTGGAAATTTTTCACTTCAAATCCATGGTTTCTTCACGGCTTTACCCTCCTCTGGTCTCTAGATAGTGAGATCCAATGTCTAGACTTCTCAAAAAATGTAAAAAAAAAAAAACAGGAAGTCCCAAGTGCATTCTACACACATTAAAGAACCCTTGGGAGTTGGAAATACAAAATATTAGGTCAAAAATTATTGTTGCCCTGGCAAAATTGATAGGAAAAAGACCTATCCCCCAAAAAATGTCAGAACACTCAACAATAAAACTTTACTTCTTTGAAGCTCTGGGATTGGTTAGAGAAGGTTCCCCCACCTGCTTTTTTTGAGCTCATCTGCTTTCTCATTTCCAGGGTTGCCACAGTAAAGGTAAAGGTAAAGTACGAGACTTGAACCAGCGTCTTAGCACGCAAGTTTGCACCCATATGTGCTCGGCCGCCTATCCAGAAATGGTTGGAGATTTCTGTATAGTGTCGCCTCAAGCATCGAAACTCAGATGCGAAGCGACATTCCTCACCTTCCCAGAGTAATACCCTGGTACCCATTTCTGCCAACGGCTGGGTCGATCGTGGGGGTATTTTTTTTACAACCACGAGTACAATTCACACTGCTCCCTGCGGGAATCGAACACGGGTTGTCCGAATGTCGGTAGTCCAGTCGGGTGGTTTTCCCAACTAGGCTACCGAGGCCCCCTATGCCACAGTATGCTATGATATCCACTGCGAGACTAAATCTGTCTATTCTGACAGTGAACATATAGTAACTCTTGACAACAATTAAGAGATGCAAGCCCTCAATTCTTACTCAGAAGACACACAGTAAGTAAGTCCTCATATTCCAAGTCTGGCTTGTTGCAAGAGCTACTGAGTTAAATGCTCTGTGCATACCGTGAGCTGTGTGTCTCATCCGTTTTGATCATGTTTCGATATTCCAATTGTTTACGATGAATGATGATATCGTATGACAGGGAACAGTTGGCTGTGTTCACTTTTCGCCTTATGTCTTTTGGCATGTGCTGAGACTGCTGCAATGGGGACTACAGCTACCTTTCTTTGTTTGGGAGATGAGATATTAATTCGGATGATTACGCTGTCATGGGCGGTTGAGCAATTATGGATTTTAATTAGTTTTACAGTGATACCGGGGCCTTCCATAACCAAAATTACAAAAAAAAAAAAAAAAAAAAAAGAACAGTAAGTAAGTAAAGAACCCCGTCACGCCAAGTGGCGTATAGGGAATATGGTGTAAGTGACCTGTAAAAGATACCCATTTAAGGGTGGACGAACGCAGAAGCCATCGATCAAGATCGAACCCGACCTCTTGTCCTTTGTAGTCCAGTTCACTAACCACTAAGCTATCATGGTTCCCTAGAAGATACACAGTGCAATATGTAAAATGACAGTGAGATAATGATATGACTCATACATACAGCATTCTTATGACACTCACATTTATCTTGATTATATCGATGGCTTGAGTTTTTCCTAGAGGCCGGAGCTCGTTTATGTTTTGGTGTCATCTTGTCTTCATCATCACTAACAAAATCATCACTGTATCTCTCCGGTGAATGCCGATGATCTTCATCAGAATATGCTCGCTTTGCACTCATTATTTTTAATCTCCAAGGCAGTAATTATGACTTTTAGATTGTGATGGTTCTGACTTTGTGTACAAGCAGATGGTAGTTACATTAGGAACTAGAGAAGGGGTCTCCACTATTATCACATGTACTTCATTTTTCAGCTGTAGGAGTATACAGAGAACAGAACAAATTATAAATATTATTACAAAAAAGTGATGGAAAATGTACAACTGAAATAAATAAAAGAATAGGTATGGCAAAATTTCAATGCCATGAAAAATATACTAGCATCAAAACAAATAACACCAGGGCTAAAACTAAGAATAGCAAAATGTTACATCTCCTCAATATTCTGTATGGTGCAGAAACATGGACATTAGACCAGAAAACAGAACAGAAAATTGAAGCCTTTGAAATGTGATTTATAGAAGAATAGGTAGAATTGGATGGAAAGAAAAGAAAACAAACGAGGAAGTTTTAAAACAACTAACAATAAAAAGAGAACTACTAAACACAATTAGAGCAAGACAAATGAAATTTTTGGATCATGTTAAAAGACACAACAGCCTAAAAAAAATAATATTGGAAGGGAAAATACAAGGTAAAAGAGGCAGAGGCAGACCAAGACTAACATGGACAAATAACATCAAAAGATGGACAAGTCAGCCTATGACAATCTGCACCATCAAAGCAAGAGACAGAGTAGAATGGTGCTCCATGGTAGCCAACCTTCGATGTGGAGACGGCACTTGATGATGATTACAAAAAAGATTATATTTAAATATATATTATATAGATCAATTATGTTTTATTATATAGATCAATTATGTTATATTATATAGATCAATTATGTTATATTATATCAATCAATTATGTTATGTTATATAGATCAATTATGTTATATTGTATTGATCAATTATGTTATATTGTATTATATTTAATAAATTCAATTAAGCAAAATATCCTTCATTTTTCAATAACAAAGACTACAATTTTGTTTCTTTCATTAGGCATGTTGTACATATATGTTGAATATTTTTATCAGCTGTATGATTGTTATATACAGTGTCTATGATTGTTATATATAGAGCATCTATGATTGTTATATATAGAGTGTCTATGATTGTTATATATAGAGTGTCTATGATTGATGAGTAACAGTTATTTGTATTCAGATCTTCCAGTGATGGACAGTCAATTTTGTAATAACAGTTTCCCCTTCCTCTTTGTTAGAGAGCTTGCAACCACTTTCAGGAATGTTTATTCTTCTTCTTGGGTTCCAGAGGTGCATCATTTATCTCATAGCTGCCCAGTGGTTTAATAAAAACAATCCAGATTTATGCATGAGTTTATGCCTGAGTTTATACCTGAGTTTATGCCTGAGTTTATGTAGAGAGGACTGCATGGTCTAGAGCACATCAGTCCCTGGACAAAAATGCCCCAGGTTCTATTCCCATTACAGGCAGTGACAATTTTTCAAAAATTGAATCTGCTCTTTCTCTATGGCTTTACCTTCCCTTGGTCTCTGGGTAGTCATCAGACATGATGTCTTCCCTCTCAGATAATGATAAAGAACAGGAGGTACCATGTGCATTCTACACATATTAAAGAAACCTTAGCATTTAGAAATTGAAATGAGTAGGCTAAAAATGACCACTGCCCAGACCAAACTGATAGAAAAATAATCCTAAAACCAATGTTTACCTAAAACATCAAAACTCTTGGCAATAAACAAAAATTAGAGTACCTCTGGGGTCAGAGAATATCAGCCTATCTGACAAGTGACACCTGAGCTCACGTCTGCCAGTGTGAAAAATTTTTAAAAAGTGATATTCATGCAAAATTCAGTACCCAGGACTTCACCAGAAATACAAAGCTGGTATACACAAACAGACAAAGAAAAATAATTCATTTTTTAAAATCTTCTTCAAAGCATGAAAATAATATTAATGCTCAGTTTGCCACAGAACTTTACAATATGAAACCCAAAGTAAATCATAACTTACATTAAACAGAGCAAACACCTATTACATATCCAAAGGAATATTGGTACAAGAAAAGCTTCCTGAAAATTGAAAAATGCAAACAAAGAACAGAAGATTTTGGAGAGTTCTAGTTGATGATCTATGCATTAAGATGCATAGATCTGGTATAGTAATTAAGAATGGAGCTTGATGTGTCAGGGGCTATCAGAATGTTCCCAGACAGTAATTACCATGATGTATCCACTTAACATATTTGCAAGAAACATCTGGGCATCCATGCTACCATGTGTGCTGAGTCTGTGTGTCACATGATATCATGCTGTCTACATGTGGTCAGCTTCGATATAACAATTTCTTACCTTGTGTAAGGGCCACTCTGTGATTAGTATCATGGTTTACAATTCTAGGAATGTGTTTGCATCAAATTTTGTGTGAAAGTTGTCAAATCTGCTACTGAGACCCTGAAAATGCTTCTGCAGACCTTTGATGAACATTGTTTAGGTTGAACACAAGTCTTTGACTGGTATACATGTTTTAAGGCTGGTCGAGTGTCAGTTCAAAATTATGAGTGATTAGAGTGTCTTGTTACCAGGAAAATGCAGGAAATGGTGGAAAAAATTCATGAACTGATCCAAGAGGACAATCGTTGAACAATCTATCAGTTCTCGCATGTTTGGAATTAGTTATATAGCCTGTCATGAGAATTCATAAAAGAAAGCCTGAACATGCATCTTGTTGCTGTGAAATTCATCCATGGGCTCATGCGACTTGATCAATAACAGAGACATCTTAATGTGTGCTTTTTATTGTGTGAGGTGACTGGCTAATAATGACAAAACTGTATCTATGAGCATTGGATTTACAGGTATGATCTGGATTTGAAACTAAAACAAAAGTTTGTCGTTGCAGTGGAGTGAAAGAGCCCACATCCTAGTCACCACAAAGTCAATTCAAAGTGTCAAAGAAGGCATCGCTCGCCTAAAAAATGTGTACCTTCTGACATGATGATATGGTGAATTATTAATCATGATATTGTGGTCTTGTCTTCTGGGGCTGCAGAGCAAATCTCGGAAAATGTGTGTCGAAAAAGACTGAAACTGCACACTTTTCCGTAGGTGTCGAGCGACATTTGGCTGTAGCGGAGTGCAAATGCGCTTTACAAAACGGTTTAACGGGTTTACCGGTGCCGTTTGTTTACTCACTGGGGTTTAAGTTTAACAGTCCAGTCTGAGTCCGTATTAAAACAGACACTACACTCACACTCACTGTGAGTAGTGTGAGAACTAACACAAAGCTCTGACTGAAACAAACTACTATAAAATACTACACAAAATCAACTGACTACCACAAAAGTGTTATCGTCTACTTTTGTCACTTACCAAACAAGCTGGCAAAGATAATCCAGCAGTAAATATTTATTTAACTACTAAATGTTTAATGCAAGTGTTAGCAGTCACTGGTGCGTTGTTTGATTTGTTTACCTTGCCCCAGCAACCAGAAACATTCTTTTCAAACATGAGAACAACGTCATAGATTTATGTGCACCCTCAAGGAGGATAGCGCTCTTCACTTCAGAATTTGATGACATACTACACAACAATCTAAGTTAGCCAAAGACTTCCTAATCTGGGGGAGACGGTTTTTCGTCTGTTCCAGAACTTTGGCTGCAGTTTCGAGTTTCAAGTTTTGTTTGGGCCTATGACACGTTTTAGTCATTTTTACTCACGAAAATGACCATCAGAGTATTTATTAGCAACTCCGCCTTCAGTTATGTGGTAAGTGAATTTATTTGTTTGTTGCCGGACTCACCAGATACTGCACGAGCCGTCTATTTTATAGAGACCTTCCAAGTACCACTTTACCTAGGCTACTTATCTACTACTATTTTGACTTTAGTAAGTGTTCTGTCCTGCGCTGTAGAATCTTTCGACGCATATTGCAAAATTGGCATATGGCTGGAGAGTTTGCATGAAGTATCAAGCTAGTAATACATAGTTGTGCATTAAATGATTAAATACAAATTTAAGTTAATGAAATGATGACTCGATGACTATAAGAGTTTATATAGTTTATTAATTAAGTTTAATATTGCAAACAAATTGTGTTGCATAACTAACTCATAAACTAACTGACTTAGAGTTACTTATTTATTGTCTCTTACATGCTCACTGAGTGCAAAATAGTTTTAGGACTTAGGAGATGAAGTCGAAGGTCAAGATGCAGCACTTTGTTAACTAAACCATGATCAATTAAAAATGTTAAGTTATGCTATGAACTCTAACTGTTATGAATGTTTAATTTTAAGTTAGCATTAAAAACTAGCAGAATAATCTTGCATTAAGCTAACATAACATAGTATTGCACCAAAATAATTGCATAAAATCATAAACATTACTACAAAGTTAGCAGTAAGGTAAGGTTTTGCATGATTAAGTTAGCATTAATAATTTAATCATTAAATTAAAGATCATTTCTAAATCAGTGTGCTATGAGCAAAGTTTTGCTTTATGCCAGCAGCATTGCTGTTGAATAAACATAAACAATTTTGCTCCATGGTAGTTAGTCAACTTGTCTCCTGTAGGCAGGTAGTCATTAAATGTTGCGAGAACACCAGACCAAGGGTCGACCACGAAAAAGATGGATGGATGGAATATTAGAAGCACTAGGAAACATAACAGCAGCAGAGGCGAACAGAAGAGCAAAAAACCGAAAATTATATCTCTCCTTGATGCTGAATGCAAGGCAAATGAGAAAGAAAAGAAGAAGACAGAAGTAGAATTAAATGCAAACTCTTCATTATAGAAAGAGGGAGTAGCCAAGTGACTGATTTCATTATATTTGAATTCAGCTTATTAACATAGGAGACCATTTGGAGGACTTCAACTTTGCTGACGACATAGTCCTCATCAGCAGTCAGGTAAAAAATGATGCATGAAAACACAAATGAACTATCATTAATAGCCAACAAAATTGGGCTTGAGATCAATCATGAAAAGACTAAAGTCATGAAAAGCTTAATTCCAACAGATGACAGAATATACATGGAAAACAAACCAGTGGAAGAGATCGATCACTTTATCTATCTTGGAAGTCACATTGATCGGGAAGGGGATACAAGCAAAGAAGTTAGAATCAGAATAGCTAAAGCAGCAATGTTGTTCAGAAGCCTTGAAAAGTTGTGGAAATCAAAACTCATCAGCACAAACACAAAACTTAGACTATTCAAATCAAACGTACTATCAACCCTTATTTATGCATGTGAGAGCTGGAAAACAACAAGAGATATAGAAATAAAGTTGAACACATTAAAAAATAAATGTCTAAGGAAAATACTTGGTATAGCGTGGAACAAATTCAAAACAAACGAGGAAAGGAGAGAAATCGCCACTCAACCACTAATATCTTCAGTAATAAAGAAAAGACGATGGTCATATGTTCATGTATCCCATGTGATAAGAAGAGATAATAACCGAATAAAAAAACAAGCCCTCAGGTGGGAAACAACAGGTAAGAGGAAAAGAGGCAGACCCAGATAGACACTGAGAAGAACATTGATCAGAGAAGCAAGAGCAGCAGGAATCGGCTCCCTCAATGAGATAGAGCTGCTTGCACAGACCAGAGACAAATGGCAAGATTTGATAAACGATCTTTACAAGGATTGAAAACTGCTTGAATAAAAATTTAGATAAGAAAAAGAGTATCTGGGTCTATGCCCTATGGGCCGACTACGGCTTGAAAGGTCAGTAGATAGATATTAACATTGTTTCATTATGACATGGCACAGGTGGACCAGTGTGTATGGTAGATTTTTTCTCCATTGTTAATTCATAAATGGCTATCATGTTTTTGGAAAGATTTTTATTCATTGTAACTCACTGCTATATCTATCATGTTTTTGGAAAGATTTTTATTCATTGTAACTCACTGCTATATCTATCATGTTTTTGGAAAGATTTTTATTCATTGTAACTCACTGGTATAGCTATCATATTCTGAGATTTTTTCTTCATTATGAACTCTGGTTTAGCCATCATGTTATCATATAGATCTGTTTCTTCATAATGAACACTGGTGTAGCCATCATGTTATCAGATAAATATTTGTTTCTTCATAATGAACACTGGTGTAGCCATCATGTTATCATATAGATTTGTTTCTTCATAATGAACACTGGTGTAGCCATCATGTTATCAGATAAATATTTGTTTCTTCATAATGAACACTGGTGTAGCCATCATGTTTTCATATAGATTTGTTTCTTCATAATGAACACTGGCGTAGCCATCATGTTTTCATATAGATTTATTTCTTCATAATGAACACTTGTGTAGCCATCATGTTATCACATAGATTTTTTCTTCATAATGAACACTGGTGTAGCCATCATGTTATCACATAGATTTTTTCTTCATAATGAACACTGGTGTAGTCATCATGTTATCATATAGATTTGTTTCTTCATAATGAACACTGGCGTAGCCATCATGTTTTCATATAGATTTATTTCTTCATAATGAACACTTGTGTAGCCATCATGTTATCACATAGATTTTTTCTTCATAATGAACACTGGTGTAGTCATCATGTTATCATATAGATTTTTTCTTCATAATGAATACTAGTGTAGCCATCATGTTATCATATACATTTGTTTCTTCATAATGAATACTGGTGTAGCCATCATGTTCACTCTCAGTATCAGTAACAAATGTCTAAATTTCTAATTTTCTCCAGGTTAGAAAAAAACAGGTGCACATTTTAGACATTCTCAGTGCACTGCATATTGATCATGAAAGTATTGATGTCCTTGACCCTCGCAACGATGAACAGTTGAAGTTCATGCATTTAAATAGTACGCCAAAGAAATCTGGCCAGAAACCTACACCTCCGCAGATTTTTAATGGAGATGAATATTGTGGGGTGAGTATTGTCAGAGACAAATGATAAAAACACAGCTTAAGATATTTACATAAGACGACCTTCATTTGATCAATTGGAAGATTTAACCATTTAAGATATAAGAAAAAGTGTAACATAACAACGGTTATATGATGATACAAAGCATATATTAATAGAGGAGAAGGAGAAGAGCAAAAGGCAGACACAGATTAAGATGGACAGACATTATGAAACACTACAACATCAATTGATAATGATTGAAGCCTTCAAAAGGGCAAGAACCGGAAATTTGTATCTACCTCAACACTAGCATGGGTACAAGAGGAAGTGAAGAAAGGAAGAACATATGATGCTGCTGTTTTACGCAAGTTTGTTTCTTCTGTTAATCACTTCATACTTGATGCTGTTATAGTCAGTTTATTATGCATATAGTTTATTATACATATTGTTTATTATAAGTAAAGAAAAAGTAAAGTACCCCTGTCACGCTAAGTGACGTATAGGAAATTATTGAGTTATTTGCGGTTCATCATCATTGCACTCTGAACATGTTCATAGGTGCTCAGATCCCCTCCTCAGCAAGTCCCGCAGTGTCCAGCGACTGATGACTCCAGTTCTATGTTGATTGATAAGTCTTCTTACACGGCCACTAAGTTTCTCATTTCTGGCTGTGCCCATCTTAACTCCCATTTCCTTCATCCTAAGAAGTGACGTGGATCTGTGTTTGTTGAAGTCCCGTGCTCTTCTCACATCCCGGAGAACATTTATGATGTCCGACCGATCAATTGGTTGTCCGTCCTCAACGACAGCGCAGCTAGCCAACCTGTCCGCTGTTTCATTTCCCGTACTCCTGCATGTCCAGGGACACAGACAAAGGTGACCTTACGTATTTTGGATTTCTGCAATGATTCTACCCATTGTATGCGTACAGAGCCGCCTCCACTTTTTTTATCATGCTCATCGAATCACTCAGTATACATGCGTGGGTGTAGTCTTGTGACTCTAACCATTTGAATGCCTTGGTCACTGCCATCACCTCCATTGTCGTGCTACTCGTGGTCATGACGTATGCACCACTGTTTTCTTTGACTATTCTGCATGTCGAGTGTTTCCTAAAATGCCTATGCACTTCTTTGGTGTCATCTTACAGATCTGTCTGTATAGATGACTGCATCTTTCTCATCAGTGTTATCGCAGATGTGACTGTTGACGTATAGGGAATATGGTGTTAGTGACCATAAATTTTACAGACCCTCGGCACATGATTTTGGGGGTAATTATTATTATACATATAGTTTAATATACATAAATATTTTGTAGAAGAGAAGAGTAAAGTGAATATTTGCTGAGCCTCTAGAATATGGAGTGTGGCAGCCACTGCATATGTTTAGGGAAACAAATCAGGACATACAAGTATATACTAGCACTGACCATGTGACCAACTCATTATTTGCCATGATGTTGTTCTAGAAAATAGTGTATTAGAAAATGTGTAAGCATTTCTTCATATAATTTCAAGTCTAATAAAAGAAAATCAAAATCAACTACAGGAGTACAATTTATTGATGGTGCCTCCAAATGTGGGGCAGAGGTATCTTCTATCAGTAAGAGAAGTAAGACTCCTCCTTCCCTCTGCTAGTCTACAGGACAACCTTGGGCAAGGTGGAGTATCCACTTACCTCCCAATCAGGGAAATGAGAAGCCAGGAGTAGATGGTGGACGGAGCTATGAAAGCAGTTGTAAGTTATTACTGGTTATGGTCCACAATCTACGATGTCACATATTTTGCCAATAGTAACCGTGGAACCAGAGGGACCTTATACTCCCTGTCCTATTCATGATCAGTGCAAGTTGTAATGTACACCAAAATTTAAATAAAAATATGGTGTTATGAGGCATATGTTTACAGATCTTCAATCCTAATACTAAAGCCAGTATTAACAACATAAACTACAAAGACAGCAGCAGGTTATGTAAACTGAGTGTAACACACACATGTGCCTCAATAAAAAAAAAAAATAGAAAATCCCAAAACTGAGAAATAAGCAATAAAATAATTTAGATGCTTCAGCTTTGAGGATAAGACAAGACTAAATAAACAAATATTTTGGTTCTCAAATATGCTTAGCGGAGGAAAAATATCAGGAAAACTAATAAAAAATCTTTATGAAAAGAAGAAACCAAAATAGTTTGCATGGCTAATGGGATAATTTTAACCTTTTTCTTCTTTCTTCCCTCATTTATCTTTCAGGTCAAGGGGAGATACAATTTGTGGTCTATTACTCTTCTATTGGCCTCTCCTGCCGTAATGTTTCCTAGTGTTTCTAATATTCTACCAATCCATTTTTTTTTAATGGTTGGCCTTTGGGTCTGGTGTTCTCACAACGTTTATTTAAAATGTGTTGTGTAACATTTTGATCTTTCTGCCTTATCTCGTGGCCTTACCATTTCATCTGTAGAAATGAGAGATGTACTCAGGGGTCATCGAAAGTAGTAATTTGGAAGGTACCCAGAGAGGGGTTATGTTTGACAATGGCAAAATGTCAAATTTTGAAGAATTTCTATTTTGATATGGTAATTTTTATGACTGTATCATAGTCTAGGGTTAATCCTCTATAAACTCTGCTTGCACTGACGTGATTATGAGTGTGGCAGGCAAGACATAGATTTATGCACCATGTCTCAGTTAGGAACTCCTTATTTAGCATCACGACTGTCTAAAAGTAGTTACACTTTTAAATAACTTCTTTATACAGACTGCAATTGGCCATGAATTAAAACCTGACATTGATCATTCAGGTGAATGTTTGTCTGATTTTAGCTATTTTCTTTGGGGGTGAAATGAGGATTCTGTCTTGTTTACCACATGGTAACTTCCCTGAGCTTGCTGTCTTTATTCCCCAGCTCTGTAGAAATCCCAGGAGACACTAGAAATGGAATAATTGTTGTAATAGTTTTCATTTCTTTGTATGTGCGTGTGTGTGCGTGCACGTGCGTAAGTAAGTAAGAGAGGTCAATAACTTGTCATGTGACCAAAGAGCACTGGGAAAATATGCTTTTGGTCTTTGATGGATTTGATCTGAATATTTCAATGAGAGACAGAACTGAATAAATTATGAGGGACTTAGCTCCACATCACAGTGACAATGGTATTTCTCAACTTTTATACTTTTGTGGAATACTTGAAATAACTTTTTGACTGAATCTCATGTCTTAAATCTCATAGATGCTTTTCATTATATTCTGAAAGAGTATGAGTACTTTTTGGCATTGCCTTAAATGAAAACAAGTCTGTTTAGTTTTTACTAATCATGTAATTAGTTAATCATTCTGTTTAGGTATATTGTTTTCTGTTTTATTTCGATAACAGGATTATGAAAAGTTTGCAGAATCTTTAGAGTGGGATCAATTATATGAATTTCTCAAGTTAGAAAACCCAAACAAAACATCAAAAGCATCAGTGACAATCACTGGGGTATGTACAGTTGCAGCTGTGAGACTTGATGTAAATTTGTCATACATGATATTGTTTGTAGTTAGTATTCAAAGGTTCATTTTTCCCCTCTACCATCAACATTTAATAGCCTATAAAAAAATGATTAAAACACGAAACTATTTATCACACAATCTGTTTATTCTCACAATTTTTGTAGATATAAAATTATGGGAGAGAAATAAATTCTCCATTACAATTATTACCTTGATGAAACTTATCACTTCAAAGGATACAAATTTCTCTTTTTAATATTAAGTTAGGGATGTGATTTTTTTTTCATTCTAAATTTGATTACTTCCTTTTCTATATGATTCACAAACCTAAGCTGTTAAATATATTAGTTGTCAGAGTAGTATGCCTATAATAGTAGTGTTAACATCATATTATGCATTGCAATTTTTGTTTTTGTTGTTTTCCCAGTTTAATTATAAATATATTTTAAACATTTGATTTGTTTTTGAACATGTTACTGTGCATTCAGATTTCATTGACTACTTTTGTTGTAAACTTTAGGAAGAAGAGGAAGACAAAGAAAAAGAGGATCAGGTAGAGGTGTTCATTGTTGCATGTAGTGCTTTTGTTTTCAATAATTTCAACATCATTACCATCAGAATTAACTCCCTTTATATAAACTAACATTTTGAGGGCTAATAATAAATCTATATTTTAAATATTATCTGTCATGGAAAATACTACAGTCTGGTATCAGTTACATCGAACATTCTATTGATATGTTTGATACATTCATATCTCAAAGATAGGTACTCACAAAGGTACTCACAAGTGTAGTCTTAGAGAAGCCACTTTATGGCTTTTAGTGGCTACTTCATTATTTTTTTCCTTACAAGAAGTTATTTATAAAATTTATTGAGTCATTAATTCAAATGTATTTACTCATTATTTTTTCTCTCAGCCTAGTAGAAAATCCCGTATTGATTTTATTTTGGTTGGCGTTATTAATTAGTTCATGATTTTCATCTCATTCTAGTAGAGAATCCCAGTATTGATTTTGTCATTAGCTTGGGTTATTATTAGTTCATGATTTTCATCTCAATAAGTAGAAAATACCCATTCCTGATTTTAACCACGACCATAAAGATCCATTAGTGTAATCTGTTTACTGCCATTGATTGTTTTTAATTTGTTGTGCAATCTAATTGAGTGTTTGTCGTATGCATGCTGATAATTATTTGATGAGGACCCAACCCCCCCCATATGTCCTCTTATTTGACAAAAGATTTTTTGAGATGAGGCAAATAATTTCAGTGCTGCTGTAAAGCTGGTAGCAAGAAGCTAGTGGTGGGGTGTACACTCCTACAAGGTATCTATCTATCTATTGACCTTTCAAGCTGTAGCCTGCCCACATGGCGTAGACCCAGATACTCCTCTTATCTAAATTTGTATTCTAGCAGTTTCCAATCCTTGTAAAGATCTTTTATCAAATCTCGCCATTTGTCTCTGTTATGTGCAAGCAGCTCTATCTCTTTGAGGGAGCTGATTCCTGCTGCTCTTGCCTCTCTCATCAATGTTTTTCTCTGGGTCTTCCTCTTTTCTTCTTACCTGTTGTTTCCCACATGAGGGCTTGCTTTGCTATTCGGTTATTATCCTTCTCATCACATGTCCAACATATGACCATTGTCTTTTCTTGATTACTGAAGATATTAGCTACAAGGTATGGTGACAGCTTTATCTAAACTATAAACCACATCTAAGCTATAGTAGTAAAGTAATATACCACCGTCACGCCAAGTGGCGTATAGGGAAATATGGTGTTAGTGACCCTATATTTTACAGACCTTCAGCACATGAATTTTGGGGTAATGTGATCGGTATTACACCCGTGCTGCTTTACTTTCCCAGAAAAAAATCCAGTACCCATTTTAAGGCTGGGTGAGCCCGGAAGCCGTTGGTTGGGATCGAACCCTACCTCTTGTCCTTTGTACATCTAAGCTATAGACGTTACTATTTTGTTGTTTTTCATTTTTGTAAAACTGTCACCATACCTAGTAGGAGTGTACGTTACACCACTCCACTTGCTCCAAACAATTTTTTGTATGGTTGATTCCATCACTTAAAAGAAAAGTTCAGACCAGCCAAATGGTCTCCAAAAGGTCTTGATCCCTGATGTCAAGTTGAGAATGGTGATCTGAATTTCTAAGAAAAATCTTCTTTTGCTTTCAAATCTTGTGATCATGTTGACACTAGTTGTCTGGCATGTTTCATGATGGAGGAGTAAGAACAACATCATGACACATGATGAGTATTGTTTGTTGTTCCTGCTGAAGACCTATTGAGCTGAAACATTGTTCAAATTTGTGTTGTCCATTAATTACTTAAAGCTTTAACGATACCTTTTTTTTTCTATTTTTTTTTTTTATTTCTCCTCCTCCAGAATTGTGGTACCAAAGCTAGACCTGAATTGTAAACAATAAGAAAAATAACCATTAGATGCATGACAGGAAGCAGCCTGAGATATAACATCAGAAATTAAGAGTTGAGATAAAACCTGAGAGTAATTCCTGTCATTAAATACATAAAGAAACAACAGATAAAAAGGTTTGACCACCTGATAGGACAGGAAAATTGACACAATGAGCCTTCTTTAAATGCTATGACATCACTAGACCCAAGGGTCGACCATGAAAAGATGGTTTGATGGAATATTAGAAACACTAGGAAATATAACAGCAGGAGAGGCCAACAGAAGAATAAAAGACCACAAACTAGTCTTCCCTTGACACTGAAAGGCAAATGAGAAGGGAAAGAGGAAGAATCATTGAATGTTGCTAACAAAGTGGTGAAAATAAATAGATTGGAATGCTGCCATTTATTTTACATTTCTTTATTTATGTTTAATATTTTTTTTAATCTTGCTTTATTTACTAAATAAAACGTAGTTTATCTGTTTACATTTATTTTACTCTTAACTACCTTTCAAAAACTACATATTTTTGGTTCTTCAAAAGAGAAATGTAGCTTCTCTAGAGATGTGTTTGCTTTGCGTCTTTAGATTTTTTGTTCTTGTTTGACACCTCTAGAATTTTTCTTTTCTATAAATTATGATCACACAAGAAACCCTCATCAACTTCATTTTCATCTGTGTTGTAGATCTGTCATCATTTCATTAGCTTACAACTTTTGCTTGCTAATTTCCAACAGGATAATAATTATCAAACTTCTGTCCTCATTTCAAGCATCAACCACAAAGTGTGAGTGCAGTAGAATCCCCTGTCATCAATCCTCTTTTTGACTTGCAGGCTGGGAAGATCTTATTAAGAAAAGAAGACATATGTCGGGCATGTATTTAGAAGAAATGACCAGAGAATTGCTAAGCAGCTCTCAAATGGGAAACATCAGGTCAGAGGAAAAGAGGATGGCCTTGAGAAACACTGAAAAGAACTCTAACAAAAGAGGCAAATGTTGTCATTCACTGTAATTGAACAGTTTGTCCAGAATAGAGACAGTTGGTGGGAGACTCTACAAGCCCTATGTGCCATCTAATGGCACTGAAAGAATCAAGAAGACTTGGAGAGTAGAAGATATAAACATTAAAATAAAACAGAAGTCATGGCTGTAAATATTACAAATCCAACACCACTAGAAGATTGCAGCAACGATTTCATTCACCTACTTGGGAAACATAGTAACACCAGTTGGGAGAGCCAGTGAAGATAACAACAAAGGAATAAATAAACTCGGTGAAGTGTTTGTTAATTGAAAGAATGTTTAGAGAACAACATAACAAACCTAGGATATTTGATAGCCACGTGCTTTCAGTAGTTTTCAATGTATCCGAATGTTGAACTGTAGAAAAGGAAATGTTAAAACTTTCAAGTTTTTAGAATATTTTGACTAAACATAATTGGGAATTAAGAGATGCAACTGGTAGGAGATACATACAGTTATTAAAGGCAGCCTTCTTTTATTCCTTATTTTGTAATACTGGGAGTCATTGGGGACTCTTCAGACAGATTTCATCAACTTTCTCAATTATCTCTATCTGCAGTTATTTTTTGGGACTCTGCAAATCTTAGGCCTGTCCAGTCCACTGTATGAAGCTATCCTCCCATCTCTTTCTCTGTCTACCTCTCCTTCCTCATTTCACAGTTCCCCACAGATTGTTCTTTGCCAGGCCAGATGATCAAGGTACATGGCCAAACCATTTCATTTTGCATTTCTTCACAATAGTCAAAAGATTATCATGTATTCAAATTACTTGTGTCCTTTTGCAAACCGTTTCATTAATAATACGATCCACGTAAGAGATGTCCAAAACCCTTCGATAATATTTCATTTCCATAGGGGCTGGGTGTTCTAGTGGTAAGACGTCAGGTCCTGGACAAGAAGATCCCAGGTTTGATTCCCACCACAGACAGTTTAAAAAAAGAAAAAAAATTGAATTGTGGCGTTACACTCCCTGATAGGGGGAGATGATGATCCCCTGATGATCTGGGTAGTGAGATCCTATGTCAAGCCCCCTCTCTGGGTAGTGAGATCCTATGTCAAGCCCCCTCTCTGGGTAGTGAGATCCTATGTCTAGCCCCCTCTTTGGGTAGTGAGATCATATGTCTAGCCCCCTCTCTAGGTAGTGAGATCCTATGTCTAGACCCCTCTCTGGGTAGTGAGATCCTATGTCTAGCCCCCTCTCTAGGTAGTGAGATCCTATGTCTAGCCCCTCTTTAGGTAGTGAGATCCTATGTCTAGCCCTCTCTCTAGGTAGTGAGATCCTATGTCTAGCCCTCTCTCTAGGTAATGAGATCCTATGTCTAGCCCTCTCTCTAGGTAATGAGATCCTATGTCTAGCCCTCTCTCTAGGTAATGAGATCCTATGTCTAGCCCTCTCTCTAGGTAATGAGATCCTATGTCTAGCCCTCTCTCTAGGTAATGAGATCCTATGTCTAGCCCTCTCTCTAGGTAATGAGATCCTATGTCTAGCCCTCTCTCTAGGTAGTGAGATCCTATGTCTAGCCCTCTCTCTAGGTAATGAGATCCTATGTCTAGCCCTCTCTCTAGGTAATGAGATCCTATGTCTAGCCCTCTCTCTAGGTAGTGAGATCCTATGTCTAGCCCTCTCTCTAGGTAGTGAGATCCTATGTCTAGCCCCCTCTTTAGGTAGTGAGATCCTATGTCTAGCCCCCTCTTTAGGTAGTGAGATCCTATGTCTAGCCCTCTCTCTAGGCAGTGAGATCCTATGTCTAGCCCCCTCTTTAGGTAGTGAGATCCTATGTCTAGCCCTCTCTCTAGGTAATGAGATCCTATGTCTAGCCCTCTCTCTAGGTAATGAGATCCTATGTCTAGCCCCCTCTCTGGGTAGTGAGATCCTATGTCTAGCCCCCTCTCTGGGTAGTGAGATCCTATGTCTAGCCCCCTCTTTAGGTAGTGAGATCCTATGTCTAGCCCCCTCTTTAGGTAGTGAGATCCTATGTCTAGCCCTCTCTCTAGGTAGTGAGGTCCTATGTCTAGCCCTCTCTGGGTAGTGAGATCCTATGTCTAGCCCCCTCTGTAGGTAGTGAGATCCTATGTCTAGCCCCCTCTGTAGGTAGTGAGATCCTATGTCTAGCCCTCTCAGAAAATGGCAAAAAACAGGAGATCAGGCATTCTGCACACATTAAAGAACCCTTGGCAGTTGGAAATAAAAAATAGTAGACCAAAAAATGGCAGCTGCCATCGCAAAAATTAATAGGAAAAATCTAGCAAAAACATTAAAACTCTGGATGATAAAAATATGAGAGTACCTTTGAAGTTGGAAAATATCTGCTTGTATGGTGAGGGACACCTGTGCACACAGCTGCCAGTGTTGAAAATAGGAAAAAGGGATATTCACGCAAAATTCAGTCCAATTCAATCCCTGGAAACTTTGCTAGAGATATAAAGCTGGTGAACACCATGAAACAATCATCTCTATGGTAAAGGCAACCAAGAAGAAATCAAGAAGCAATCACTAGAACTGGCTTGAAATGGACAATAAAAGGAAAGTGAAAATTGAAGGCAATCTGGTGAAGGGTGGTAGAAAGAAGGATGTGACAGAAAGAAGGATGTGCAGAAAGAAGGATGTGACAGAAAGAAGGATGTGACAGAAAGAAGGATGTGACAGAAAGATGGATGTGGCAGAAAGAAGGATGTGACAGAAAGAAGGATGTGGCAGAAAGATGGATGTGGCAGAAAGATGGATGTGACAGAAAGAAGGATGTGGCAGAAAGATGGATGTGACAGAAAGAAGGCAGTGAGAGCCTGATCTGGAGTGATGGGCAGGGATGGCTGTGAAAAATGCAAGATTGAGGGACTTTGTTGTTGCCCATCAAAGTACCACATAGTGCACCACCTGCCACTGTCTGCTTTGTTTGAGGACAGAAGAAGATGATACTCTCCTCTAACTTCTAGAACATTCTACATTATCTTTATCCACTTTTTGTGTGTGTGTTAACTTTTTCAGAGTTTTTCTATTTTGCTAACAAATTTTCTTACTCTTGTATGGCTTCTCTTCATATATATATATAATTCACAATTTATCCTTTAGATAGTTTCAAATGTATATCAATTTGAAATTAATCACATCTTCCTTTGTACTCTAATTATTGCAAAATAGTTTTGTATGATTTCATTCTCAACTATTGTGTGAATACAGAGCTCATCTAACCCTAGATTACAATATTTATTTGCACGTAACTATTTTACAAAACTATCATAGAACTTACAACTCATATAAAAACCTATGTAACTTTAGGAAAAAATCTCATAAAATCTTTACTTTTTTTTGTGTGTGTGCATGTTTTGTTACAAATATTTAAAAAAAATTACATTTAGTAATAAATAGAACATAAAAATAATTCAAACAATTAAGGAGAACAGTCAATACAAAGGTGGACATTATGTCTATGACAAATAGCCTTATTACAAACAACACAAAAGTTTGTTGTCATTTTTCTGGTTTTTGCAGGACATATGTAACAAACTGTTTGTGAGGGACCAGCCTGAGGTTGAACTGTCAGCTTTGGGTTCAGCTTCTAGAAAGTTTCTATCTTTTACTTACTTGAAATGAAAAGCCCGATCTCATGAAACAATCATATTTTTTACGACGAACTAGCAGTATTTTGAAAACAAAAACATGTGTGGTCTCAATGACGCTTCCTGAATAAATGCCACCAACATTTAGGAAAGTACACAGTGGGCAAAGGCAACCACGCATGGCAAACTGCAGATTAAACATTTTTAAAATTTTGCTATAATAATTGTTACGAATGATTGTAATCAGGGTTAAAGTTACATCTTCATATACATTCCTGTTTCTTATATGTTACATATATCTCTGATCATTATTGCTCTTTTTCTTTTGTTATTGCAATGATGCATTTTATAATAAATTATTATTAAACAATGCTGTAACCTCCCTTAACTTTCAAGATTATTTTAATTATGACATAAATAATGCGATAGTGATTAGAGACTGTACCATAATGATATGATATAGCTTGAAGACTTTTATATTAGCTTGGTTATTAAATATCCCAAATTGTGCAATATGATTCCTATAAAATTGTTTGCGAGCAAGAAGCTTTAGTGAAGTCATTTGGCATTTCATTCTCACTTGTATGCAACAGTTACAAGTTTATGTTAATGTATATAATTAGCTTTTTCATAAATCAGTTTTCATCTCAGAATTTAGAATAACATGCCTGAACTATAAACATGGGTGGGTAAGAAGTGGCAGAGATTGATTTGTTTATTTCTATTAATCTTCTTTCCCTGTGAATCGTGCTCTTACTTATATTATTTTTGTTTATGTTTTTGTTCTAAGGAATTTTAAATAGCTAAAAGAATAAGCAGTTATTTAATGTTTAAGTATGTATGCATGCAGTCATTTGACCACAGTTATAATGAAATTAAATTAAAACCCCAGTATTTGTACCCCCTTTGCTCATACAACTCACAATTCAGTACAACTTTCTTGCATAAAATTTGATTCAGTGTTTGCACTTTTGCCCTGGAATTCTAGCAGTTTTCAATCCATCTGGTTGTGACAGTCAGTCCAGTATTGACAGTTTATGTCAAACTCTTGAAAGGATTTTTTTAAAGGAAAATGTGAGAGCAAGAGGGTGCTTTCAGACCCTGAAGATATTGTGGCTTTCCCTGGAGGCTGTGGTGTTTTATGTCTATGGCTTTGTGGTGGGGAGATTTGTGGAAGACCTCAAGAGTGATCTGACCACAAAAGAAGTCCAGAAAACTACACAGAGAGCAATAAAAAGTGGCTGAGTAAATTTGTTCTGGGGAGGCGGAGGAAGTGAGTACGTGGAGCATTTCCATGGCAGAAATTAAATAACTTGGGTTACCGTCAGAGAAATCTTAGAACTTAGTAGCTGTAGATCTAAGAAAGCTGTGGTCAGTGCTGTTAAATAACAATATTATGTGTCGACTATTTAATAGTCATCAAAAGCAGACAATCATGGACAATATTTTTAGCTAAGGAATCCAAGTCCCAAACATGTTTCGTCATGAGCATCTTCAAATTGGGGGGGGGGGGGGGGGGGATTGACTCTTTGTACACTCTGAAGTGTGAACAGCCTCCTGGAACAATTGTTGTACAAATAGTGGGGTTCTTTGTAGTTTTTTTTTTTTTTATTTCTCTCAGGTGTTGTCTTTTTCTACCATCCAGCTGTCCATCAATAGCAGGTGCTCATGCACAGAACTTCTCTGACCATATATTACAAATAATGTATTATATAATTCAATAATTTAATATTATATAGATAATATATTATATAAGTAGAATGTTTAGATTCTTATTTCATGTCTGAGCTATGTATTTATGAGGTAGTTATGGCAATCAATTGCTATTGTCATTGTTTCTGTTAATATTTTTTGGTTAAATTGTTGATTCTATATGATAAACATATAATTATTTTGTCTTTAATAATTGTTTTGTTTCAAATCATGATATTCAGTTTCATATGACATATTTGAAGTCATGCTATTACTGAAAATTTGCTGCATTTTGAATTGTTAACACATTCCCTATCAAGTGGCATAACACACCGCCGCACAGCCATTTTTGACCAATTTTTTTTCCTTTTAAATAATTTAGAAGAAATAAATGAAAATTAATCTAAATAAATCATGCGGTTTCATCAAACAATTTGTTATAGAAGTTAGAAAAGAGGTTAGAAAGAGGAGTACAATGTTTTTAGCGGAAATAATTGTGAAAACCATAATAAATTAAAAGCCACAAAAACTTATTTTTGGATTCAATTTGTTGGTAATTCAAGCCGCGCTTTGTGGCTTGAGGATATGGAGTGTGTTAAGACATGCTAATTGCATATAGTTATATTATATTTGAACATTTCTTAAATATATTTAATAGTTTCTATGAATTATCAATAGTATGCTCTTTTTTTTATTATCCAGTCGGAGAAAGATAAAGAAGGTAAAACAGATGAAGAAAAAGGAGAAGAAAAAGAGGGTGAAAAGGAGAAAGAGGATGGAGAAAAGAAAGAGGGTAGTGAGGATAATGATGGTAAAGATAAGAAAGAAGATAAAGAGGACAGTGATGATAAAGTTAAGAAAGAAGATAGTAAAGAGGGTGGTGAAAGTAAAGATAAAAAAGCAGAGGAAAAGAAGGAGGAGCCAGCAGCAGCTTTCAAGAACAGGTTCAAGAAAGCTTATGATGATGAAGAGGAAGGTTTAGACTTTGGGGAGGAGAAGGAGGAGGAGAAGCAAGAAGAGAAGGAGAATCCTGCAGCAGCATTCAAGAACAGATTTCAGAAAAGTCAAGATGAAGACGACGGCTTTGACTTTGGAAACTTTGAGGAGACAGACAAGAAAGAGGAGGAAAAAGAAGAAAAGAAAGAAGAGGAAGAGGACAAGAAACAGGAGGAGGGGAAAACAGAAGATGAGAAGCTTGAAGAAAAAACAAAGGATGAAGAAAAGAAAGAAGAAGTTGCTTCAACTTTTAAGAACAGGTTCAAGAAAGCTCATAGTGATGATAAAGAGGAGGGCTTAGACTATGGAGCCTTTGAAAAGGAGGAAGAGAAAGAAAAAAAACAAAAATGAAGAAAAGAAGGATGATAAAGCGGAAGGTAAGGGTGAGAATAAAGAAGCTCCTGCATCAACTTTCAAGAACAGGTTTAAAAAAGCATTTGATGATGAGGAGGAAGTTGAATTAGACTTTGCAGCAAATGAAGAGAAAGAAGAGGAAGCAAAAAAGAAAGAAGATGAAAAACAGAAAGAAGTTCCGTCTGTCAAGAATAGATTTAAGAAAGCTTATGATGATGAGGAAGCTCAGGACCTTGAGGGATTTGAGCAGAAAGAGGAAGGTAAGAAAGAAAAGAGTGAAGAAACAGTGAAAGAGGAAGAAAAGAAAGAAGATAAAAAAGAAGAACCTGTGTCAGCATTTAAACAGCGTTTCAAGAAGCCATATGATGATGATGAGGAGGAACTAGACTTAAGTGGTAAGGATAAGTTAGAAGATAAGAAAGAAGAGGAAATGAAAGAAAAGGATGAAGCAAAGGAAGTGAAGAAAGATGACCCTGCATCAACTTTTAAGAGCCGTTTTAGAAAGCAAGTTGATGAGGATGATGATGGACAGTTGGAATTTGGAAAGAGTGAAGATGCTGAGGAAAAGAAGAAAAAAGAAGTCTTGTCTGACAAGGAAGAGCAGAAAGAGGACAAGAAAGAAGAAAAAGAGGAGAAGAAAGTTAGTGAGAAAAAGGAAGATGGTGATGATGATTCTGCATCAAGTTTTGCTCGACGTAGGAGGAGGCAGGCAGAGGAGGAAGAGGACACTCCTAAAGATGATTCTCGTAAAAAGGAGGAGGTGAAGAAAGAGGAGAAAAAAGATGATGATGATGCAGCATCAAGTTTTGCCCGACGTAGGAGGAGACAGGCAGAAGAGGAAGAGGACACTCCTAAAGGTGATTCTAGTAAAAAAGAAGAGGTGAAGAAAGAAGAGGTACCTGCTCCTGTTCAGGAGAAAAAGGAAGAAGATGATGCAGTATCAAGCTTTGCCCGACGAAGGAGGAGGCAGGCAGAAGAGGAAACTCCTAAAGATGACTCAAGCAAAAAGGAGGAGGTGAAGAAAGAAGAGAAAAAAGAAGATGATGATGCAGCATCAAGTTTTGCCCGACGTAGGAGGAGGCAGGCAGAAGAGGAAACTCCTAAAGATGACTCAAGCAAAAAGGAGGAGGTGAAGAAAGAAGAGAAAAAAGAAGATGATGATGCAGCATCAAGTTTTGCCCGACGTAGGAGGAGGCAGGCAGAAGAGGAAGAAGACACTCCTAAAGATGACTCAAGCAAAAAGGAGGAGGTGAAGAAAGAAGAAGTACCTGCTCCTGTTGAAGAGAAAAAGGAAGAAGATGATGCAGCATCAAGCTTTGCCCGACGTAGGAGGAGGCGGGCGGAAGAGGAAGAGGAAACTCCTAAGGATGATTCTAGTAAAAAGGAGGAGGTGAAGAAAGAGGAGAAAAAGGAGGAAGCTCCTGCTGTTGAGGAGGATGACAGAGAAGCAAGAAGAAGGCGAAGAAGGGAGGAAAGGGAAAAAGAACCTGCACCAGTAGAGGAGGATGACAAGGATGCACGAAGAAGACGTAGACGAGATGAAAGGGAGAAGGAGGAGGCTACGCCAGCAACTGAGGAGGTTGATGACCGTGCGGCCAGAAGGGCAAGACGACGTCGTGGAGGTGACGAGTGATTGACAGTAAGAGGTAACTGGTGGGTGGGTTGTCCAGCATGGAGTGAAGATCCAAAGATTTTCTGTGGCTACCAAGCATGGAGAATTAACTTTTCAGTTTGAAGCTACTTCCTTGTAATTTGTTGTAGTTGATGCTGTTAATCTAACAATGACATGACTTGCCTAAACTTTCCAGCATGGAGAATTAACTTTGTGATTTCACTTTCTCATGTCATAACTAAGCTGACCTTATGTTCTCTCATTTCTTCCAATGACTGTTAAACACAGACTAGTTAACTGTGAGCCTCACTCATGGAATTAGTCACAGTTGGTTCTTCTAATTAAAAAGATAGCCAAAGCTTTGCTATGGTTACAAAATAACTGACAACATTTTTCATTTGTGCTTACATTAATATGATTAATAAGCATTTTAGAAGCAGTGATCTCTGCAATATGTGCCATTTTGGCACGCAGGGTTTCTGTTTTCGAGATTGTAGTTCTGCCCTATGTGCCGTCTTCGGCTCGAAAGGACAATAGATAGATGATATGAAAGTCAATATAAACAAGACAGAAGTAATGATGATATCAATAGAAACTCAAGACACTAACGTAACGTAACGATAGATGGCAATATTCTAAAAGAAGTGAATTCAAATACTTTGGCAGCACCCTGGCATATAACAACATGCAAGCAACAGAAATAGACTCAAGATGTAACAAAGGCAGTTATTGGGCAGATCTCACCACTATTGCCTAACAAAGAAGTTACGTTAGAAGCAAGCGATTTATGAGACTTTCTTTATCCCAACATTGTGATGCCAATGACTTTAGACTCAAGAACTATTACAAAAATTACAACCAAAGAAATGAAATTTGTCCAACGCATGACAGGAAACAGTCTGAGAGGTAGATCATAAATGAAGAACTACGAAAAAGACTGGAAACAGAACCGGCTATTGATACATAAAGAAACAACAGATCAAGTGGTTCGGTCATGTGATAAGACATCAAGAACTAAATCTAATACAACAAGTTACCAACAAACAATACAAGAACACCAGACCAAGAGAACAACCAAGAAAAAGGTGGATAAACGGAATACTAGAAACACTTTGAGGTATCTCAACAAAAGAGGTCAATAGACGAGCAAAAACAATGAACTATATCTACCCATGATGCCTAAAGGCAAATAGAGAACAAAAAAAAAAGAAAGAAAGAAAACAGTTACTTCATCTGACTTTAACTTGCCACGACCATCAGTCACGGAGAACTAATTTGTTAAATTTGATCCCTTCTTTTGTGTGATTAATCATAGTTGATTTTTCTGACTTCTTAATTCGCTAAATCTTTTCTGACTATTAATTATTGAAGATTATGTTAAATTTGAGCGTACATTTATGTGACGAGTCAAGGTCAATTCTTTTGACTTTAGCTTGTCATAAATATCATGTATGTTCAAGTTGAGTCATTCTTTTGTGTGACTAATCGTAACTGATTCTCCATAAATATTTGTAAAATGCCTAAAACTTTGCTGTGACTGACTGCCTGTCACAGAGAAACAACTGACTTGGAACCTGCTTGCTAGTGACTATGCAGTCAACCTTTCTGACAACTTTCTCATGATGTACTAACTAAACTTGTTGGCCTGATTCCCAAACACTTGCATTATAACAAAGCATGAAAAATTAACTTTTTTAGTAAACAATTTTCTGCTGTTATATTAAATTTGCCAAACGGTAGAAACTTATAATGTGGTGTTTCTTAGAAGTAATTTGCTCTCTGTATAGAAGAAAAGCCAAGGATTTTAGAAGCAGGGATTTCAGCAATATGTCCCATTTTGGTACACAAGATTTAAGTTTTTGAGATTAAGGTTCTGCCTTATGTATCGTTGTCGGCTCAAAAGGACAATAGATAGATAGAAGAAAAAATGTATTAAAAATCACAAAAAAATAGGTACTGCTGTAAATATTTGCAATGGTGTGATGGAGCATTTGGATATCTTTGACTCTTCTCCTTTTTCAAAGATCCGATGTTGAGATCACTTTGGTCACAAAGTCTGTGCATCTGAAGTCTTCACCAATTCCCCATAGGTTGTCATTTATGAGTGTTGAGAGTGCTGTAGTCCTGTAGGATATGCTCTGAAGTTTGTCTGGATGCCCCACAGTTGCATGTTGCACAGTCATTGAGTCCTATCTTGTGTAGGTGTACTCTGAGGTCATAGTAACCTATTCTGAGTATGAAAATCTTGGTCTGCTCAAGTCTACTGAGTTTGTATAAGCCGTCATGTTCTGGCTCATAGTTTCCATATAACTCTCTCTATTCTGTTTTCCTAGTTTGTATAAGCCGTCATGTTCTGGCTCATAGTTTCCATATAACTCTCTATTCTGTTTTCCTAGTTTGTATAAGCCGTCATGTTCTGGCTCATAGTTTCCATATAACTCTCTCTATTCTATTTTCCTAGTTTGTATAAGCCGTCATGTTCTGGCTCATAGTTTCCATACAACTCTCTCCATTCTGTTTTGCTAGCTTGTTTAAGCCGTCATGTTCTGGCTCATAGTTTCCATACAACTCTCTCCATTCTGTTTTGCTAGCTTGTTTAAGCCGTCATGTTCTGGCTCATAGTTTCCATACAACTCTCTCCATTCTGTTTTCCTAGTTTGTTTCAGGGTTATCTCTACTTCTTTTTGAAGCTCAGTGATTGGTTGAACTGTTGAAGGCTCTCACCTGCTTTTACAGGTTTGTCTGCTTTCTTATTTCCAGGAATGCCACATTGTGCTGGTATCCACTGCAGGGACTCTTCATACATTTGACTCTTCAATAACTTCTTTTTATTCTTGATAGCCACCTTTTTGGATGTAACAAAGTGGTCAGTGCTCTGATTTCTGGTTCTTTATAAATGGATTCTGTTCTTGGGTATAGATAAAATCTCCTGTGTGTTACCGGGGCCTCGTTATGAGGGAAGTCAAGAATAGTGACACTGTGACCTTCCAGGCATGTCGTAAGAGGCGACTAAGGAGGTTGATCGATGGCTTGACTAACTGTCATTGTAAAAAGTATTGTTATGGAAACAGAGCCATAGATTTTAGAAGCAGTGATCTCTGCAATATGCGCCATTTTGGTACGCAAGGTTTCTGTTTTTGATATTGTGGTTCTGCCCTATGTGCCGTCTTCGGCTCGAAAGGACAATAGATAGATAGATAAAATAACTGTCGAGATCGAAAATTGTGGAGAGACATGATCACCTACGCCAGCAGGCCTGGTACTTGATGATGATAGATAAAACACAGACCTGGTGTGATACTGACCACATCACACATAAATGTGTCAATAGTTGTGGGAAAATGTTAGCACATTTCCCATATGCAACAATTTGTAATGGATCATCATCAAGTACCATGTCTGCTGGCGCAAGTGATCATGTCTCTCCACAACTTTCGATCTCGACAGTTATTTATAATTTCTGTTGCTAACCTTCTGCCGAGCCATTCTCTTAAACTGTCTTGTATCTTTTCTATTTGCTTCCCTCTATCTCTTCATCCCTCAATTTTCCCAGTTGTTACAATATATTCCAGCTGTTCCCTTCTCATTACATGGCCAAAAAATGATGATTGTCTCTTCCTAATATTGGATAAAATTGATAAAACCTTGCTATTTAGGAAAGGTGAGCAAGGAAAGAAGAATATGGCAGTGATATCAATGTATGGGTAGCAGCAAGAGGTAGACTAACAATAGTGTGTTTCACACAGACAAGAAACAGAAAATGTTGAACATCTTATAAGCCTACCTTAAACATAGGGACATCATTATATTTGATCAGTTTGTTCTTGTGTACATTTTTTTAACAATGTATTAACATTGTAGTGTGGTCATTTTAACACTGTGACTCATTCTGAGTGGATTGTTTTGTTTCCCATCTAGATGAGTATATGGTGTATGTATTATGTCTTCCATATTTTTTATTATTTTTTTTCTTTGTAACGATAATTTAGTCTTGTGTGGTTATTTTTTTGTGACTATTTTACCAGTACTTTTATTTATTTTGTGAGAAATTTATTCTTGTGTTAACATTATGTTATATTGTTCTGTAGCCTAATTAATTAGCAGTTTTTAAATATATATATATAAAATATATAGAATATAAAAATAAAATCTAAGATGGTATAGTTATTTGCAATTTCCTAATTATTAACTTTAAATAAAATATTTACTTTTGCAATTTTAGTATGAAATTAAATTCATAGTAGTTTCATTACAATAGAATGTTTGCTATATATTAAAATGTAAATACTTAATTTCAGTAATGGTGATGGTTTGTCCCAAGGTCAAACTACAAGTACAAAGTTTTGATGAAAGCATTGAATCATTTACTTTGAAAATAGACATAGTTTTCTTCTATAAATAGAGTCAAAAGTAAAGGTAACCTCCCCTGCTTGCTCGGCATATGGGGACAAAAGTGTTAGTGACCATATTTTTCTATGGCCACTACACAATTTTGGATGATGTGGTCGATATCATGACAGGCTGCCCTTATTTCCCTGAAAAAATTCACCGGTGCCCATTTGTAGAGGCTGGGTGAATCCCAAAGCTTTGTCAGCCCAGGAAAAACAAAACCTGCCACTTCGGGGGATCAAACTCGGACTCTTGTGATCTGAAAGCAAGCACACTAACCACTAAACCACTGAGGCTCCTATTTTATATTGTTCTCCTGTAATATGAAGTTAAATTTTATTACAAAATGTTTGTTATGAATGAGACATTCTCATGAGAGGAAATTTAACAAGTCATAGAATGAGTGTGATCATTTGTGTTAAAAGTTTGTCCTTTTGCTGTACAATTATTCCTCATATGGTGATGTCAACAGCAGTGAGCTGATGACGCTTTTTTCAAAATTATTAATATTGACATCTAGTGGTGTTATTGTTATTGGGTTATTTGCGGGTCATCATCATTGCACTCCGAACATGTCCATAGGTGCTCAGATCCCCTCCTCAGCAATTCCCTCAGTGTCCAGCGACTGATGACTCCAGTTCTATGTTGGTTGATAAGTCTTCTTACACGCCCACTAAGTTTCTCATTTCTGGCTGCGCCCATCTTAACTCCCATCTCTTTCATCCGAAGAAGTGACGTGGATCTGTGTTTGTCGAAGTCATGTGCTCTTCCCACATCCCGGAGGACATTGATGATGTCCGCCCGATCCATTGGTTGCCCGTCCTCAACGACAGCGCAGCTAGCCAACCTGTCCGCTCTTTCATTTCCCCGTACTCCAGCATGTCCAGGGACATAGACAAAGGTGACCTTACGTATTTTTCATTTCTGCAACAACAACCCATTGCATGCGTACAGAGCCCGCCTCCACTTTTTTTATCATGCTCATCGAATCACACAGTATACATGCGTGGGTGTAGTCTTGTGACTCTAACCAATCTAGGGGTGTGTGCAGAAGAAAGATTCCTCTTGATTTTCTGCTCTTGGAAGTTGTGTTGTACTGGTTTACAGCAATCTGAGATATCTACTATTTTTGGCCCAGTGCATTTGACTTCAGCAATGTATTATTGGGTACCATATAGCCTTCCCTCTTCACTGTATAATCGATTGGTCAGGCTATTTAGTCTGTTGTTGTGCCACAAGGAAGTGTGCAAGTTTGATCATTTCTGGTACACTAATCTTGTCACCAGCCCTCTATGAGTCGCTGACTGCTTTCAGCCCACATTATCTAGCCTCTTATCCCTGCCTCTAATATAAATGCAAGTTTTGTTAAGGATTCTACTATTGTACTGTGGTTTATGTGAGTTTAGCTGCTGAATCATTGAAAGCCACGTCAAATGGCTCACCAGAGGTAAAGAGTTAATCTTTTATTTTTTTTCTAGGCATTTATTAGGCATTATCATCATTCCATTTCTGGCATCTGCTGAAAGGGTTTGTTGAGTAAGAGTTAATATTACTTTGATGAAAATGTGATCAATCAAAAATTGGTAAGGGAAATGAAAAATAATTGAAAATACCTCACAACTGAAGAAGGTAACTTTTTGGTTTTCATTATTAGTAATAGATTTAGGTTTGCACTAAAAATTATAATTATTTTCTTTCTTTCTTGCTTTGGTATGCATACATGTCCAGAAGGATTTTGACAATACCAGTTGTTTTGTTAATTATGTTTAGTAGTCAAGAGATTTAGATTTTAAAATGTATGGTTACAAATCAAGTGTTTTGTTTTAACATTACATATATTTTTTTTTCAGACTCCATACTTGAATGACAAAGAAGTAGAATAATACCTTGTTTGTCCTAAGTGAGTTATCTTTCTTGTTCTAATTATTTTTACCTGTTATAAATCTAGTTTATTTCTTTCTGTCGTTCACCCAATGACTACTAAAGGAATTGATTGTCCTCCTCATCATCCGCCCTTCGGATGATGTTAAGTGGGCATAGATAATGTTGTGGTGGGGGACTGGTTGGTCTCGAGGCAAGACGCCGGCCTCGAGACAGAGAGGTTGTGGGTTCAAATCCCGGCTATACCGGTTGGGATTTTTATGATTTCTTTCTTCGGCAACCACCCTGGTCGCAGCAATGAGGACCGGCCGAAAACGTCAATTACTCATCGACAGAAAAAAATATGAGTACCTCCGAAGTCTGTGTGGTTTGGAACCCCTGTGTGCACGGCTGCCAGGGAAAAATGGATTAACACACGAAATTCAGTTCCTAGTCTCTAGGGACTTCATCAGAGGTAAAAGCTGGCGAACAGAAAAAAAAAAGATAATGTTATAATTTTCAGTAGAACCGTGATATCTTCCGAGAGTGCCGGGACACCTTATTGCATAAGCTGAATGCAAACTGGAACTCAGTTAACTTCTGGTATCAGATCAGTGAATCTGAGCTGATCAAGATATTTCACCTCTGTTTGTGGTTATCTTGTAAATAGACTACAATGTCTAATCAGGGAAGTGAATCAAACCTGGTGTCCAGAAAATAGCATGATTGAGTTAATGCAGCAAAAAAAGAGCTAGGATTAGAGATCTGAAGAAAGTAGAGAAGAAATTTCCAGGATAGAATTATGAAGTTGTTGGGAAAGCAGAGGTCATGTGATGTATTCATCATCATCAATTACCATGCCTGCTGGCGTAGGTGATCATGTCTCTCCACAGCACTCAATCTCAACAATTTATCATTTCTGTTGTTGACCTTCTGCCATGACATTCTCTTAAGCTGTCTGTTCATCCCTCAATTTTCCCAGTTGTTACAATATATTCCAGCTGTTCCTTTTGCAGTACATGGCAAAAAAAAATGAAGATTGTTTCTTGCTAATATTGTAAATTAGCTCTTTTTTTGCTTTGGCCTCTTTCAGAAGGTTTTCAATACTCTTCTTAGCTGTCTGTGGTATTCTCAACATTCTTCTGTAAAACCATATTTCTACAGCCCTCAGTGATTTTCTTGTCTTGTCTATGATTCACATACATATGTTAAGACTGGCTCTACATAACATTTAAAAACTCTTTTTCTTGTTTCTATTGTCAAAAATGGATTGCACAGTATCTTCCTCATTTTTTGAAAAGCTGCTTTTTCCTGAGCCATTCTGCATCTCACGTCTGTTGTACCTTGTGAGGTTAACATTGTTTCCAGTTATTTAAATTTCATTTACCTGTTTTAATGTCTTTTTGTATTTTCATGCAAAGTATTACAGTTTCCAAATGACAGATGTTTGTACATGGAATTTAAGTGAGCTGCCAGTGTGCACAAAAGTAGCCTTGCAATGAATACCCTCCCACTGCAGAATTGCTGGAAATGAGGTAGTTGATAAAATCTCCAAAATGGGCAGCAGAAAAGCCCAATACACCAATCTACAGAGGTCAAGACCATATTACAAAACAAACTGGAAGTAAAAGCTGGCAGTAAATTACATGCAGGATCCCACAGACCTGCTGTCAAATCATGCTGACAAATGCCACTGCAGAAGTGGAGACTAAAATCTGGTAAACCTTTTCATTTGTGAAACAACTAAGTTGAACTTTAACGTCAAACCTGTTCCAATGACTCTTCTGTTCATGGAATCAGTTTCATGGCAGTCAGGAATTACCCATATCCAATCCACCGCGTCATATCTCCTACCAAAGTGTGTTGACAAATTCTGTTGACAAGGTCTACTTTCATGTAGCCCTTCTCAGGGGTACAGACAACGATTCCAAATGACTTCCATCAAAAAAAGGAGTGCACCATCACTTCCTCACTCCAGCTTCATCAAAAACATATAATTAAAACAAATAAAGCAACTGAAATGGTTTAAGCGGGGGACTGGTTGGGGCCTCGAGACAAAGAGGTTGTGGATTCAAATCCTAGCTGCACCAGTTGGGATTTTTATTTATGATTTCTCTCTGCGGCAACCACCCCTGGTCCCAGCAATGAAGCCGGCTTGAAACGTCATTTACTCATCAACAGAAAAAATATGAGTACCTCCAAAGATGGAGTTAATCTGCCTGTGTGGCGATGGACCCCTGTGCACACGGCTGCCAGGGAAAAATGGATAAAAACAGATTAATTAAAACTTGGGGAGGACTAATTTTTAATCTGATGATGGGAGAAAGAATATAACAGCACAGTGCATGATAATGACAACAATGCTACAAAATAATACCCTTTTTGTGGTTCCTTGTTTGTTGATTAGCTCCAACATCATGATTCATGTGTGCTACTTTTCTGTTTTCAGATTATACCCTATCCAGTTGTTCATCAGTTTCAGACATTATGGAAAGTGATCTGCCCGTATTTTCTTCATATGCAGTTATGACATTCAGTGGAGTGTGATATTTTGTGACAGAAACCTGGTGATAAGCCTTTGAAGAACATAATAAAATATTACATAGATTTTCATATTTTACAATTTATAAATTTCTTCCACATTGTAAAGCTTGTTTATGTTGTAGTTATCGATCAACATTTTTTAATGTAGCTGTTTCGTTGTAGTTATTTGTGCAGTAATGAGTCCTGGAGTTAATTACATCTCAGAAATGCTACATTGTGTATAACATTTTATCTGTTTTGTAACAAATTAACAGTAACGTTTATTGCATTTATGAATTAGCTTGGCAACTCTTCTTCCATCTTAGTTGTTGCTTATCACTTGGAGGCAGCCATTGTAGATCTTGCTCCCAAGGATTTTGTTACTCGCCATTGCTGTCTACTGTGATTGGTGATATCTGCTAGTGTTTTTAGTGTTCCAATACACCTATTAAATGTTTTATTGAATTGTCTGATTCACATTATGGATTTGCTATTTGCAGACATTATTATATATAGTAAATGTGATCGACAATACCCTCAAGGCTGGTAGTATGTGGATAATGTTACAAAACAAACATGTTGTGTAATACTCAGAACAGACACATATACATATTCACTTACAGCAGGGGAAAAAATGAAAGTTTTCTGTTTCCTCAACTTAAACATAGTGATATGAATTTGGAACAGGGTAGCTAATGTTTTCTTTCATTTCTGTTGTTAGATGTATAGTGCCCTTTGAGTGATAAATGTTACATAATATAGATAATGGTGCTCCCAGTAATGAAATAGATATTGAACATGTCTCTCTTGCTATAATTTCTCCATGTATGTGGTTTTTATGATGCTTTATATATAAGATCATGTGGTATCTTCATATTAAATACCTCAACAATGTCAACATATTGCCAGACTGTTGACACTTCTTGATGTTTTCTTCCTCAATATGACCTTCTTGCCTTCAACTGTTCTTTCTATCATTATCAACACACTTCTATATTTGAATTTGAATGTTTACAATTTAAATGTGTTCCAATAGTAAACAATACTTTGACAAGTCATAATTTAAATAAATAGATGTGTTTATATAGAAAAAGCACAGTATCTCTAAGTGTGTTACAGACATGTCCAATTTGTTTATGTTGGCTCCTGAACTGTCCATGACTTGGCAAGGCATTTGGACATGATCTGTCTTTTAATGCCTCAAGTCGAGTTATTTCATGCCCAAGAAGATGGTGAAATGCATGTGGCAATGGCTTTCCTAAATTCCAGGATTCTGCTAGGGGAAGTTGGAACCTTGTCTTGCCTAGAGATACAACAATGCTAGGTCATCTATATCAGTAGATCCCACTACTGTAGAGAACACAGTGATCCTGGCCTCAGCCAACCGGTTTTGATGTAGGTTGTTTCCTGAGAGACCAACTTGGAGGTAGAGGCAAGGTCTTTATCAGCTGATGGTCTGTCAAACTTTCAATAGCATCAGCAGGTCACATTTACTTGAGTTCCCCTTGGACATTAAGTACAGATGCACTTATTCTCTTTCAGTTTTCTCTTGTTCATGGTTATCAAGAGTTAGATTAGTCATTCACGAACTAATACTATACTTGTCAGTAACACAGATTTTAAATAAAGAATGCACTGGAAAACAAGTGCAATGTAGAATAGTTGACATGGTAGTCACAGAGTAGGAATAAAGTCTTCAGTCTAATTAAGAATGCAACTGAATTGGTGGACTTTTTTAGGACCTTAGAGTTAACAGGGAGCTGTGAAAGCTCAGTGGTTAGTGAACTAGACTACTAAGAATAAGAGGTCGGGTTCAACCCTTATTGATGGCTTCCTAGTTCATTCACCCTTAAATGGGTACTGGATTTTTTTTTTTTCCCTGGGAAAAAAAAGCAGCACGGGCATAATACCAACCACATTACATGTGTTGAAGTTCTATTTTGAAAATGTGTGCACTAACATTATATTCCCCAAATGCCATGTGGCATGACAGAGCTCTTTCTTTTAGTTATAACATTGATGTCTATTGATGCTCTGTTCTAATAACATAAAACCTGGACAAATGCCATTCAACAATGCTGAGTTGATTAAGGTCAATGTTTGCTTGACTCTCTCCGGCACTATGGAGTTTGTACACAGATTAGAATCCTACATCAGGAGGTCAGAATTCTGCTGAAAAATGCATTGATAGTGATGCTGGTCTTCTATATACCAACAAGAACAAACACTATAAAACATGTACAGTCTGTAAACAAATAAAAGTTTGATTCCTTACAAATATATTTGTTAATGGATGCAATAGTAGCTGAATAGTTTGAGTTGTTGAATAATGCTGATCCTTTCTGCTATAGATAATATCAAGCAATGAGAGGGTGCAGCAAACAAACAGGACCTAAGAACAATACAAATGTAAAGAATTAAGGAAGTGTGTTTGTCTGAACAGTCTGCCACTGTGTTGAGTGCACTATTTCCTACCAGCAAAGCTACTGAAGGATTTACTCTCTCTCTCTCTACTGTTTTGTTGTTCTACTCAATTAAACTAGACTTTTTAATTCCGGATTATGATACTTCATTTTAAGTCACATTTTTACTAAATTGTCTTAAAATTTACAACTGAAAACTTGGACAAAAATGCAGTTATTTACAAATTTAAATCATTGGAGTGATAATACTTTAGAAGAATTTACAGTTTAAAAAAGTAATTTAAACAATGAAGGAGTACAGCCAGAACAAATGTTAAGTGATGAAGCCATCTAATGCAAAAAAATTCAAATAATAAAAATGATCTGATAACTTTTGTACAACAACGTTGGTTGTATTAAAAAACAGAAAACGTCTGGTCGCAGTGTGGCTTGAACACGTAGGAAGGTTTGTGGTGACCGTTATGGCTCCTGTTTGTTGACACTACATGTTTTTTTATGATTCGCAGATCCTTGCCATCAATGTTTAATTTCTCCATCATATTTATTATTTCAAAATGCTTTAATTTGTCAAATGATATAGAAAGGTATGTGGCGAGAAAAAGCAGCTGCACATGGCAAACTGTAGGTTTGTAAAAATTGTAACTTTGAAACAGTGATTTTTACAATTCACTCGTAGTTTAAGGTTCTTCTTCATCGATTAGCTACTGCTATGCATTTAAACATTTATATCAGCTTGGATCACAAACAAGACTGTGCGTTTGAGGTCATCACCAGTTGTTCATAGCTTGAGTAGGGTTAAAATGTGCGTTTTGCTGTATTCTTGTCTCTAACCCATATTGATTTTTTAAAAACAAAGTGTTGCCCTAGATCAACAATGTAAAACTGTGCGGTGGACACTAACTTATATGAAATCAAAGATGTCAACATTTTATTAACATTATTTATTCAACGCCATATAGTAGATGTTACCGTCTATGTTTCTTTGTTTGATTGTTTCAAAAGGTCTCTTTTAGCCTTATTTGTTTTTTATTAGCCTCATTCTTTATTTAAATAGTCCATTATGTTATGTTTATTTTAAATATACAGATTCCTTCATTTAAATGATCTATTATGTTTGTTTTTATAAATAATCCCTTTATTTAAATGTTGTTTATGTTTTTAATGAAAAAAAGTACTGCCACAATTTACAATATAAATAACAACAATTTGTGTTCACTGAAAAAAATAAGTTGCAATGAGACCAATTGTGTTTGTTGCCGGGGATTCCATTTTAGCTTCATTATTTTAATATTCTATGGTTTTTATGTGAAAACAACAAAATAATTACAAGTATTGGCAGTTCTAGGGAGCCGCAATAGCTCAGTGGTTAGTGAACTGGACTACAAAGGACAAGGGGTAGGGTTCGATCCCAACCGACGGCTTCCGGGCCCACCCAGCCTTAAATGGGTGCCGGATTTTTCTCTGGGAAAGTAAAGAAGCACGGGCGTAATACCGACCATATTACCCCAAAAATCATGTGCTGAAGGTCTGTAAAATATAGGGTCACTAACACCATATTTCCCTATACGCCACTAGGCGTGACGGGGGTACTAAAAAAAAAAAATGGCAGTTCTCTCATATTAAAGGACTTTTTGGCTGGAAAATTCATCATTTATTTTCTTTAAGATGAGAAATGAATGGACTATTTTGTTTGTGTTAATTAGCCAGTAAATTATCTAGGAACATTATGTCTCATCACTTTTTATAAGAAAAATATTGCAGTCCAGCGCTAAATTATGGCATAAGTAATGTTACTCTCAAATTATTACAACATAAATGGTGGCATTAGTTTTGCTATTTATGACATATTTATTTTAGGGGTACAGGCTGCTTAATTATTGTTAGCCACTATGTGGTTGCAAATTGATTTCAATTGCAATTTTTTTATTTAAATGCCTGAATTTACATCTTCATAGTATTACAGATGAGTTATGTGGGACTTGCAGTTTGTTGGTTTGTGTGTTTTAGAATGCCTTTGTATTATCTTGGCTTGTTCTGGAAGTTTTAAGGAAACATAGGAATCTCTGTTGCAACAAGGTGCTCATGTGAAGTGACTGATTTTGCTAAATCTATTAACTGTACTCTGAACTAGTCTAGAGTTCTTCTACATACATCTTAACAAAATCTTCAGGGCCTTCATTCATTTACTAGCAGACTGCACCACAATTGATTTTATACCATGCATTCTTATATACCTGTCCTCTTTGCACATTATGATGCATCTGTACTTATTGTGCTTTATGATGCATCTGTCCTTATTGTGCTTTATGATACATCTGTCTTCACAGCACATTTGTTCAGGATTACTTTCCTAGCATTCATCCATTATCTTACTGCGAAGCAACAGTTTTTTTCGTCTTCCTTTCAATCTCCCTGTGGAGCATAGGTCTTCAAAAATCAATTTCCAAGCTGTTCTGTTTCTTTCCTTTCTTTTAAGATCATTCCACATCTTCCCCATCCTTTTCATCTCTGCTTCCACCTGTCTTCTCCAAAAATAATTTGGTCTTCTTCTTTGTCTCTTCCCCTGGGGATTCCAAAAAAAGGGCCTGTCATTTAATACTCTCAGTTCACTTCCGTAGTGTGTGTCCTATCCAGCACCATCGTCTTCATAGTATCTCTTTGTCCACTGGTATTTGACCGATACTTTCCCATAATTCAACAGCTTTATGTAGTCAGAATTGTCTCTCCTAGAAAAGCGATCTTGCCGTACTAATAAATCGCTCATATCAATCTTTATATCTTATGTGTGTCTATCACAACTATGACGCTCCTCTTGCTTATAGTTGATTTCTGTCATCTGTGGTAGATATCTCTTAAATAAACTCATTGTTAGCCTAATAAACTAATAGCCTTTGACTGGTTAAATGTTTTGTGTTTATTCTGGAATTTTTCTATATTTGTTTTAGTATTGTTTCTTTAACCTTATTTTACTTTTTTATTTTTGTTTAGTTAGCTTTTTTTTACAATTTATTTTGTTGAATCTGTCATTAAGACCTTTTGGATCATATTACCTGTGTTACTAGTGTACTTGTTTGTTATACAAAACCCTGTTGTTAATAAATCATTGATACTGTTGTAATGGCTATTATGTGACATGTTTAATATTTATAATTATAGTTTTATTTATTTTTATTTTCTCTTGCTGTTTTTGAGTCTAACAAAATAGAGTTGATAACCTTCAATATTATCTTCCATGACATTTCTTTTAATCCTAGATTACGATTCCTATCTGTGGGTCACATTTTTAGGATTCCATCGTAAAAATTACTCCCACTTAGATGTTACATTTGGAGTTTGAAAAATCAGATTTTCTTTTAATTTTTGCTAAATCCACTGTGTGTTTACTCAAGCAGATATACTGGAATCAGATGCTGTAATAATTTCCTAGGTTAGGGTTAGATTTATGGCCTGAAATTAAAATGCATCACGCTGTGGCTACCAGAGGTTTTATGTTGTCTGTTCCCACGGTTGCCATAAGTCCATCAATTCAGCCTACGTTCAGCTCCCTCAAAGTGTTGTTCGCGGTCTCTCCCTAGTTACAAAGCTTTGTTTGATGTCTCATTGACAACTATGGAGATTTCCCTCATCAAAAGGCAATTAAAAGAATATCTTCGAAATTTATGTTTTTTTTTTGTTTTAAACAGCCCCCTTATAATGATACCATTGCACTTTTTACAACGAACTTAGAGAAAAAAATATTTTTAAAAAATATTTTATCTGCTTCTTCACAACAAATATCTCAGCTGCTTCCTCACAACAAATAATTCTGCCATTTCCCACAACAAATACCAGCAACTGTTTTCCAGATGAAGTGAAAATAAACTGTTTCCAGCACATTCAAGTCTGTGTATTAGATGTCAATGTCCTCATTATTTTAATGAACCCAGACAATGTCTGTTGGTTTATATTTTATTGTTCCCTCCATTCTTGGTTTCTGTGAGTAATGGTTTGATCCCCCTGTCTTCTTCATGTCTTGTGATCATGTGAACTTGACTCTTGTCCTGTTTAATGATGGAGAGGTTAGGACAACCTCATGACACATGATAAGCTGGTCACTTGCTCAGTACTAGTATATGCGTGTGTGTGTCCTGATTTTTTCCCCCAACTCTGCACTGTGGCTGACACACTCCATCTTTGGCAGGCTGAATCTAGGTTTGACGTAGGAGTTTTCCTTCTCATAGGGTGGATGCTGTCCAGGGCTGATGGGTCCAGCCTGCAAGGTGGTTTCTGTCTGGATGTTCTCCCATAATCTTTCCTTTTACTGATGTTAACTGCTAGACAGCAGTGGTTTGTTCTCCGGGTTGTCCTTCCCTGTGGATAGAACTTTGGATGTGGTTGTTACTGACATGGCCCGTTGTTGGACTTGGGGCATTTTTTTAGTTGGTGCAACAGTTCACCTGTTGTCCCCACTCATCTTGGTAGACAAGGCCTTCTATCTGGTAATCACCTGTTAAATTGCTAGGTCTGCCACAGGTTGAGGGGATAGTTTAGCTTAGGTAGCCCCATCTTTCTTCTGTGGAGGAGAAATACCAGCAGTCTCAAATAGAAACAACAAATAAAGTGATTTAGTCATGTGACAAGACAGAAACAACAAATAAAGTGATTTAGTCATGTGACAAGACAGAAACAACAAATAAAGTGATTTAGTCATGTGACAAGACAGAAACAACAAATAAAGTGATTTAGTCATGTGACAAGACAGAAACAACAAATAAAGTGATTTAGTCATGTGGCAAGACAGAAACAATTACGTACACTTCACACAGCTATTAACAAATGCTACAGAAATAAGACCATTCTAAAAATAATAATAGACGTTCAGAAACCTGACAGCAGAAGATGTCAGCCTAAGAGCAAAAGATCATAGGCTATCATTCCTCCCAATGCTGAAATGCAGATGAGAAAGAAAAGAAAATTTCTTCTTCTTTCCTTCCTCATTTGCCTTTCAGCATTCATGGGAGATATAATTTGCTGTCTTTTGCTCTACTGTTGGCCTTTCCTGCTGTTATGTTTCCTAGTGTTTCTAATATTCGATCAATCCATCTTTTTCAAGGTTGGCCTTTGGATCTGGTGTTCTTGCAACATTTACTGAAGGCTCTTTGTGCTATGTTTTTATCATTCTGCCTTATCACATGACCAAACCATTTTATCTTGTTTCTTTATGTACTCTATGGCGGGAATTACTCCTAGTTTTTTTTCTCAGGTCTGTTATTCATTTTTGATCATATCTGACAGGTTGTTTCCTGTCATTCATCAAACACATTTCATCTACAGAAAATATTAATTTTATTTTACATTATTTATGATTGACGGGGTCATGCAGATTTATCTCCTAGTTTTGAATTATAATCATAATTACTAAGCATAGGCCAACCTGGGGAAACACTAAGAAGAACACAGAGGTGAGAAGTAACAACAAAGTGTATCAGCTCCCTTGTCTAGGCTAAATGGCTTTTCCAGAACAGGGATGTGTGCCGAGATACAATGCATATCCTGTGCAAAATCTGACATTTAATGGCAGATATCATTGGGCATGGATAGTCTCTGCCTTATGTGCCATCTTCAGCTCAAAAGGATATTAGATTCTATAGCCACAGAGCTAGGAGCTAACGAGTTATTCATTCAATCAATACAGCAACAACATTTGAATTGAGAATCAGATAGCTGCTCACCATTCTCCTTCATGATACTGAAATAGTATGGCCAGTGCTACCGTAGATCATAACGTCTACCACTTGTGCCTGAATAGCAGAAATGTCATGCCTGGGGCGATAACTCTTCTGAAACCTCTATATTGTTCTTAAATAAATGTCATTTTACATTATTGTTAACAATTGGACTCTATCAAAATATATCATTTTCAGGGCTGCCACAAGATGCTTCTCTTGTGATAACTATATATCAATAAAACGTGGATTAGATTGCTCATGTAGATAATATATTCCTATACCCATGTTTCCCATGTTTAATATTAAACCATCTGTTCAGTAACTGAGTTTCTAAAACATTTATACTGTGTGTGTGTGTGTGATGTTTGCTTAATTCATCATCATCAAGTACTGTGCCTGCTAGCATAGGTGATCATGTCTCTCCACAACTTTCAATCTCGACAGTTATTTATCATTTCTGTTGACCTTCTGTCATGACATTCTCTTAAGCTGTCTGGTATCTTTGTCCCTGAATTTCCCAGTTGTTACAATATATTCCAGCTGTTCCCTTCTCATTGCATGGCCAAAAAATGATGATTGTTTCTTCTATTGGAAATTAGCTGTCTTTTTCCTTTGGCCTATTTCAGAACGTTTTCATTGCTCTTCATAGCTGTCCATGGTACTCTCAACATTCTTCTATAAAACCACATTTCTACAACCTCCAGTGATTTTCTTGTCTGTTGTCCTATTGTCTATGATTCACATCCATTTGTTAAGACTGACTACATAACATTTAAGAACTCTTTTTCTTGTTTCTATTGTCAAAAATGGATTGCACAGTATATTCCTCATTTTTTTAAAACTGCTTTTGCCTGAGCCATTCTGCATCTCACCTCTGTTGTACATCTACCATCTGAAGTCAACATTGTTCCCCGATATTTAAATTCATTTTGCTTAATTAGTTTTGTCTAATTTGAAGGAATGGTCAAATTCTTTGATTAGATTGTGATTGTCTGATTCTCAATCTCCATTTGGAACTCACCAACATGGTGAATTATTCACAATCTTTCATCAATCTTGTATGTCAGTATCTGGATTTGTTTACATATATTATTAAAACACCAACATGATGAATTGTCCAGTCTTTCTGTTGTGTCCATATCTTGATTTGTTGAAATATTTTTAAGACACCATGGTGAGTTGTCCAGTCTTTCTGTTGTGTCAGCATCAGGATTTGTTGAAATATTTTTAAGACACCATGGTGAGTTGTCCAGTCTTTCTGTTGTGTCAGCATCAGGATTTGTTTAAATATTTTCCCCATCCAACCTTTGATATCATCAATGCATTGTCTCCTTTAGGGAGCCGCGATAGCTCAGTGGTTAGTGAACTGGACTACAAAGGACAAGGGGTAGGGTTCGATCCCAACCGACGGCTTCCGGGTTCACCCAGCCTTAAATGGGAACCGGATTTTTTTCTGGGAAAGTAAAGCGGCACGGACGTAATACCGACCACATAACCCCAAAAATCATGTGCTGAAGGTCTGTAAAATTTATGGTCACTAACACCATATTCCCTTATACGCCACCACTTGGCGTGACGGGGATACTTTACTTTTTTTTTAAATTGTCTCCTTTGTCTACTACTCAATCTTTTTGCTGTCGCTTTTCATTGCAAGACTGTCTTGACCAGGGCTTTAGATCTTGCGATATGACCATGCTTATTTGAGAAGCTCTTCTTGTAAACCTATATTATTAACCTTCTTGTTTACAGTGTGGTTTCTGTGAGATGCCTTGGATTTTATGGCAACACCCTATTTTTATTTTGTATTTTCCCTTCTAATTCATTGTTTTTGGTTCTTGTTTGTTAACGGAATGCCATGAGTTGATATGAGCGGATACTCGTTGAGTGTTGCTGGTCGTAATGGCTTTCATGACATTGCCAGATTTTACTTGAGAAGACGGAGTTTGTCCAGTTCCAGGTATTGGCTGGGAAACTGTGAATTGTACTGCCTATTGGTACTGTAACACGAAGAAATGAACAAATATATAAATATAGAAAAGGAGGCGAAGGCACGCCTCCAGCACCAGACCTGGAAGTTGTCAGCGACCCACAGCTGATGGCTTGCACCAGGATCGGTGAATTAAAACCATCCAGACCCTGCTCCACCTCTCCGTGGTGCCTCCAGTAACAGACTAACCTGTCTAGTCTGGCCAAGCGTGCAGGGATCGAAGAAGGAAGACAACCCGGTACTCAAAAATGCCGTGCTGAAGTCGGATGTGTTGGACCGAAAGGCGCAAATATCAGTTATACTGCAAACCACAACACAATGCAGACACGTCCACAATAACGTCCTTTTAATGGACGGATGACGAAGAGGAATTCTACAGTCTACGAATACTCTAGAATACTTTAGTCATCGGGCGAACGCAAGCAAGCATATATACTGAAGGGAGGTCAAAAAGTAATGCACACCAATTTTTTTCTCGGAAACTATTCGGGCAAAATGTGTGAAATTTTCACAGATTGTAGCTGAACATCCCCTTTACACTACCTATTTTTCAACATAATCTCCGTCCAAGCGTATTGCCTTACGCCAACGCGAAACTAGGTCATGAATGCCTCGTTTGTACCAAGTTTTGTCCTGCTCGCGTAGCCATTTTTTAACTGCACGGATCACATCCTCATCATTGTCAAAGTGTTTCCCACGCAGGAATTTTTTGAGTGGTCCAAACAGATGGAAATCTGAGGGAGCCAGATCAGGGCTGTAAGGAGGATGGGGCAGTACAGTCCAACCAAATTTGTTGATTGCTTCCCGTGTTACCAGACTTGTGTGAGGGCATGCATTGTCATGTTGAAGCAACAAATCTGCAGATGGCTTATTAGGCCGAACTCTGTGGAACCGATTTTTGAGTTTTGTCAGTGTATTGATGTAAGCTGTCGAGTTGATTGTCTCACCTCTTGTCATTACATCAACAAGAATCACACCATCAATGTCCCAGAAGACAGTGATCATCACCTTTCCGGCTGATGGAGATGTTTTGAATTTTTTTCTTTTTGGTGACTGCGGATGATGCCATTCCATTGACTGCATTTTTGTTTCAGGCTCATAATAATGTGCCCACGTTTTGTCACCGGTAACAATTTTTGACAAAAACATTTCTCCTTCAACACCGAAACGCTCCAACAATTCAGAACAGAATGTTTTCCTTTGAACTCTGTGATCATTTGTTAGGCACCGAGGAACCCATCGAGCGCAAATCTTTGAATATCCGAGAGTTTTAAAAATTGCGATTGCACTTCCCTTGCTGACTGTAAGCTGCAATGCCAATTGCTGACTAGTGATACGCCTATCCTTACGAATAATGGCATCAGCCCGGTTTAACATGTCTGTGCTGGTAGCCGAGGCAACACGTCCAGAACGCGGTAAATCATGCAGCTCCACTCGTACACTTTCTGCAGCTTTAATTCTCTGAACCCAGCGACTAACTGTGCTCCTATCGACTGCAGAACATTTGTACACTGCACACAGTCGTTTATGAATGTTTGCCACAGTTTCTTTTTCCGCAACCAGAAATTCTATGACAATTCGCTGTTTGTAACGGACATTGTTGACAAGCTCCATTTTAACGGTTCATAGATTGCGTAATATTTATCAGAATGCTGTGCAATTTGGTACACATAATTGGAACATGTCATATTCCAAGTGTGCAAAATTTCATATTCCTATCTTTATTATTAGCCGAGAAAAAAATTGGTGTGCATTACTTTTTGACCTCCCTACGTAGAAAAGAACAGCATGGTTAAAGCTTTATGTAATAAGTGGATGACTCAAATCAGAACGACATTTGAGCACAATAGGGCATCAGCAGGAACATACAACACACTGTTATGTATTGAAAATAAAAAAATTATTTCGAACTAGAATTAGAAATAAAGATAAAAAAAATCCTCCCTGCATACTACGCTGTGTGTGACTATCTACTGGTACTGTAATACTAAGTCATTCATATTAGTAAGAGCCACCTCTATCTATCACCAGGCTGAGAGATTGCATATTTCTGTACAAGGTCCTATTTCAGCAAGTGTACTTGAAGTGAACATGCTAAGGAAAGAAATGTCCTAAAGATAAACGTTGTGGAATGGTTTGTCAACCATACTCATCACAGCCTTTAGGGGTCTCGCTAGCCTAGTTGGGAAAACCACCCGACTGGACTACCGACGTTCGGACAACCCGTGTTCGATTCCCACTGGGAGCAGTGTGAGTTGTACTCGTGATTGGAAAAAAAAAATACCCCCACGGTCGACCCAGCCGTTGGCAGAAATGGGTACCAGGGTATTACCCTGGGAAGGTGAGGAATGTCGCTTTGCATCTGAGTTTCGATGCTTGAGGTGACACTATACAGAAATATCCGAACATTTCTGGATAGGCAGCCGAGCACATATGGGGGTAAACTCGCGTGCTAAGACGCCGGTTCAAGTCTCGTACTTGACCTTTACCTTTACTCATCACAGCACATGATGATTTTTTTTTCTTCTAATGTTATGACATTGAAATAAATAAACTACCAATGTCAGACAAGGACCCTAGAAACAATAAGAAAAGTAACCACTACCGAGATGAAATGTGCCAGACAAATTGCAGGAAACAGTCAAGAGATAAGATCAGAAATGAAGAGCTCAGAAAAAAAAGCTAGGAATGATTCCCGCCATAGATAAACTGGTTTGGCCACTTGATAAGGCAGAAAGATCAAGACACTACAGAAGAAGCCTTCAATAAACAAAGAACACCAGACCCAAGGGGCGATCACGAAAAAGATGAATTAATAGAATATTAGAAACACTAGGAAACATAACAGCAGGAGAGGCTAAAAGAAGAGGAAAAGATGGATTAATAGAATATTAGAAACACTAGGAAACATAACAGCAGGAGAGGCCAAAAGAAGAGGAAAAGATGGATTAATTGAATATTAGAAACACTAGGAAACATAACAGCAGGAGAGGCCAAAAGAAGAGGAAAAGATGGATTAATAGAATATTAGAAACACTAGGAAACATAACAGCAGGAGAGGCCAAAAGAAGAGGAAAAGATGGATTAATAGAATATTAGAAACACTAGGAAACATAACAGCAGGAGAGGCCAAAAGAAGAGGAAAAGATTGCAAATTATGTCTCCTCTCAACATGGAAAGACATATGAGGAAGGAGAGAAGAAAATGAATTAAGCAAAGCCAGGAATAGTTCTTGCCGGTCTAAACATGTGGAAATCCACTCAATGGCAACACAAAACAAAACTAAAGATGTGTACTTTCAGCAATCATTTATGGTTCTGTACACCAGCTCTATAGCGAAGTTCTAACATACTGAATATTGAGGTAATATAACCTTTTTCCTAATTTTCACATTGACAGCTATGTGGTCAGGTGTACCTCGCCATACAGGCAGATATTCTTCTACTCCAGAGGTACTCTCATTTTTTTGTTGTCGAGCGCTTTGATGTTTCTGGGTAGATATTTTTCCCAATTTTTCCAGATCAGTGGCCATTTTTGGTCTACACTTTTTCACTGCCACGTATACTTTAACATGACATTCATGAAGACCTTCATTAGTGGATGCTTACGTAGAATAATAGGTTGGAAATGGCAGGACAAAATCACTAACATAGAATTATGGAAATGTACCAGTCAAATACCAGTGGATAAAGATATACTGCGGAGGCGATGGTGCTGGATAGGACACAAACACTGCGGAAGCCAACTGAGAGTATTACACAACAGGCCCTTTTTGGAACCCCAGGGAAAAAGACAAACAGGAAGATCAAGGTATTCTTGGAGAAAACAGATGGAAGCAGAGATGAAGATGATGGGGAAGACATGGAATGATCTTAAAAGAATGGCAAGAAACAGAACGGCTTGGAAAGTGTTTGTTGAAGACCTATGCTCCACAGGGAGCTGAAAGGTAGAAGAAGAATACTTTAACATGTGCAGAGTACACACGGGACCTGTTTTTTTTTTTTTTTTTTGCCGTTATCCAAGAGGGCTAGACATCGGATCTCTCTACCCAGAAACTAAGAGAGGGTAAAGCCATGGATTTCCCCATTGGTGGGATTTGAACTCTGAACCTTCTTGTCCAGAGATTGAGAAGTCATAAACATTAGATCAAAAATAACCATTGTCCGGGCAAAAATTGTTAAGCAGATCTACCCGTGCGAAAAACGGATGCATTGATTCGAAATGTGTAGATATAACAGCGTTGTCGTAACCTAGCAACACAATATATCCACGATCACTTGATGGGTGAACGCTAAGAAAGTTCCTCCAGCTTCAAACACAGCCATATAGGGCAGAAACAATTGTTCTCCACCATGGATACTGCACTGCTAATTCCTGTAGCTCTTACACCTTTGGGGGCCTCGATAGCCTAGTTAGAAAAACCACCCGACTGGGCTACCGATGTTCGGAACCCGTGTTCGATTACCGCTGGAAGCAGTGTGAGTTGTACTCGTTGTTGGAAAAGAAATACCCATGCGGTCGACCCAGTCGTTGGCAGAAATGGGTACCATGGTTCTTACTCTGGGAAGGTGAGGAATGCCGCCTCGCATCGTGAGTTTTGATGCTTGAAGCGACACTAGACAGAAGTCTCCAAACACTTCTGGATAGGCAGCCGAGCACATATGGATGAAAACTCACATGCTAAGATGCCGATTGAAGTCTTGTACTTGACCTTTACCTCTTGCATATTTTCGAACTCATTAGTTAGTTTAGTTTAGTCGACGAATCATCCTGATTGCACACCGGAACGTTCATAAGTGCTCAGATTCCCTCCCCAGTATGTGGAGACTGATGCTTCCAGATCTGTGTTTCCCCCACATAGCGCTCCTTTCTGACAACCCCTTTTTGACCTGATGTTCGTGCAGTCTGAACATGGTTTGTAGATTCTTGATAATTGACTGAATCATCAGCGTACCCTGCCTTCCTGAGGGCATTCAGAATGTCATTCCAGTCCAGAGCACATCTGCCATCACTGCAACTGTTCCAGCCAAGCTGTCTGTTCATTCGTTCCTCTCACACCAGTGTCTAGGAACGGAGATGAAACAGATCCCAATCAGACCCGAGTTCTTTAGTGATTTCAGCCACTGCCTTCGGGCCAAGCCTCTTTCGATTTTCCTGGACCACTCATTGAATCACTCAGAAAGCACACTTGAGCGAAAGGTGTTTCTAGCCTGGCCATTTCTTTAGTTACTGCCAAACCATTGTAAACCTTTATAATTTGATACTGTCTCATTTGGACTTTTTTTTTCTGAAATTGCATTTTCCTTTTGAATAAATGTGAGTTCCTGCCTATTTAACATTGTTAATTTTTAACAATTAATGACAAACTAACACAGATTAACCTCCGGTACATATATGTGATACATAGTTAGGAAGATAACATAAAGTGAGTGACAAATATTCTCCTTGGAATGAGACAACGACATAAAGAAACAAATATTTCTCAGAATATAGTGCCATTCACTAATAATGATAACACCATAGATAAGATGGTAAATTAAGATACGAACAAACAGCAGATGTACTATCAAGGGAATATAATCAAGTTAGAGATGGGAGGGATAACAAAAAGAGATGGGCAAATAACAATCTGTCATCTCGAGAAACATAAAGATGAAAATATAATGAAAACACTTGAAGCAATGGCAGTACTTGATTTTATTTGTCAACAAACATTTATGAGAAGTATGTCATGATAGAGTATGCAGATATTTATTTTATAAAAACTACATTCTGAAGCTGTTTCTTCTTTGACTTTTTGATGCATTCACTGATGTTAGTGGAAGTTTGGTTATTACTTTTGTGCTTGTTGTTCACATGGTATCTGTGTGTGGATATTTGCAAAACAATTTCTTTCAAAAGTATCTTATTCCAAGCAAGTGAATTATAAGCAATCAATTTAGAGCCATCTATTTGAAATAAAAAACCATAAGATGATGAAACTATCAACAATCATTTCATAATTCATTATCTTTGATTTTTCCCCATTGTCTTTTATAATTTTATACATCATCTCTGTCTGTTACTCTCTCATTCTTTGCAGTGTGTACTGCTTTTAATCTCTCATTCTTCGCAGTGTGTGCTGTCTTTTTTTCCCTACTGAGGTCACATATTTGACCAAATTCTAAGATGATGTGGTCATGTGACCTGTTGTAACAAACTATTCTTTAAAAAAAAACTGTCTAAAATAGTAACTTCTAAAATAGTAAATTCATTTTAAGTACATGTCTGCTCTGTGAGTAGGGGAAGGAGTGATCAAATGATATAACAAAATAGTATCTGCTCTTCACAACCAAATTTTGATGAGAAGAAACCTAAATGGGCAGAAAATCCACAAGCTTTCCAGCAAAACAATGCATTTGTCAAAAAATTAAACAGTCTTCGTGTTTCTGGATTAAAAACAACATAGTGATTTATCATGTTTGGTTTTAGCTTTTTGTGCTTATCTGGCATGCTTCATGTAAACTGAAGACAAGTTTCAAGAATTGCTGCAGTTTCTAAATGTTATATTACAAATAACTTACTAACAAGAAATTTTTAAAAAAGTGTTATATTCTAAATAACTTAAAAGAAAAGAAGCACAAATTATATTCTAAATAACTTGCTAACAGGAAATAAAGCACAAATAATTATATTCTAAATAACTTATTAATAAGTAAAAAAGCACAAATAATGATATTCTAAGTAACTTACTAACAAGAAAATAAAGAACAAATATTTTTTTTTAAAACCAACCTGACAATAACTGGTAAACAGTTAGAGTGAAGTGCACAATAAAAAAACAACTGTTGCAAGATGCACACAAATTATGCACTATTTTCCAGTCATGCAATAATTTATGAGGTTCTGTCTATTTGAAATGTTGTCAACACTAATAATTTTATACCATTTCATATCCACACTTGAGGCCACTTAAAACACTTCTGCTGCTTCTTCAGCTTTCAAGTCTTTATTTTTTAATCACTGTGAACTCAACTCTTTGTTCTGTTTCATTATGGGGAGTTAAGGACAACATCGTGACACAAAATGAGCTGGTCGGTATTCTTATATGTATGTGCGTCTTGATTTTTGTTTCCTTAAGCCTGCACCGTTGCTGAAACACTCTGACTTTTGCAGGCTGGATCACTTAAAATACAAAGCGGTACTTGTCTCCAAAAGTTTGGAGACAACCCTATTCCCCTGGATTGGGTTATCATCATCATCGTGTGCCATACCGGTTGGCGTAGGCGATCATGTCCTTCCACAATCTTCTATCCACTGTGCATCATATCAGTTCTGTTGTTGACTGTTTTCTATGCCAAGACACCAAGATATCCAGTGTTTTCTCTATTTGTTGTTCGCGATCTCTCTTTCCTTTTATTTTGCTAGTTGTAACCAAGTATTCCAACTTTCCTCTTCTCATGATGTGCCCGAAAAATGTTTATTGTTTCTTTCTGATGTTTCTTAGGAACTCCCTTTTTTGTGTTGGCATCTTTGAGAATTTCCTCATTGGTCTTTTAAGCTGTCCAGGGAATTTTCAACATTCTTCTGAGAAATCCCATCTCTATGGAACATAATCGTCTCTTCATTTGTTTACTGTCCATGATTCGCTTCCATAAGTCAGAATTTGCTCTATATAGCACAGATGAACTCTCTTTCTCACTTCTATTGACATAGATTTGTTGCATAAGATGTTTTTCATTTTCTGAAATGTAATTTTGGGTTATAGGCTCTTTCAATTCACATTTTCAAGAAAAGATCACAATACGAACAATAATTTTCTTTGGAATGATTGTTTTTGCTGCAATAACATTTCAAAACAAGAAAAAGAAATTATAATTTATGAACTGACAACAACAATAAAAGTAAAGAGCCCTGTCTTGCCAAGTGGTGTAAAGGGAATATGGTGTTAGTGACCATAATTTTTACAGACCTTCAGCACATGAGTTTTGGGGTAAAGTGATTGGTATTACACCCGTGCCGCTTTACATACCCAGAAAAAATCTGGCCCCATTAAAGCCTGGGTGAACCCGGAAGCCATTGATCAGGATCAAACCCGACCTTTGTCGTCCACTTCACTAACCATTGAGCTATCGCGGCTTATGAACTGACAATTTTTTTGTTTAAATGATCTGTAGGGTGATCTAATCACAGTGTTCCTGTGAATTTTTACTGAATTTATAAACCAACTGACGTATATTTTAATGACATTTCCAATTTATTATTCTTTTTAATTACAACCACTTTTCTTCTTCTTAGCTTTCACCCAACCCTAGATTACAAAACCTTATTTTAAATCACATTTTTTACGATACCATCATAAAATTTACTTCTAAAAAAAAAGAACTCTGCGTAAATTGGACAATTAATTCAGCTATTAAATTTTTTTTGGGTATCTTTAAAGAAATAACATTTCAAAGAACTATAGTTTGAAAAATGATTGAAACAAGGAGCACAGCCAGAACAAACGTGAAGTGACAACCACCTGATATAAAAATATATTTATGTCATGGTGCAATAATCTCTATTTAATTTGACTTATCCTTCAACATGTTTTCATTAGCAAAACTAAATATGTATGTAGAAGTTATAAATAATGTAAAGTAAAGGTCCCCTCCACGCCTTGCTAGACATATAGGGAATATGGTGTTAGTGACAATATTTTTCTATGACCACGGCACATTTTTGGGTGATCTGGTCGTTATCACGCCAGGCCACCTTTACTTCCCAGAAAAATCTCTGGTACCCATTTTTAGAGGCTGGGTGAACTTGGTCTGGCCTTGTTGGTCTGATTAAAAAAATCTGCCACATCTGGGGATTGAACCTGAACTCTTCTGATTAGGAAGCAAGTTCACTAATCACTCAGCCACTGTGGCTCCTTTTATACATGATGATAGTTGACAACAATAAGTCAGTTAAAAGTGGCCAAATCAGCAAAACACACAAGTTCACTTAAATATGGTTTTCAAAATTATCACAAATTACAACACAGAAAAATATGCACATGTTCTGATGCTAATTATTTGAACACTTCATTATTTCAATACACAGGAAATAAAAATAATAATAATGAAAGCAATGTTAGCAAATTGTGAACTCTGTACCCATCACAGAAAAAAAAAGTAATTTATGCACATCACATGTACTGGTCTGGAGATGAACATTTGCATTTTCTGGAGTGATCAAATAACAAACAAGTTGTGGAATTGTGCCAAAATGGTCTCATTCCTATGTCAGATTGTGCCATAATGGTCTCATTCCTATGTCAGATTGTGCCATAATGGTGTCATTCCTATGTCAGATTGCACCAGAATGATCTCATTCCTATGTCAGATTGCACCAAAATGGTGTCATGACTATGCCAGATTGCACCAAAAGGTCTCATTCCTATGTCAGATTGCACCAAAATGATCTCATTCCTATGTCAATGTCACCAAAGTAGTATGGATCATATACCCATAATTGCGGAAGGAAGGATTCAAAATCATGTCTTGCTTGCACTGCATTTGCCCGATGACTAAAGGGCCTCTTTGGTTAGACATTTTTTTTGTCACGGGCCCTTAAAAAAGATGTTGATTGAGCATGGGATGTGTTGAAGTTTGCAGTTGAACCGTGATGTCTGTGCCTTTTGATCTAATCCAATACTTATATTAATTATTACTGCATCAACAACAGGGCACTTACGGCAAATCAACGTCTTCACAACAAATAATACATACCAGGCAAGCTGAAAGTTCTTCTAGTTCACTCAATGTACACACCTCACAGTTGTTTGTCACTGTTACTTTGGTTCATTTGCTCATTTGTATCTTTCCAGAAAGATACACTTGCTTCTATCATACACTCAAAGTAATTAGAAGTAGCTGTAGCTTAACATATAAAAACTTGTGTGGCTAAAAGTTTGCATCTCTCTCTGGAGATTTTCTAATCTCTTAATTTTTTTTTATTACAAACTTAATTGTAATAAAATATAACTTAATTGTAATAAAATATAACTTAATTGTAATAAAATATAACTTAATTGTAATAAAATATAACTTAATTGTAATAAAATATAACTTAATTGTAATAAAATATAACTTAATTGTAATAAAGTATAACTTAATTGTAATAAAATATAACTTAATTGTAATAAAATATAATTTAATTGTAATAAAATATAATTTATACTTAAATATTGACTCTCTATAAACCTGACATTGTGTGTGCTGTGTCACAAACTGAAAACAAATTTGGTTCAAATGTCAGTTTTAAGAATGAGATGATTGTACTAGACTGATGACAAATTTGGTTAAAATGTCAGTTTTAAGAATGAGATAATTGTACTAGACTGATAACGAATTTCCAAGACTAGAACTAAAATAGCACTTTGAGATTAAAACAAACAGTTGTGACTTCTAATCTATTCTTTCATATGTTTAATTTTACTCATACCAAGCTTGACTCCTGCCTCTCCTGGTGTTTCAAATGTACACCTTTATCAATTAATAATTATAATATATATTTTTTTTAAAGTGTTTTTTTTTTCAAAATATGATACAGATTTGTTTTCTTCATTCTATATATTGACCTCAACCATTCTGCATTCTATAACATATTAAACTGTTTTAAGTTGCTAAAAACAACATGGCAAAATTCTTACATCTTTCTAAAGAAGAAAAGTGAAAAGGAAACATATCACTACTTTCTGCCAAGATGTGAACAAAACAAAATATCAGCAGTTATCAATAATGTAGTTATGAACACATGAAATATAGAAAGTAATTAAAACTTAATTTAAGTACCACACACAAATATATCATTAACTATTCACAATTCTTTCGTTCTGGTTTCAACAAAATGATAAATTATCCATAATAAATGGAAATATGACTAGTCACTCCAGAAAATAAAATAGATTACATCTTAAACATTAAACAGTATCAATCAGTTCAGCGGTAAAACCTCCATGTTTTGTAATCTTTGAAATATTTTTAATTATGACAACTGAGTAACTGTGCCACAAGCCTGCCATAGTGACAAATTAAAAACGAAAAAGAAATACTGCAAAAAAAAAAAAATAAAGAAACTCATGCATGCACAAACACCATCCTGTTGAAGATCATACTATCATCATCAAGTACCATGCCTTCTGGCGTAGGCGATCATTTCTCTCCACAACTCTCGATTTCGACAGATCATGCGATCATCATCAAGTACCATGCCTTCTGGCGTAGGCGATCATTTCTCTCCACAACTCTCGATTTCAACAGATCATGCGATCATCATTAAGTACCATGCCTTCTGGCGTAGGCGATCATTTCTCTCCACAACTCTCGATTTCAACAGATCATGCAATCATCATTAAGTACCATGACTGCTGGCGTAGGTGATCATTTCTCTCCACAACTCTCGATTTCAACAGATCATGCGATCATCATTAAGTACCATGACTGATGGCGTAGGTGAACATTTCTCTCCACAACTCTCGATTTCAACAGATCATGATATCATCATTGTGTGCCATACCAGTTGGCATAGGCGATCATGTCCTTCCACAAACTTCTATCCACAGTGCATTATATCAATTCTGTTTAAAACAGAGATGATTTTCTATGCCATGACACCAAGCTTTCTAGTATCTTCTCTCTTTGTCATCTGCGATCTCCCTTTCTCTGTATTTTTCCAGTTGTAACCAAGTATTCCAATTTTCCTCTTCTCATGATGTACCTAAAAAATGTTGATTGTTTCTTTCTGATGTTTTTAGGAGCTCTCTTTTTGTGTTAGCCTCTTTGAGTACTTCCTCATTGGTCTTTTCAGTTGTCCAGGGAACTTTCAACATTCTTCTGAGAAATCCCATCTTTGTGGCCTTTAATCGTCCTTTCATTTGTTTGTCATCCATGATTCGCTTCCATAGGTCAGAATTGGCTCTATATTACACAGATGAACTCTCTTTCTCAATTCTATTGACATAGACTTATTGCATGAGACATTTTTCATTTTCTGAAATGCTATTTTGACCTGATCAATATAGTATATATTCCTATAGGAAGGTATTAATGCTTCCATACCCTTTCATTATAAAACACAGTCATAATGTTATGTCACTATTTCTAATAAGTGAAAAAAAAAAACCCTGCATAATAAACAAAAAGGTGATTAAAACAAATAATAAGTTTTCAATCCATCATACTCAAGCTAGGCAATTTAAGAAGAAGAAAAAAATGAACAAAGTTTCAAATAAAGCTATTCCGATGTACAGAAAGAGTTCTAATCTCAAGCTTGAAACAAATGTTTAAAGACATAGATTTACTGGAGTAGATGGAAAAACAAGAAATTATGTTGCCTTGAAAGCTAATAAAAATGGCAACTTTTAGCAACTGTAAATAGATACCAAAAGAAGCAACTGTAGATGGTAATGAGTCAAGAAAATGAACACATCTTTCAATAAATTGTTACTTTATTTACAAAGCATGTTTTACACATCCAAAAGTTGACATATTTAGGTATGTTTTTGCTGTATAATTACTTGTATAGAATACCTTTATCAAAATAGAGCATTTGATTGTGAATGTAGCCAACCTTGAAGGGAGCAATGCTGGAGACAAATGGGCATGATGAAATGAAAAATGGAGAGGATGGCAAGAAATGGAGAGGATGGCAGGAAATTGAGAGGATGTCAGGAAATGTAGAGGATGTCAGAAAATGGAGAGGATGGCAAGAAATGGAGAGGATGGCACGAAATTGGAGAGGATGGCAGGAAATGGAGAGGATGGCAAGAAATGGAGAGGATGGCAAGAAATGGAGAGGATGACAGGAAATGGAGAGGATGTCAGAAAATGGAGAGGATGACAGTAAATGGAGAGGATGACAGGAAATGGAGAGGATGACAGGAAATGGAGAGGATGGCAAGAAATGGAGAGGATGGCAAGAAATTGGAGAGGATGGCAGGAAATGGAGAGGATGGCAAGAAATTGGAGAGGATGGCAAGAAATGGAGAGGATGGCAAGAAATTGGAGAGGATGGCAAGAAATGGAGAGGATGGCAAGAAATTGGAGAGGATGGCAAGAAATGGAGAGGATGGCAAGAAATTGGAGAGGATGGCAAGAAATGGAGAGGATGGCAAGAAATGGAGAGGATGTCAGGAAATGGAGAGGATGGCAGGAAATGGAGAGGATGGCAGGAAATGGAGAGGATGGCAGGAAATGGAGAGGATGGCAAGAAATGGAGAGGATGGCAAGAAATGGAGAGGATGGCAGGAAATGGAGAGGATGGCAAGAAATGGAGAGGATGTCAGGAAATGGAGAGGATGGCAAGAAATGGAGAGGATGGCAGGAAATGGAGAGGATGGCAGGAAATGGAGAGGATGGCAAGAAATGGAGAGGATGGCAAGAAATGGAGAGGATGGCAAGAAATGGAGAGGATGTCAGGAAATGAAGAGGATGGCAGGAAATGAAGAAGATGGCAGGAAATGGAGAGGATGTCAGGAAATGAAGAGGATGGCAGGAAATGGAGAGGATGGCAGGAAATGGAGAGGATGGCAGGAAATGGAGAGGATGGCAAGAAATGGAGAGGATGTTAGGAAATGAAGAGGATGGCAGGAAATGGAGAGGATGACAGGAAATGGAGAGGATAACAGGAAATGGAGAGGATGACAGGATAAAGAACAAGATGAAAGAAAAAATGGAGAGGATGGCAGAAAATGGAGAGGATGACTGGATAAAGAACAAGATGAAAGGAAAAATGGGCAAGATGGCAAGAAGTGGAGAGGATGACAGAAAACGGACAAGATGAGAGGAAAAATGGAAAGGATGGCAGAATAATGAACAAGATGAGAGGAAAAATAGAGAGGATGGCAGAAAATGGAGAGGATGACTGGATAAAGAACAAGATGAAAGGAAAAATGGGCAAGATGGCAAGAAGTGGAGAGGATGACAGAATAAAAGACAAGAAGAGAGGAAAAATGGAAAGGATGGCAGAATAATGAACAAGATGAGAGGAAAAATGGAGAGGATGGCAGAAAATGGAGAGGATGACTGGATAAAGAACAAGATGAAAGGAAAAATGGGCAAGATGGCAAGAGGTGGAGAGGATGACAGAATAAAAGACAAGAAGAGAGGAAAAATCATCAAGATTAAAGAAAAACTGGCAAGATGAGAGAAAAATGGACAAGATGAGAGGAAAATGGACAGGATGAGAGAAAAAATGGACAAGATGTGAGAAAAATGGACAAGATGAGAGAAAAATGGACAAGATGAGAGAAAAATGGACAAGATGAGAGAAAAATGGACAAGATGAGAGAAAAATGGACAAGATGAGAAGAAAAATCATTAAGATTAAAGACAAATGGGCAAGATGGAAGGAAAATGGAAAAGATGAGACAAAAATAAGCAAAATGAGTGGAGAACAAGTGTTTTGAAAATATTGATTATGTACAAATGAAAGTCTGGTAGAGGGTCCCACAAGGGCAAGAATTAAAAGTTTTGGAGTTGCATCACAGTCAGTCTTTTATGCGAAGACAATATCTGGTCTAATATGGTCCCTTAAATTATAGCAACAATATGGCACTTATTTATCAGAACTCTTTTACCTCATGAGGTTTGAAAGCAACACTTCTATTAGCTGTGACTGCATGTCCGAAATAAGAGCTCTAATATCAATTTTTAAACATCTTTAGCTGTTTCATTTTAATTTGTTTGTATGCGCCAGCTTTTTATAACCAGCTGGCAAATAACACCAGCCAGATATAAGTACAACCTATGAGGAACAGAAGTGCCGAAGATGGCACATGGGGCAAAAATTATAATCTCTCGTGTCTGTCTAAAGATCTTTCAACTGTCACACCTTGCACATGACCTGCATTTTGTCTCGCCACACGGCTCTGTTCTGGGCAAGTTGTTAAATCTCGACAAGGGAGCTGGTGCCTGCTGTTGTTGCCTCTCATTTTAATATTCTTTTTAATGTTTCTCTAGGTCAGCCTCTTTTTTCTTTTACCCTCTGGTTCCCATTTGAGGGTCTGCTTTGAGATTCTTTTGTTGTCACTGTATAACAACAGATAGAGGTACCACTCTTTCAAAACCCTAAGGATGGGAACTTCTGATGGTTCTTGTGGCCATCACTGGTACCATACCAGGACAAGATGTATGGAGATATCACCAGCCTTGAGATGATGAGCATTTTCTTTGAACTTATTAATATTGATGTCTAGAGGTGTACGCTGAAAAATGAAAAAATATCTCAAATGAATCCAGAGGGATTGAATTATGCAGGAATATAATTTTTGTCATATTTCCATGTGACCCTCACCACACAGGTAGATATTCTCCGGCTTCAGAAGTACTCATTATTTATTGTCCAGAATCTGACATTATATAAAGTAATGAGAAAATGTGTTTTTCCCCTCACACCCAAATGCTGGGATCTAAAATTAAAAAGAAAAACTATCTTCACAGCATTATCCCAAATTGGGGTCCATCAAAGGGTGGGGGGAAGGGACATATAGGACCGGAGAATAAAGGCTACTTACCCTGAGCAGTCGCTGCAAAGTGTTTGAGTCTGAATTTTATTTCCCCCTGACAGAAAAAAACTTGACCCTACTAGGATTCGAAAACATGCAAAGTTATTTATAAATCACAGATGATAGTATTTCTTTCTTCTGAGGTAAAAGAGTTACAATGTCTATTTTTATTATTTTTTAAATATCAATTGCTTAAATCCATTTTCCACGTACAGCTGACCTCTTTCTTAATCTGTCCCAAAGTATTTCTGCCCAAAGTGACTGGGAGCAACAGGGTGAACTTCAGAGGTCAGGATGGTCATGCCTGGAAAGTCATTGACTACGTGATGAGCAGCTGAGAAAGATAAGAAGAAAAAATTATCAATGATTGTTCTTCCTTATTAAACCTGGCCACTCTGTGCCAGTGATATTTTAAGTCATTACCTGCTTGTCTCTTTTCTAAATAAAAATCCTTTCCATATCCACTATTATCATTTATCATGCTATTTTCTCTTGAGGATTGAAAAAAATAGCTTGGCTTTTCCTTTTTTTTTTTTTTTGAGCTTTTCAGTATTGAGTTATTAGCAGGTCATCATCATTGCACTCCGAACATGTCCATAGGTGCTCAGATCCCCTCCTCAGCAAGTCTCACAGTGTCCAGAGACTGACGACTCCAGTTCTGTGTTGGTTGATGAGTCTTCTTACATGCCCACTAAGTTTCTCGTTTCTGGCCGTGCCCATCTTAACTCCCATCTCTTTCATCTGAAGGAGTGACGTGGACTTATGATTGTCAAAGTCTTGTGTCATTCCCACATCTTGGAGGGCATTGATAATGTCTGCCTGATCCATTGGTTGACCGTCTTCAATGAATTATGGGAAAGTACCAGCCAAATAGAGCCACGATAGCTCAGTGGTTAGTGAACTGGACTACAAAGGACAAGAGGTAGGGTTCGATCCCAACCGACGGCTTCCGGGTTCACCCAGCCTTTAATGAGTACCGGATTTTTTTCTGGGAAAGTAAAGCGGCATGGGCGTAATACGACCACATTACCCCAAAAATCATGTGCCGAAGGTCTGAAAAATGTATGGCCAATAACACCATATTCCCTATACGCCACTTGGCGTGACGGGGGTACCTTACTTTCTTTTTTTTACCAGCCGGTGGAAGCAGAGATGAAGATGATGGAGCAGACATGGAACGATCTTAAATGAATTGCAAGAAACAGAACAGCTTGGAAAGTGTTTGTTGAAGACCTATGCTCCACAGGGAGCTGAAAGTGTTTGTTGAAGACCTATGCTCCACAGGGAGCTGAAAGTGTTTGTTGAAGACCTACGCTCCACAGGGAGCTTAAACTGTTTGTTGAAGACCTATGCTTCATAAGGGGGTGAAAGGTAGAAGGAGTGCAGTAAATAAAATAAGGGAACCTGAAGGCTATGAAGAGGCAGTCCTCCCACCTTGCAGATGCACTACATACCAATTCATAGGAATAAAACAAAACAAGCACACACACACACACAAATTAACGATTACCATTAATTACCTTGTGGTGTACAAAACAGATTCAATAAGATAATGTTTTTTTCAATAACATTGTGCTGCTGTAATATTTTGACTGCTTTAACCACAGCATTGCCAGTACCTGAGATACAAGAAATTTGGATCTTATTAAACTTTTCTCTCGATTAATTAACAGATACCTTCAAATAATTTCATAATTATTTGATGCTGATTTTAGAACACTTTTCATGAATTTAATTTTTTGTTAAATTATATTTCTTCATCAATGTGCCAAACAATTCTTCTTGTTCTTCCTGATAAACAATTCTGCTTCTTGTTAGTTAGTCATTGGATTATCCTCATCGTATGTCGAACAAACGGGAGCCGCGATAGCTCAGTGGTTAGTGAACTGGACTACAAAGGGCAAGGCGTAGGGTTCGATCCCAACCGACGGCTTCCGTGTTCACCCAGCCTTAAATGGGTACCAGATTTTTTTCTGGGAAAGTAAAGCAGCATGGGCGTAATACCGACCACATTACCCCAAAAATCATGTGCTGAAGGTCTGTAAAATATAGGGCCACTAACACCATATTTCCCTATATGCCACTTGGCGTGACGGGGGTACTTTACTTTTTTATGTCGAACAAACAGTCCATAAGAGCTCAGATGTCCTCCCCTGGAATGTAAAACACTATGTCGAACAAACAGTCCATAAGGGCTTAGATGTCCTTCCCTGCAATGTAAAACAATAAACGGATACACAAGTCCTTCCCCATTCTCCTTTTAACTCTCCTGAATCAAGGCAACATTTTTCCTGACTAACATGAAACTCTGGGAGTCACACCAATAAATACGAACAAAACTTCATCATCTTGCCCTTCATTATGAGTGTACTGTCAGTTTAGGGTCATGATGATGTAGAACACACAACAATTGATGCATTCACAATACCCAATAAACTCCAGAGAATGCAGCAAGAAATGCATGAAACACTAGTAATGATGACCAGGAATTCCCAAAGTGTAACCTCACGTTGACTGGGCAGAACAATCCATAATTAAGGAGCTGTAACTTGTGAGTAATTGGCATCAAACAAATCCAACGATGGTTATTGCACAGCTCTCACTGTTATGATGACATAGCACATACAACAATGGATGCGCCCACAACGCCCAATTAACTAAAGTGAATGCAGCCAACAAATGTACGAAACACTGTAACTATGGCCAAGAGTCCCCCAAAGTGAAACCTTTGGTTGATTTAGTATATATACTATAGTAGTTATGTATAGTATACAATATATTGCAGCTGTTTTCATCTCATTGCATGTCCAAAAAATGATGATTGTTTCTTCCTAATATTGGAAATTAGTTCTCTTTTTGCTTTGGCCTCTTTCAGAACGTTTTCATTACTCTTCTTAGCTGACCACAGTATTCTTAACATTCTTCTGTAAAACCACATTTCTACGGGCGATTTTCTTGTCTGTTGTCCTATTGTCCGTGATTCACATCCATATGTTAAGACTGGCTCTACATAACATTTAAGAACTTAGTAAATAACATTGTTCATAAACAACATTATTCACTAAATAGTTCTTCTCTGTCAAATGATTATTCTTTATAATTTTGCAATTCAAATTTTCTTAAGAACTTTATCCCCTTTTTCTTAACATTTTGCCGTAAATAATACAGCTTTTTAATCACTGCATGAAGCATAACTATGGCAATTATTGAAGCAATTATGAGTAAAACAAATGCACACTATCAAATCAGTCTGATTCTAAAGTTCATAATTATTAAGCTCAATGATGAAGGTATTTACATGGGAACTGCAAATAAAACAGGAAAGCTTTAAGCAGGAAAACAACATGCAACACACCAAGTAAATCTCTGCAACAACAAAAAATATAAGTATATTATTAACTTAATATACAGGGCGTATCACTCACTACAGAACCAAGCATTTTAAAAATAGGTTTTACCACTAAACACTCGCTTCTCCAGAGTATACCAACACATTTTCCAGCTATCCTGTGTGAACTCAGAAGTCTCTTCTACCTTTCAGCTCCCTGCGGAGCATAGGTCTTCAACAAACACTTTCAGCTCAGTGTGAGGCATAGGTCTTCAACAAACACTTTCAGCTCAGTGTGGAGCATAGGTCATCGATGAACACTTTCAATTCAGTGTGGAGCATAGGTCTTCAACAAACACTTTCAGCTCTCTGTGGAGCATAGGTCTTCAACAAACACTTTCCAAGCTTTTCTGTTTCTTGCCATTCTTTTAAGTTCATTCCATGTCTTCCCCATCATCTTCATCTCCGCTCCATTTATCTTCTCCAAGAATATTTTGGTCTTCCTCTTTGTCTTTTTCCGTGGAAACTCCAGAAAAGGGCATATTGTGTAATCTTTCAGTTGGCTTTCACAGTGTGTGTCCTATCCAGCGCAATCGTCTTCACTGTATCTCTTTATCCACAGGTATTTGACTTGCACATTTCCATAATTTTATGTTAGTGATTTTGTCCTACCATTTTCATCCTTTTATTCTGTATAAGCATCCATTGATGAAGGTCTGTATCTTCATTATTGTCTATGTGGTTCTCCATGTTTCACAGCCATATAATAGGACTGACTTAACAGTGGAATTGACAATTTTTATTTTTGTATTTAGCCTAATTTCTTTGGATTTCCATGTTTCCCATGGAATTTTGCTTAGCGTATTACAGACTGATTGTTCCTGTAAGGTATTGATCGAAGAGATATTATGTTTTTCCCCACGAAACACTCCAGATGTCCTTTCCACCTTTAGACTCACCAGTCTGCTTCCAACAGTATGACAATGTATCATTTTAAAAATCTTAACCAAGAAACATAAAATGAATAGGAAAAATACAAATACTAACTTGTTCCCAATTAACTGGCATTTATATGAGACATAAGAAAAAAGAAAATAATCTGTAGGCTTATAAAAAGGCATGACACACAACTGACTACCATTCTAGAGGACAAGGTGATGACAGTCCTATGGGTAGGAAAGTAACAGTAGTAAATGGAAGATACATAATAGCTTGTAAGAATGATTTAGCAAGGTTTAAAAAAAAACTGATGCAGTGACAACACCTAATGTGAGATCAAGAAGCAGACCTAAAGTACTTGACAACTGGTGAAGGTAATTTCTTTAGCCTCTCTTCCCACTTTCTTTATTTTTGACATTTCTTCCCTTCTTTAATAGCGGCCCCTTCCTAGTCATAACCATGAGAGAAATTCTCCTTCCAATCAGACCTCTGTTGAGAACTTACTCATAATCGGATACATGAGCAAAACCTTTCGCTGGTGGATGTCTTTTGGGAGATTAGCATATACAACATGAGCATCGCGAGTGTCCTCATCACTTCGGATGAGAATTTTACCGATTCGTATTGACCGGCAACAATCTCTCAAACCTTGTTCCATGGCTTCACCTTGTGAGGGAAACGAAACAGTTATCAATAACAACAAACTGTTATAGTCATTAATAATAACAAACTGTTAAGGTTATCAATAACAACAAACTGTTATAGTCACCAATAACAACAAACTGTTATAGCCATAAATAATAAAAGAAAACTGTAACATTTATAACAACAAACTGTTATAGCCATAAATAATAAAAGAAAACTGTAACATTTATAACAACAAACTGTTATAGTCATTTATAATAACAAACTGTTACAGTCAACAATAACAACAATTTGTTATAATTATTACTAGTAACAAACTGTTAAAGTGGCAAGGCACCTGACAGTCACAGAGTTGAAAGGTTTAAGCACAGATAGAAAATATGTAAAATATTAATACAAAGCAGGGATGTGCGTTGAACTAAGAAAAACTTGTAAAATCAAAAACAAAATTGTATCAAGCAGCTAAACTAGTAGAGAGATGAGACAAACCACAACATTTCAGCAAAAGCCTTCATCATGTACAAAAACGAAAAAATACAAAGATGTATACAAAAATACAAAGATGTATACAAAAATACAAAGATGTATACAAAAATACAAAGATGTATACAAAAAAAAAGATGTATACAAAAATACAAAGATGTATACAAAAATACAAAGATGTATACAAAAATACAAAGATCAACACACTAGGTAGGCTTGGCTCCCTTTGGGGCCACAATGAAATCTTATCGGCCCTATTATCTATTAATCATTTAACCAACAGGCATGCAAATCCTGGCCACCTTTTCTTTCTGCCATCTTCAACTTTTAAATCAGTGCTTGACTATTATGTTATTTTTTAAATTTGTTTTACAATAATATTTACCTATCGTGTTGATCTTTGTATCTTTTTTAATTTTCAACCTGATGCAGGCTTTTGTTGAAACATAGTTTGTCTCATTTTCTACTAGTTCAGCTGCTTGATCTTACTCTTATCGATTTTAACTACCAAGGGATCTTTAATATGAGCGAGTGCACACAGGACCTTCTGTTTATTACCGTTATCCGAGAGGACTAGACATCGAATCTCGCTACCCAAGAGAGGACTAGACATCGAATCTCACTACCCAAGAGAGGACTAGACATCAAATCTCGCTACCCAAGAGAGGACTAGACATCGAATCTTGCTACCCAAGAGAGGACTAGACATCGAATCTCGCTACCCAAGAGAGGACTAGACATCAAATCTCGCTACCCAAGAGAGGACTAGACATCGAATCTCGCTACCCAAGAGAGGACTAGACATCAAATCTCGCTACCCAAGAGAGGACTAGACATCGAATCTCGCTACCCAAGAGAGGACTAGACATCGAATCTCGCTACCCAAGAGAGGACTAGACATCGAATCTCGCTACCCAAGAGAGGACTAGACATCGAATCTCGCTACCCAAGAGAGGACTAGACATCGAATCTCGCTACCCAAGAGAGGACTAGACATCGAATCTCGCTACCCAAGAGAGGACTAGACATCGAATCTCGCTACCCAAGAGAGGACTAGACATCGAATCTCGCTACCCAAGAGAGGACTAGACATCGAATCTCGCTACCCAAGAGAGGACTAGACATCGAATCTCGCTACCCAAGAGAGGACTAGACATCGAATCTCGCTACCCAAGAGAGGACTAGACATCGAATCTTGCTACCCAAGAGAGGACTAGACATCGAATCTCGCTACCCAAGAGAGGACTAGACATCGAATCTCGCTACCCAAGAGAGGACTAGACATCGAATCTCGCTACCCAAGAGAGGACTAGACATCGAATCTCGCTACCCAAGAGAGGACTAGACATCGAATCTCGCTACCCAAGAGAGGACTAGACATCGAATCTCGCTACCCAAGAGATCAGGGGAGGTAACAACATAAAGAAATCACAGATTAATTTTTCCTTTTGTTTCAACAAAATCACCATCGCCTCTCCTCTGGTGGGCTTTGAACCCATATCCTTCTTGTCCTGAGGAGGAAGTTGTACCTCTAGACTACACCCCCCCCCTCTCTCTCTCTCTCTCTCAATAGTGCTAATAAGAAAATATTTTTATACTGGTTTTACATACAGAACTGATACTGGATCATTTCTGTTATGAAAATCAGAAAATTGTAAAGTTAAATATTACTGAAGAAGAGCTAAGAGAACCATGGAGTATTTCTAGGGTTAACTTGTTGATTTTATTATGAATGTTTCCACTCAGAAGCTCTGGTGCAGAGTACAACTTGAGCAGATGATTAATGACAGAATATATTATAATGAGGACCTTTATTAATTGACATCTAGATGATAAATATATAATAAAGATGACAAATATAATAAAGATGATTCAATAATATTTTAGAAGGTTCTCATGACTGAAGATGACTTTACCACTTCTGATAATGCTGACTCCACAGTTTCCTTTCTCATAGCGGAGTCCTTCATATGTGTGACCTAAATATAAGATAATAATGTCAGAAACAAAATTAGTCATAACTTTATAAAATGTAAGGTCTGAGAATTGAACCTTGTAACAGCAGTTCAGTTAGTTTAATTAGTAAGTTAGTTAAGTCTAGTTCAGTTAGTTTAATTAGTAAGTTAGTTAAGTCTAGTTCAGTTAGTTTAATTAGTAAGTTAGTTAAATCTAGTTCAGTTAGTCAGGTATCCGGTTCGTTGGTTAGTTTATTAAGTTAGTTATTTTAGTTAATTAGGCAGTAATTTTTAGTTTACTTAGATTAGAACACCTTCAGTGGGGGACTGGTTGGTCTCGAGACAAAACTCCGGCCTTGAGATAGAGAGGTTGTGAGTTCAAATCCCAGCTGAACCAGTTGGGATCTTTATTTATAATTTCTCTCTGCGGTAACCAACCCTGGTCTCAGCAGGCTTGAAACATCAATTACACATGGACAAAAAAAATATGAGTACCTCAAAAGACGGAGTTATCTGCCCATATGGTGGGGGACCCCTGTGCACACGGCTACCAGGGAAAAATTACTAGAGACTTCACCAGAAGTAAAGGCTGGTGAACGAAAAAAAACATAAAATTTACAAACTCACAATAATGTGAAACTAACTCTTGGAATTCAACAGCTTGCCATAGGCAAACACTTCCCCCCTTCTTAAAACATTTCTAATTATTGCTTAATTATTGCTTCTGGTGATCCCTGAGTGTTGCATTTGTTTTGGATTTGTTTTCTTTGATGTTGGATTTTTTTTTTTCAAACACAAGACAAGTAGATTTTTGTTGGCCTTGACTTATTCAGAAACTGCAAACACTGTTGTTGATCTTCTCATTTCGAAACCCGTACCTACGCATGTGAAAGCTGGAAAACAACAAAGGAGATTGAGAGAGAAACTAGACGCTTTTGAAGACAAATGTCTGAAAAGAATAATATGTGTGCAAAGGAATGAATTCAAGATTAATATAGAGATATGAGAAATGACCACACAACCATTGATCTCATCTACAATTAGGAAGAGAAGATGGACATATGTCAGACGTGCTGAGAAGAGACAACAAGAGATTAGCAAAACAGGCTCTTCTATGGGAAACATCAGGATACAAAAAAAGAGGAAGACCTAGAAAGACACTTATAAGAGAAGCAAAGTTGGCAGGCATAGACTCATTAGATAAGATCGAAGATCTCACCAAGAATAGAGATGGGTGGCAAAAAACACTACAAGTCCTATACGATGTCTAATGGTGTGGGAAGGATCAAGACCATGAATATGGTCAGCCTCCATAAAACAAATATACTCACATTTCATGGCACCAATATCAATCTGCAAAAAATGCCAGTCTACAGTTGTCAAAGTAAATGAATGTAGGAATTAACTAGCAAGAAAAGGTAAATCAAGAACCACTATGAACTATTAAGAACATGATTGCCAGCAAGAACTGGCAACAGTGGATACATCACTGGCTCCCTTGCCTGATAGGAAGATCCTTATATCCAGACATATCCCAACTAAATTCTAAAAACTATACTAAATACCTAAACCACAAAGAGAGAAACACAAAATAGTATCATAAACAAGACAATATCTCTTCTCAATAAATATATTCACATAAAGCCTACAGACCACATATCATTTGACAAATACTGCAACAGACAGAAAGAAGAGACACTTACTGTCTGCCCTATATTGAAAGACTTGATGAAACAAATGTTGTCACTAAATCTTTTATTATCACAATATCCTGTATCATCATCATCATCACCAAGTACCTTCCATGCCTGCTGGCGTAGGTGATCATGTCTCTCCACAACTTTCAATCTAGACAGTTATTTATCATTTCTGTTGTTGACGTTCTGTCAAGCCATTCTCTTAAGCTGTCTGGTATTTTCTCTCTTTGCTTCCCTCTATCTCTTCGTCCCTCAATTTTACCAGTTGTCACAATATATTCCTGGACAAAAAGTTCTTCCCTGGACAGCTAAAAAGACCAATGAGGAAGTTCTCAAAGAGGCCAACACAAAAAGGCAGCTCCTAAAAAACATCAGAAAAAAACAATCAACATTTTTCGGGCACACCATGAGAAGAGGAAAGTTGGAATACTTGGGTTTACAACTGGCAAAATAAAAGGAAAGAGAGATCGCAGACGACAAAGAGAGAAAATACTTGATAGCTTGGTGCCATGGCATGGAAAACAGTCAACAACAGAACTGATGCGATGCACTGTAGATAGAAGATTGTGGAAGGTCATGATCGCCTACGCCAACCAGTATGGCATGTGATGATGATGATTCCCTTCTCTTTACATGGTCAAAAAATGATGACTGTTTCTTCCTAATATTAAATATAACTATCTTTTTTTTTCTTTGGCAGCTTTCAGAACACATTCATTACACTTCTTATCTGTCCATGATATTTTCAACATTCTTCTGTAAAAACCATATTTCTACAGCCCCCAGTAATTTTCTTGTCTGTTGTCCTTTTGTCCATGATTCACATCCATATTTTAAGACTGGTTCTATATAACATTTAAGAGCTCTTTTTATTAAATTATTGTCTGGAGGCAAAGGTGCGCCTCACAGCACCAGAGCTGGAAGTTGTCAGCGACCCACAGATGATGGCTTGTGCCAGGATCGGTGAACCAGAACCATCCAGACCCTGCTCCACCTCTCTGTGGTGCCTCTGTTAACAGACTAACCTGTCTAGTCTGGCCAAGCGAGTAGGGCTCGAAGAGGGAAGACTCAGTACTCAAAAATGTTGAGCTGAAGTCGGATGTGATGGGCCAAAATGTGCAAATATCACAGTTATAATGCAAACTAAAACACAACGCAGACACGCCCACTTAACGTCCTTTCAAGGGCAGATGATGAAGAGGCGTACTCCTTTGGTCATCAGGCGAACACAAGCAAGCAAACAAAATAGTGTCTCCGTGATACTCAGACAATAAAACTGCTAGCACTATTCCCCACCTCACTAAGAAAGACATCAAACAGCTGCTAATACTAAATTTCCTTCCCCCTGCGCGCTCCACTCACCACCATTATAATACTTAATTAAAAAAGCAGTGCTCTTGTGGCCGTCACAGTGCCATACCAGGACAAGCTGTACGGAGATGTCATCAACCTTGAACTGACTAATGCTCTCTTCGAACTTATTAATGTTGACATCTAGAGGTGTGGCCATCACCGGCACCATACCAGGACAAGCTATACGGAGATGTCGCCAACCTTGAACTGACTAACGCTCTCTTCGAACTTATTAATATTGATGTCTAGAGGTGTGGCCATCACTGGTACCATACCAGGACAAGCTGTACGGAGATGTCGCCAACCTTGAGCTGACTAACACTCTCTTTGAACTTATTAATATTGATGTCTAGAGGTGTGGCCATCACCGGCACCATACCAGGACAAGCTGTATGGAGATGTCGCCAACCTTGAACTGACTAATGCTCTCTTTGAACTTATTAATACTGATGTCTAGAGGTGTGGCCATCACTGGTAGCATACCAGGACAAGCTGTATGGAGATGTCGCCAACCTTGAACTGACTAACGCTACTTTGAACTTATTAATATTGATGTCTAGAGGTGTGGCCATCACTGGTAGCATACCAGGACAAGCTGTACGGAGATGTCGCCAACCTTGAACTAACACTTTCTTTGAACTTATTAATATTGACATCTAAAGATGTACGGTGAAGATTTGAAACGCCAATCAACTAAAGTAGCTGGATATGTTTCCTTGCTCAGAAGAAAAAAAAAGACTTAAAACTTACATCCCATGAAACCAGAAATGTAAAAAAAAAGAAAGTACAAAAATGTACTTAGGTGTATGAACACTCTCCCTTTACCTACACAGCAATAACAGCAATCTTATGAACAACATTTTAAACAGACAGGACACACTTACCAGAAGGTGTTGTAATTGTACATGTACAATAGGGTAGCTTGTTCAAGCCCTCTTCAACAACCAGACGGATCTGAATTTTCAACAAGGCAGTTACGTGATTTTGAAAATTATGACCTAGTCAAATTTGATTATTTTAGCAATAACATCATCATCATCATGTGCCATACTGGTTGGCATAGGCGATCATGTCCTTCCACAATCTTCTATCTACAGTGCATCGTATCAGTTCTGTCGTTGACTGTTTTCCATGCCATGACACCAAGCCATTTGGTATTTTCTCTTTTTGTCGTCCGCGATCTCTCGTTCCTTTTATTCTGCCAGTTGTAATCAAGAATTCCAACTTTCCTCTTCTCATGATATTCCCGAAAAATGTTTATTATTTCTTTCTGATATTTTTTAGTAGCTGCCTTTTTGTGTTGGCCACTTTGAGAACTTCCTCATTGGTCTTTTTAGCTGTCCAGGGAACTTTTAGCAATAACATCATGAGAAAAAAAATCATAATATCCCTTATGTTCCAGGCAAATTGGATTATAAACTATATGTAAAATATTTATACACTTCTGCATCGAGATTTAATAAACATTCAGAAAATTAGTAAAATAGTTTCTATACTTGGCATTCTCACAAAACAATTAAAGTGATTCATTCTTTTCTTCTTTTCTAATTAAGTGCTCTGTGTTTATCACTCTTTGGCAGCAACTCCAGCCTTGGAATGGGCATTAGATCTGAAACTTATGACTATTTAAACCCAGAGAAGATACTTGGGGACAAACTTTCTGCACAGGCTCATATTAATTAAATGGAAGTAAGGTACCTGACATCAATGGAGCTGGAAGCTGCCAACGAATCAAAGTGTGTGCCAGGATTGGTGAACGAGAACCATCAAAACCCTACTGCACCTCTCTGTAGTGCCTCTAGAAACAAACTAAAAACCTAGACAGGCAAGGCAAGTAAGGATCAAAGAAGGAAGGCAATCCGGTACTGACAAATGCTGTGCTGTACTCTGATGTTTTAGGTCAAAATGTGCAAATAAACCACAACACAAAGCATTTACTCCCACTTAATATCCTTTTATGAATGATGAGAAGAATTTTCCATTCCTTTAATAGTAATCAGGTGAATGCCAGAAAGAGACAGTAGAACTTTGTGAAACAGACATTTTCAGAGTGATACTGGTTTATGAAGCAGAGGTAGGCGGTGTTCACCATTAGCACAATTTCCACTAGTCACAGAGAAGTGCCCCAAAAAGGCAGATCAATGAAAAATACACCTGCAGGGGCACTTATGCTGGGTTCCTATTTATAGCAGCATCATGTTATATGCATGGTGCTGTCACGAGTCTCTGCAAATTCAGGAAGTTCAATGTAGCTTTCAGACTGTCCATCACCTCAATGTCTGCAAGTAATGTTGTATATGTCCATCACCTCAATGTCTGCAAGTAATGTTGTAGATGTCCATCATCTCAATGTCTGCTAGCAATGTTGTAGATGTCCATCATCTCAATGTCTGCAAGTAATGTTGTATATGTCCATCACTACAATGTCTGCAAGTAATGCTGTATATTTCTATCACCTCAATGTCTGCAAGCAATGTTGTATATGTCCACCATCTCAATATCAGCAAGCAATGTTGTATATGTCCATCATCTCAATATCAGCAAGCAATGTTGTATATGTCCATCACCTCAATGTCTGCAAGCAATGTTGTATATGTCCATCATCTCAATGTCTGCTAGTAATGTTGTATATGTCCAACACTACAATGCCTGCAAGTAATGTTGTATATTTCCTTCACCACAATGTCTGCAAATAATGTTGTATATGTCCATCACCACAATGTCAGCAAGCAATGTTGTATATGTCCATCACCACACTATCAGCAAGCAATGTTGTATATGTCCATCATCTCAATGTCAGCAAGCAATGTTGTATATGTCCATCACCACAATATCAGCAAGCAATGTTGTATATGTCCATCACCACAATGTCAGCAAGCAATGTTGTATATGTGCATCACCACAATGTCAGCAAGTAATGTTGTAAATGTCCATCACCACAATATCAGCAAGCAATGTTGTATATGTCCATCATCTCAATGTCTGCAAGTAATGTTGTATATGTCCATCACCACACTATCAGCAAGCAATGTTGTATATGTCCATCACCACACTATCAGCAAGCAATGTTGTATATGTCCATCACCACACTATCAGCAAGCAATGTTGTATATGTCCATCACCACACTATCAGCAAGCAATGTTGTATATGTCCATCACCACACTATCAGCAAGCAATGTTGTATATGTCCATCACCACACTATCAGCAAGCAATGTTGTATATGTCCATCACCACACTATCAGCAAGCAATGTTGTATATGTCCATCACCACACTATCAGCAAGCAATGTTGTATATGTCCATCACCACACTATCAGCAAGCAATGTTGTATATGTCCATCACCACACTATCAGCAAGCAATGTTGTATATGTCCATCATCTCAATGTCAGCAAGCAATGTTGTATATGTCCATCACCACACTATCAGCAAGCAATGTTGTATATGTCCATCACCACAATGTTTGCAAGCATTGTTGTATATGTCCATCACCACAATGTCTGCAAGCAATGTTGTTTTTCTGATGAAATGTAATGTCAGAAGATCCAGTTTCATCTCACCACAACTGGGATATAGGTGAGTGCGTGCGAGGGGGTGGTTTTCACCTGAGGTTACTAGGTTCAAGTATGTTGTCTATAACATATTTTTAAAAACCTTGTACAGCAAAATATCATATAATGTTCCCTCCACGCCTTGCAAGACATATGGGGAATATTGTGTTAGTGACAATATTTTTCTATAACCATGGCACATTTTTGGGTGATCTGGTCAGCATCACGCCAGGCCACCTTTACTTCCCAGAAAAATCTCCAGTACCCATTTTTAGAGGCTGGGTGAACCCCAGAGCCTTGTCGGTCTGAAAAAAAAATCTGCTGCTGGGATTGAACCTGGAACCTTCTTGTCAGAAAGCTAGTACACTAACCACTCAACCACCGAGGCTACAAAATATCATATAGACACATGCAAAATACAAACAATCTAGAATCATCAAAGCTGAAAAAGTGCTTTGTATAATAAGAATAGAAGACATATGAATCAACTACTCAGCTTTGTTGAGTGGAATGATTCACTATTACTTTGAGATGAAACTGTTGCCCACAGTGGCCAGTCAAAGCTGTAATAATGACGGTTTGAAGGAGGAACACAGTCACTTATTGACTTTCTTTACTTACCAGGCGATCTGCATAAAAGATAAAGTCACTCCTTGGTGTTGTCCTGAAAATATAGAAAATGTTAGACAGCATTAAAATTGTTTAATGTCAAGGTCAAGTATGAGACTTGAACCTGCATCTTAGCACGCGAGTTTCCACCCATATGTGCTCGGCCGCCTTTCCAGAAATGTTAGGATAATTCTGGATAGTGTCGCTTCAAGCATCAAAACTCACGATGCGAGGCGACATAATGTGCTTAATGTACACAATGCCACAAAGTAATGACTTTTTTTGATTAGTTAGTAGGCGATTAGGTTATTTCCAGCTTCTTGTTCATTTGACTCAGTATCTTGTAACCCAAAGGTGGGCAACTCAGTATCTTGTAACCCAAAGGTGGGCAACCTCTGTAAATTTTATTGAGTATAAGTAATACAGTTATTAGTTATTTACAAATGGAGTTTTACCACAATAAAACTGACATAAACAAAAGAATAGGTATGGCAAAAAGTATTTTAATGCCAAGAAAAGTATCATCATCATCAAGTACTGGGCCTGCTGGCATAGGTGATCATGTCTCTCCACAATTTTCTATCTCGACAGTTATTTATCATTTCTGTTGTTGACTTTCTGCCAAGCGATTTTCTTAAGCTGTCCGATATCTTTTGCTTCCCCCTCAATTTTCCCAGCTGTTACAATATATTCCAGCTGTCCTCTTCTCATTACATGGCCAAAAAATGATGATTGTTTCTTCCTAAAATTTGAAATTAGCTCTCTTTTTGCTTTGGCCTATTTCAGAACGTTTTCATTACTCTTCTTAGCTGTGCATGGTATTACAACATTCTTCTGTAAAACCACATTTCCACAGACTCCAGAGATTTTCTTGTCTGTTGTCCTATTGTCCATGATTCACATCCATATTTTAAGAATGGCTCTATATAACATTTAAGAACTCTTTTTCTTGTTTCTATTGTCAAAAATGGATTGCATAGTATCTTCCTCATTTTTGGAAAGTTGCTTTTGCTTGAGCCATTCTGCATCTCACCTCTTTTGTACATCTTCCGTCTGAGATTAACACTGAGGTTAACAAAGTTCCCAAATATTTAAATTCATTTACCTGTTTTAATATTGTTCCACTTGTATTTATTTTGCACTGAGGTGATGTTTTTTTCTTTGTTGTTACCATTACTTCTGTCTTTTTGCTATTAAGGCTGAGTCCTTTATTTTTGCTTTCTTTCACTATAATGTCTAACATTTCTTGTTACTCATTTTCACTCTTAGCGATTAATGGAATACTCTGTACGGAACAACAGCAGAACTTAAAAATACCTGCAGATACTACTACATGGCATTGGGCCAAAGGGCATCAGCTCAAAGGTCACTGGATCCATAACAACAACAACAACTCTTAGCGATTAAGACTGTATTATCAGCATACCTTAAATTATTTATATTATGACTTCCGATTGTTATTCCAGGCATGCCCCTTATTGATCTTAAAATAATTTCCCTATACAAATTAAACAAAGAAAATTATACTAACATCAAAACAAATAACACCAGGGCTAAAACTAAGAATAGCAAAATATTACATCTTCTCAATATTCCTGTATGATGCAGAAACATGGACATTAGAGAAGAAAACAGAACAGAAAATTGAAGCCTTTGAAATGTGGATTTATAGAAGAATAGGTAGAAATGGATGGAAAGAAAAGAAAACAAATGATGAAGTTTTAAAACAACTAAAAATGAAAAGAGAACTACTAAACACAATTAGAACAAAACAAATGAAATTTTTGGGCATGTTAAAAGACACAACAGCCTACTAAAAGTAATATTGGAAGGGAGAATACAAGGTAAAAGAGGCAGACCAAGACTAACATGGACGAGTAACATCAAAAGATGGACAAGTCAGCCTATGACAATCTGCACCATCAAAGTAAGAGACAGAGCAGAATGGCGCTCCATGGTAGCCAACCTTCGATGCGGAGACGACACTCAATGATGATTACCACCCACAATCAACAATAAGTACTCTCAGTGCTGACTCTCAAGTTTGCACTCAATTATTTATTATTATTTAGTTTGTGTTACTTTATTTACCTTGTGTTGTTGACGTGTGTCACAACTTGAATAACTATTAGTATCTTCAGCTTCTAGAGTCATTTCATTCACTGATTTAGCATTTCATTTAATTTGATTTAAAACATAATAAATGTAATTTTTTTAATGTAAATGACATGTACTGAACACTGTCTCAGTCTGTATTTATTTAAAATTACAAAATTCAATCAACCAAAATCAGTGTTTTATGTTAATGTTATTACTATCTTCATGTCTTTGCTTTGTTACGTTAGATATGTTATAATATAATGACTGACAAGATTTTCAGTGGCGTATAATTATTTTTGTACTTTATTAAAAAAAAGAATATCACAGCCACTAGGCTACAGTCAAACCATAGTGGCTACACTTAAACTAACTTTACTGTCTGTACTTTACCCATCATAATCATTATCATCAAGTGCCATGCCTGCTGTCGTAGGTGATGTCTCTCCACAACTTTCGATCTCAACAGTTATTTATCATTTCTGTTCTTTTTATTACTTATGCCAAGCCATTCTTTTAAGCTTTCAGGTATCTTTTCTCTTTGCTTCCCTCTGTCTCCTCATCTCTCAATTTTCCCAGTTGTCACAATATACTCCAGCTGTTCCCTCCTCATTACATGGCCTGAAAATTATCATTGTTCCTTCCTAATATTGGAAATTAACTTTCTTTTTGCTTTGACCTCTTTCAGAACATTTTCATTACACTTCTTAGCTGTCCATGGTATTCTCAACATTCTTCTGTAAAACCACGTTTCTACAGCCTCTAGTGATTTTCTTGTGTTGTCCTATTTATTCATGATTCACATCCATATGTTAAGACTGGCTCTACATAATATTTAAGAACTCTTTTTTTTGTCCTATTGTCAAAAATGGATTGCACAGAATCGTCCTAATGGACTTGGAAAGCTGCTTCTGCCTGAGCTTCATCTCACCTCTGTTGTACATCTATCATCTGGGATTAACATTGTTCCCAGATATTTAAATTCATTTACCTGTTTTAATATTGTTCCACTTGTCTTTAAGGGGTTAAGGCAAAGAAATGCAAATGAATGCATAAAAATGTGAAGCTGTAGTAAAGCTGAAAATCACGTAAAGCTTCTAACATACCATTTTTTTCTATTTTTTAATTTTTTCTCCACTTGTCTTTATTGTGAATTGCGGTGATGTCTTTTACTTTGTTGTTACCATTACTTCCTTGTCACGCCAAGTGGCATATAGGGAATATGGTGTTAGTGACCATAAATTTTACAGACCTTCGGCACATGATTTTTGGAGTAATGTGGTCAATATTACGCCCATGCCGCTTTACTTTCCTAGAAAAAAATCCTGTACCCATTTAAGGTTAAGTGAACCCGGAAGCCGTCAGTTGGGATCAAACCCTACCCCTTGTAGTCCAGTTCACTAACCACTGAGCTATTGCGGCTCCCTTACTTTGTCAAATGCTTTGATATAATCTATGAAACATATATATAGATCCGTTTTCACCTCTATGGCTCTTTCTATTAAAGTTCTTATGATGTATATGGTATTGTTTATTCCTTTACCTCCATCAAAACCACACTGTCCATCACTAATTTCTGGACTGATTTTGTTTTGCACTCTTCACATGATAACAAGGAGAACCCTACACCCATGGACATAAAAAGAGGAGTAAGACAAGGATGCATCCTATCACCAAGCTTGTTCAATCTATACACTGAGCAAATCTTTAAAAATATCTCAGAGATGCCAGGCCTAAACATTAATGGAAAGATAATCAATAACCTAAGATGTACTGATGATACTGTTCTACTAGCAGAAAATCCTAAAGACCTACAACAATTGCTTAATGTGATAAACATAACAAGCAAAAAATATGGACTAGATATGAATATCAAAAAGACTAAAACTATGATCATAAACGAAAAATTCTCAAGACCTACAATTAAATATCACAGTTGAGGGAATACATCTGGAGACAGTCCAGAGCTACAACTACCTGGAACATACTATAACCAATGATGAAAAATGTAAAATTGAAATAAACAAAAGAATAGGTATGGCAAAAAGTAATTTTAATGCCATGAAAAATATACTAACAACAAAAGAAATATCAGCATGGCTGAAACTAAGAATGGCAAAATGTTACATCTTCTCAGTATTCCTGTATTGTGCAGAAACATGGACATTTGACAAGAAAACAGAACAGAAAATTGAATCCTTTGAAATGTGGATTTATAGAAGAATAGGTAGAATTGGATGGAAAGAAAAGAAAACAAACGATGAAGTTTTAAAACAACTGAAAATAAAAAGAGAACTACTAAATACAATTAAGACAAGACAAATGAAATTTTTGGGGCATGTTAAAAGACACAACAGCCTACTAAAAGTGATATTGGAAGGGAAAATACAAGGTAAAAGAGGCAGAGGCAGACCAAGACTAACATGGACTGAAATAGAGAGAGAGAGAGATAAAAGTCAGAGAGAGAGAATTAGAGAAAGGGCAGAGAGAGAGAAGTGGAGATAAAGGTGAAGGTCATTAGTAGGCAGGGGGGAGAAGAAATGACAGAAAGCATGAAAGGCATGAAGGTAATAACAACTCATAGAAATAGCGGGCCGCGCGATTTTTGTGTGGACCGAAGTGAGTTAAGTGGAGAGTGAAGTGTGAAGAATAAGTCAGTCTGAGAACTAGCGAGCACCAAGTAGGTAGCAGTCGGTAGGGTATTACCTTGGCAGGTTAATAGCCCTTAAAGTAAGTGTATATAGTTTAGGTTGTTAGTTGTGTTAGTTACAAGTTAAGTTTAAATTAGCAATGACCAGGCAGGTCATAATTCGGCGCGTGGTCGCCAGATACAGTGGACAGCCGTCCAGCTGTTTGTAAATAGTTTTTGTTCCGTTATGATTGCAATTAGCATCAAGTTGAGAAATATCGTAGCAGAATGTCAGAACCCCTAACATAGGGATGTGTTAGTTTCAGGTGAAATAGCTAAATCACGAGTTTTTGAATAGTTAGGGACGATGTGTCCAAGACTAGTGGTCAGTGTTAGACCATAGAAGAATTTCAATTGTGATTCTCGAAGTTAAGGAGAAATACGGGTGGAACAATGCCCGGTGCCCTTCAGTATGATTCTGAGAGTGGGGCAAGGAATGTGTGTTCTTAAATGGTGAGTAGAGTGCTCAACCAATATTTGATTGTCAATGTGAAATGGTCACGACGACGTTGTCATGTCAGGGAAACTGTTTGCCAATGTGAGCAAACAGTTAATGTTCTTATCAATGTCATCAAAGGAACAGTAAATGTTCTTACTACAGTAGCAGACGATAAATCTGCTAAGAGGCATCAGAGAAGTGTCTCAGTCAACGCAAAGGAACAGTAAATGTTCTCACCACAGTAGCAGACGGTAAATCTGCTAAGAGACATCAGAGAAGTGTCTCAGTCAACGCAAAGGAACAGTAAATGTTCTCACCACAGTAGCAGACGGTAAATCTGCTAAGAGGCATCAGAGAAGTGTCTCAGTCAACGCAAAGGAACAGTAAATGTTCTCACCACAGTAGCAGACGATAAATCTGCTAAGAGGCATCAGAGAAGTGTCTCAGTCAACGCAAGGGAACAGTAAATGTTCTTCCCACAGTAGCAGACGATAAATCTGCTAAGAGGCATCAGAGAAGTGTCTCAGTCAACGCAAAGGAACAGTAAATGTTCTCACCACAGTAGCAGACGATAAATCTGCTAAGAGGCATCAGAGAAGTGTCTCAGTCAACGCAAGGGAACAGTAAATGTTCTCACCACAGTAGCAGACGATAAATCTGCTAAGAGGCATCAGAGAGTGTCTCAGTAAACATAATGAACAGTCATTGTTCTCACTAAGGTGGCAGAGGTCAGTCTGCCAAGAAACACCACGAAAAGAAATTGTCAAGGCATGCGAATTAAAGTATGCAAGGAATTCGTTAATGTATGATCATAAGAAGATATGTCCATCTGATAATGACACCCAGGGAGTGTCATGTTTGTGAGGAAGGTGTGTAAGGTTACACAAGAGTTTATTGTGAATTATTACTCAGTTTACAAGGAATAATCGACGTCAGTCACATCAGTGACTGAGTGATGTTTTGTTATAATAAAGTTACGTTCATTTATACAGGTGTGTTTGTTGACTGTTGCTCTCATAAGTTTCATAAGTTCTGTGAAGAACGAATTTGAGTGTCAGCGGATAAATTACACAACACGAAGTACTAACCATTTTGAATACGGCATTAGTTCACATAACGGCAGCTAGTGGCCTGAGGCTAAAGTAGGCCAGGTTACGGCGTGGCCAATGACAGTTGAGAACATGTTAAAATAGGCGGAGAGGGCAGGGGAGGAATAAGCCTGACCTAGGCCCGTCTGTAAACACAAGACAGGCAAGGCGCGCGTGCAGGCGCAGGCGACCACCACAGCCTGTGGTTAAGAAGTTGCATTCAACGACTGCGGCGTGCATTATCCATCGAATTAGATTCTCCTTGCTTGCAGCCAAACAACGAAGCGAATGACGATCGCAAGGGGCGATCGGGTGCTCTCAATATAGCCTGTTAATCAATATATTTATTACTCTCAAGAGAGAGAGTAAACTGTTACGTCTTGTGGAGGAAACTAAAACATTCTGTTACATACATTGCTGTTACAGGACGAGTAACATCAAAAGATGGACTAGTCAATCTATGACAGCCTGCACTATTAAAGCAAGAAACAGAGTAGAATGGCGATCCATGGTAGCCAACCTTTGTTGCAGAGAAGGCACTCGATGATTATGATGACTCTTCACATGATGATTCTTAGTAATAACTTAGTCATGTGACTCATAAGGCTCATTGTGTGATGACATTACATTCAATCGAACCAGATTTCTTTGGTAGGGCTATGAATATTTATTTCAGCAGGTTGTCTGGTATATATCTGCTGTTGTAGATATCATTCAATATTATTGTTATTATTTCTATTCCAAAATCACCCATGGCTTCAATTGTCTTCTTTAGTTATATTATCTGGTCCAGGAGATTTCCTTGCTTTCATATTGTGCAAGGCATCTTCCACTTTTTCTTTGAGTATTTCTGGTCCTTCTCCATTATCCTTTAGTCTTCTGTTTGTTCATCATCATAAAGATCTTTAATGTATCTACTTTACTACTCTGAGTACTGTAAACCGACTCACTCAACTCACTGGCACTTTCACACTCAATTCATTCACAGTGTGACTTAACTAACTTCAGCTAGTCGGCTAAGAGTAATTACAGTTGAATGTTGATTTAAATATTAGCAGTATAAATCAGTCTGACTGATGAGTCTTTCACTACTTTAGTTTCTCAGTTCAAGTATAACTTTACTTTATAAAGCAGTCTTCTTCTTCTGCTGCGATCATGGCTCATTCAGACTAGGACTCCGGACCCTCTTATGAAGGCAGCTGTCTGTCTAAGTGATTCGGTTGCCCCGTATAGTTTCTCTTCCAGGGAGGTGGATGTGGACCACATTGTCCTTCTCAGGTCTGTGTACTGTGGGCAATCCTGTAGAACATGTTTTTTTGTCATGTTTCCCAGTGTACAGTGGCATTGGCTGGTAGTTCCTATTTTGAATTTGGTGAACATGTGGTTTCTCATTCTGTTGTGGCCAGTGCATAGGTGAAGTAAGATGACTTGATCCCTCATTGATAGTTGGAGGTATCCATCCCTCTTGTTATACTTTGGGTGTTCTTGTTTCAATTTTTATGGTACTGGCCTTTGATGATGGATTTAGCTTCATCGTAGCTGACCAGATGGTTCTCTTGTGGTAATCTCCCTCTCTCTTAGCTAATTTGTCTGCGTGTTCGTTTCCGTGTATATTACAGTGTGATGGTATTCACTGGATGCCCACTCTCTGGAAGCTATTGCACAGTTGGTCTAGGGTTGTTCTCAAGTCATCTAGCTGATCCTGGGGGTTTTTAGAGCTGTTAGAGCTGACAGTACATCAGTCAGTATCACCAATTTCTTGTGCATGTTATTTTTGTGTTGGATAGCCAGTTTTGCAGCGTCTTTGAGGGCTTCAGTTTCTGCTTTATAGTTGTTTGAGAATTTCCCAGTAGCTATTGACTTGGTGATCTCTTCCTGGTTATTCAGCCTCAAGAACACACCTCCTCCTCCTTTTCTGGTGGCATTTGTAGCAGAGCCATCTGTGTATATAGTATATGTGGGACCAGGAGACCTGTGGGTAGTTGTCCTTCTGTGTTTTCTCTCTGTGTCTGTTTGGGTGCCTTTTTTCATATTTCATATTATTTCTTCCTTAAGTTCTAGTTCTTCTTCCCAAAGAGATAAAAGACAATTGGAGGCCACAGAGATGGGATTTCTCAGAAGAATGTTGAAAGTTCCCTGGACAGCTAAAAAGACCAATGAGGAAGTTCTCAAAAAGGCCAACACAAAAAGGGAGCTCTTAAAAAAAATCAGAAAGAAGCAATCAACATTTTTCGGGCACATCATGAGAAGAGTGAAGAGGAAAGTTGGAATACTTGGTTACAACTAGCAAAATAAAAGGAAAGAGAGATCGCGGACGACAAAGAGAGAAAATACTGGATAGCTTGGTGTCATGGCATGGAAAAAAGTCAACAACAGAACTGATACGATGCACTGTAGATAGAAGATTGTGGAGGGACATGATGACCTACGCCAACCGGTATGACACATGATGATGCTGATGATAAGTTCTAGTATTTGGTGTTTCCCATTAGGAGTCACAACTTCAGATGGGCTTATGGGTTTCGGCATTGTTTGGCCTTGGGACAGTACTGGGTCAAAGCAGTCTAAGACTCTTAACTCAAGCCAGTCTGTCTACTAACTAGGAGACAGCAGAGCTGTTTTTCTAAACACACGACACGCGACATTATCAGATTAACAAAAACATCATTCATTTTTTTATGGACATGCGTCGTATTTCAATTCATCGATTTATATTTAACTACTTACTTATCTCTGATGACTGTTTGAAGCTCGCGAACTCCATTTGAAACTGGCATACAAAAGAATTGTGGCCCAAAATGGAACGGCTCTCCAATATTATTGTCAGCCACGATCTCCGAGTTTTTCATTTCCTCCTGCGGTCTTGCTAACGAAATCAAGTCAGGTTCCATATTTGTAAACAAACTGGGGCGTTACTCTCCTCGTGTCTGCTGCTGGGCCGCGACACTGCCAGGTAGCCTTCGGCATTTGCGCGCCACATTTCTGGCTCATTTTGTACAGAGGCAACATTGCTTGCAGAATACACTTTGTACATAGATAACATTGCAGGCAACAGTGTGTACAGAGACAACATTGCAGGCAACAGTGTGTACAGAGACAACATTGCAGGCAACAGTGTGTACAAAGACAACATCATTGTAGGCAACAGTGTACAAAGACAACATTGTAGGCAACAGTGTACAGAGAAAACATTGCAGAATACACTTCGTACAGAGGCAGCATTGCAGGCAACAGTGTGTACAGAGACAACATTGCAAGCAACAGTGTGTACAGAGACAACATTGCAGGCAACAGTGTGTACAGAGAACATTGCAAGCAACAGTGTGTACAGAGACAACATTGCAAGCAACAGTGTGTACAGAGACAACATTGCAGGCAACAGTGTGTACAGAGAACATTGCAAGCAACAGTGTGTACAGAGACAGCATTGCAAGCAACAGTGTGTACAGAGACAACATTGCAGGCAACAGTGTGTACAGAGACAACATTGCAGACTACTTTTTGTACAGAGACAACATTGCAGAAAACTTTTTTTACAAAGACATCATTGCAGACTACTTTTTATACAGGGGCAACATTGCTTGCAAATTACACTTTGTACATAGACAACATTGCAGGCATCATTTTGTACAGAGACAACATTGCAGACTACTTTTTTGTACAGAGGCAACATTTCTTGCAGAGTACACATTGTACAACGACAACATTGCAGACAACATTTTGTACAGAGACTTCATTGCAGACTACTTTTTGTACAAAGAACACATTGCAGACTACTTTTGTACAAAGAAAACATTGCAGACTACTTTTTTGTACAAAGAAAGCATTGCAGACTACTTTTTTGTACAAAGAAAACATTGCAGACTACTTTTTTGTACAAAGAAAGCATTGCATACTACTTTTGTACAAAGAAAACATTGCAGACTACTTTTTTGTACAAAGAAAGCATTGCATACTACTTTTGTGCAAAGAAAAAATTGCAGACTACTTTTTGTACAAAGAAAACAATGCATACAACATTTTGTACGGAGACTACTTTGCAGACTACTTTTTGTACAAATACAACATTGCAGACTACTTTTTGTACACAAACCACTTTGCAGACTACTTATTGTGCAGGAACTACATTTTGTACATAAACTACATTGCAGACTATATTTTGTACAGAAACTATATTGCACACTACTTTTTGTACAAAGACAACATTCTTGATCCTTCCAAACCAATTGTCTCTATTCCGGACGAGCCGTTTGATTATAGAGAGTGGGTCTATGCCTGTCAACCTTGCCTCTTTTGTTAGAGGTCTTTTCGATATTTCTCAAGGTCGTATTCTTTTCCTTTAACCTGATGTTTCCCATTTGAGATCCTGCTTAAATTATCTGATCGTTTCTTCTAAATACATGTCCAACATATGCCCATCTCATGTTCTTAATTGTTTCATTTTCTTAATTGCAAACTACTGTTTGTGCAGATACAATATTGTAAAATACGTTCTATACAGATACAATATTGCAAAATACGTTCTATACAGATACAATATTGTAAAATACGTTCTATACAGATACAATATTGTAAAATACGTTCTATACAGATACAATATTGTAAAATACGTTCTATACAGATACAATATTGTAAAATACGTTCTATACAGATACAATATTTCACAAAACATTTTTTGTCCAAGACAACATTGCATACTACTTCTGAACAGATAATATTGCAGACCACTATTTTTACACGTAGACAACATTCCATCCATCCATCCATCCATCTATCCATTTATCCATCTATCCATCTATCCATCTATCCATCTATCCATCTATCTATCTATCTATCTATCTATCTATCTATCTATCTATCTATCTATCTATCTATTTGTTATTGAGTTATTTGCGGGTCATCATCATTGCACTCCGAACTTGTCCATAGGTGCTCAGATCCCCTCCTCAGCAAGTCTCGCAGCGTCCAGCGACTGACGACTCCAGTTCTGTATTGGTTGATTAGTCCTCTTATACATTCACTAAGTTTCTCGTTTCTGGACGTGCCCATCTCTTTCATCCGAAGGAGTGACGTGAACCCATGGTTGTCGAAGTCATGTGCCCTTCCCACATCTCGGAGGACATTGATGATGTCCGCTCGATCCATTGCTTGACAGTCTTCAACGATAGTGCAGCTAGCCAACCTGTTCGCTCTTTCATGTCCCCGCACTCCTGCATGTCCTGGGACATAGACAAAGGTGATCTTACGTATTTTTGACTTCTGCAATGATTCTACCCGTTGCCTGCGTAGTTGAGCCAGCCTCCACTTTTATTACCATGCTCATCGAATCACTCAGTATGCAGGCGTGGGTCATTTGATAATTTTGGTTATTTGGTTAAGGAAGGCCCCGGTATCACTGCAAACGAATTAAAATCCATAATTGCTCAACCGCCTGTGCCAGCGTAATCATCCGAATATCTCATCTCCCAAACAAAGAAAGTTAACTGTAGTCCACATCGTAGCAGTCTCAGCACCCGCCAAAAGACATAAGGCGAAACTGCGCAGAAAGTGAACACAGCCAACTATTCCCTGTCATACGATATCATCATTCATCGTAAATAATTGGAATATCGAAACATGATCAAAATGGATGAGACACAGCTCACGGTGTGCACAGAGCACTTAACTCAGTAGCTCCTGCAACAAGCTGGACTTGGAATATGAGGAAACTGCAACAAGGAACACTTTTCAGACAGCCTTTAATGGTTCCCGCCGCCTATCCACCATATACCGGAAGTTCACGTCCTCTTGAAAATGATGATCGTCATATTTTCATTAAAAATGTATAGCACTTGATGATGTTAGGTCATCGTTATTGACACCAATTCCGAACATATAGACACACAGTTATTCGTCAGATTATCCCCGTCGTACATCAAACAACAGACCGTAGGATTAGCGTGCAGCCGGTCTAGGGATGTACGATGAGCCATTACGATGACGTAGCACACAACAATGTCGTACACACAACAATTTCGCTCCCTTTAGATTCCTGATTACTCTAGTGAATGCAGCCTACGTCGAACAAAACACAGTGCAAATTCCCCAAAGAGATAAAACTGCGGCTGACGAAGCAGTTCACATAAATGAGTGACATGTAAATAACTTGCGTCAAGCAATTCCAACAACGGCCATGAACAGCACCAATGCGACGTAAAGCGCAGATCAAAACCTACGTGGCATGGGTGTAGTCTTGTGACTCTAGTCAGAAGAATGCCCTGGTCATGCTATTACCTCCATCGTCATGCTACTCGTGGTACAGCATATGCTCCACTGTTTCCTTGATTGTTCTGCTTGCCGAGCGTACTGTTAATGATCATGCATTTCTTTGGTGTATTACAGATCCGTCTATATAGATAACTACATCCTCCTCATCGGTGTTATCCCAGATATGACAGTTGACCTCCGAATTGACCACGACTGCGTTCTGTTCGCTACGTTTCCTGTCGAGTGTGACAATACACTAGAATGTCCCTCTGAATGACGTAGGCACCGGTATCCACTCCTAGCCAACTTTGATATTGGTAGCCCACATACCTGTTTGATGACAACTTCTGCTCGGCTCACCAATGATTTACTTCTTTTTAGCCTGACATCTTTCTCTTCGTTGAGCTCGTGGTGCGATCTTCTTCTTCTTCTCTCCTTCCTCATTTGCCTTTCAACGTCGAGGGGAGATATAATTTGCTGTCTTTTGGTCTTCTGTTCGCCTCTGCTGCTGTTATGTTTCATAGTGCTTCTAATATTCTATCGATCCGTCTCTTTCATGGTCGACCCTTGGGTCTGGTATTCTCGCAACGTTCATTGAGGGCTCGTTGTGTTGTGTTTTGATCACTCTGCCTTGTCACGTGGCTAAACCATTTTATCTGTTGTTTATTTATATATTATATGGCGGGGGTTACTCCTAGCTTTTTTCTCAGTTCTTCATTTCTGAAGTGCAATGGATGCTCTTGTTCTTCTATTTTTCTTCACTTATCTTCAGGTATATTCGTGCCCTCCAGATCTTGATTCTGTCATTCACCTTTCTATCTTGCTTTGCATAAGTTGTCCATGATTTGCTGCCACACAAAAGGATACTGGAGATGCTGGCGTTGTAAACTGCGGCATTTGTTTTAGTTGTCAGTTTGCTGTTTTGCCAAACGCGCATAGAAAGACAGGCGAAGGTGGTAGCAGCTTTACCAATGCGGATGTCAATTTTTGTATCTAAAGATAGTTTGTTGTGGATGATGGACCCCAGGTAAGTTATACTGCTGCAATACGTCCAGTTTATAGTTGTCGATAAAGATGACAGGTGCTGTTTCGACGTCCTGACCGAGTATATTGGTTTTTTGTTGTTGTTAACTTACTGTTAGATCGAAGCTTCTGCAGGTATACGAAAAACGATTTGTCAAGTTCTGAAGTTCTTCTTGACTTTGTGTGACAAGTGTAGCATCATTATGTATTTTTTCCCTTAAAATATTAGAATCATCATGAGACGTGTAAGGAACAAAATAAAACCAGAAATAAGTGAGGAACAATGTGAATTTGTAGAAGGAAAGGGCACCAATAATGCAATATACATCTTAAGAACACTGACAGAAAAATCGATAGAGGCAAAGAAAGATCTATATATGTGCTTTATAGACTACACGAAAGCATTTGACAAAGTAAAGCACGTGGAAATAATAAATATGCTGGAGAAATGAAACATTGATGGCAAGGATCTGCGAATCATAAAAAGTATGTACTGTCAACAAACAGCAGCTATACGAATTAACAACCAAACAGGACAATTTCAATTTATAAAACAAGGAATCAGACAAGACTGTATTCTGTCGCCGGATTTGTTTTCACTTTACAGCGAACATATTATGAGATCAATAGTAGACAAAAAAGGAATTGAAGTCAACGGTCAGAACATAAATAATTTACGTTATGCGGATGACACCGTCTTAATAGCATAGACAGAGAATGAGCTACAAGAAATGATAGACATAATAGTAAAAGAAAGCAACAAGAAAGTCTCAGTCTGAATAGTAAGAAAACAGAAGTAATGGTTATATCGAAGAAACAATCATCACCATCATGTAGCATAAAAATAAACAGGACAAATCTGAAACAAGTGCAACGTTTGAAATACTTGGGCACAGTGATAACATCAGATGGAAGATGCAACACGGAAATAAAAAGCAGAATAGCTCAGGCCAAAATAGCATTTCAGAAAATGAAAAATATCTTATGCAACAAATCTATGTCAATAGAAATGGGAAAGAGAGTTCATCGATGCTATATAGAACCAATTCTGACCTATGGAAACGAATCATGGACAATAGACAAACAAATGAAAAGACGATTAGAGGCCACAGAGATGGTATTTCTCTGAAGAATGTTGAAAGTTCCCTGGACAGCTAAAAAGACCAATGAGAAAGTTCTCAAAGAGGCCAACACAAAAAGGGAGCTCTTAAAAAACATCAGAAAGAAGCAATCAACATTTTTTGGGCACATCATGAAAAGAGGAACGTTGGAATGCTTGATTACAACAGGTAAAATACAAGGAAAGAGAGATCGCGGACGACAAAGAGAGAAAATACTGGATAGCTTGGTGTCATGGCATGGAAAACAGTAAACAACAGAATTCATACGATGCACTGTGGATAGAAGATTGTGGAAAGACATGATCGCCAACGCCAACCGGTACGGTACATGATGATGATGATGAATATATTTTATTTTTATCCAAAAGATTGCGATACAATTGAAAGGAGAACAGGAAGTTGGCACGTAGCCTTATGGGATAATGTTTCATGGCTGCTGCAAGTGGAATTAAAGTAAAGTGTAAGTAAAGGTTGTAAGACAACATAATGTCCTGTTTATTACTGTATTTAAAGTGACAGAAAGATTTAATTTCACTTGTTTATATTTTCATTTTATATTTATATACTACCTTCTAGTGCGTATAAGTATCATAGTATGCAATATGTAAATGTACTCGTTACTAAGAGATTCCCGATTTGAGTTTGAGTCTGTCGACGTCGTCGTCGCGTTTGTTGCTCGTTGCTGATTCCAGACCTGACCTGCTGGCCCAACTGTGGCAACTCAAAACTAACAACCTCCCAGACTAATTCTCGCTGCACTAGGGCTCCTAACTTTAGTTAGTATTGTATTAAAGTAGCTGACTGAATTAGTCACAACCGTTAGTCCCCGTTAGTTAAAGTATGCTTGACACTACTACTGACTACTGAGATTTACAACGGAAGGAACTTTTACTTACTACTTCATAGTTCATTTTTCATTTTTATTATAATTTATTATTATTTTTTTAACTATAACTCTCACTCTGACTCATACTCGATCATCGTTAGTAGAGTTCAGTGTCTAGTCTAGGTCTGACTGGCAGAAAATTATTTTATTTTTATTTGGCATGCTGTACTCTAAACTTTGTCATTGTTTGTTGTCAATATCATGAAAATCAGTCATTCGTCATTGTCATGTGAAATGTGAGTCGATGAGAATGTGTCGCTCATGAAAAAAAGTCAAGATTCAAGGTACATTCATTAACTCTTTCAGGACCAGAACAGGAAACAGGAATTTTCAGATTTGGATCAGGTTAATTTTCCAGTTTCCAGAAATTTTACCATATACATATTATACATCATTTTTTTTTCATTTGACTACTTCACACAATAATTTAAATAAATATGTGGCATGTGTTATACATCATCGGAGAGGGAAATGGATACAGAAAATGAAAATAGCAATATATTTATGATATATGATTATTTAAAGGAATAAAATATTTTTTTTAATATAAAATATTCAAGGTGGATCATTTTTAATTGAAAATATTGTAATTAACTTACCCTTTTTCATGTTTATATGTGTTGCTATCCATTTGTCTTGAAATATTACTCAACATAATCCAAATTCCTCCAAAGTACAGTTTATTTGATTAATTTATGTCCACAAATAACAAAATTATGTACATTTTTGTAAATGATCCCAGAATGAAAAATATTATAAATTTATATGACATCAGAACAATAATATTTACAAGTCAAGTTTATTATTTTTATTTACACAACTGGACTTATTTTGTGTGATATGTCCCTAAAGTACCAGTTTTTCTTATCAGAATAACTACCACTTGATTCCTCTGAGACACTGATAGTGCTGGAATAGAAGGCATCCACTAGCTAAACTTAAGCCAGATCGTCTTACCTTTTTATCATAACTTTTACCAATATTCCGACCCATTATCACAACAAAATTATTGTCCAAGTCTAAATACTATGAATTCTCTATTTCTGAATCACTCAATAACAAAGTTTCGAACATAGATCTAGCTTGTTCTGCTCTATATTGTTTTGGTCAACTGCAAGAAGTATCAACAGTGGGCGTGGCAATTATGTGACAAAAATTTGAGAAATAAACAATGAATATAAATTAAAAATTTCCAACGTTCGAAACTTCAACCATGCCGGTATAAATAGAAAGATCAAGAGAGAGAACTCTCCTACTTCCGGAAATCAAGTATTGGTTGAAATAAAAACGAAAATCAGTGAAAACGAATCAAATATTCATCTACACCCGAAATAACCGACGTGTCGGTGAGTGGTTAGAATTGATCTATTTCATAGAACCGAGGTGTCGGATAATAGACCGGAAAGAGTTAAGTTTAACTTAAATGTGATTAAAAAAATGTTCAAAGTAATTAAAAAAAAATATATATATATAATAGTCATCATCATCATATATAATATATATATAATAGTATAGTAATGTAAATAGTGAAAATAGTCAGACAGTAGAATATTAGTATTATTAGTAAATAATAAATAGTCTAAAATATTGTTGATTATAAAATAGATATAGCTGAGCATAGTATACCCCTTGAAAGGGTAATTTACAAGTTTAACGTCCTAAATCTAAATTATTTCTGTTTGGTTTGGAGTAGCAATCAAGATTGCATTTTATTTGGCGTTCTCTAATAAACTCTAATCTGTCATGAGAAGTTTGTTTAAGACCCAATATCCTCACCCTAAACTTGTTGAAAAAAAATAAAATTTAAATGAAAAAACTATAAACAGTTGATACTTTCTCAAATATATGCAGTCAATCAGGAGAGACAACTCATTTAGCAGAAATAATTTAGAACACTAAACTTAGTATTTACCCTTGGGCTTGAAAGTCAAAATTCAACCAATAATTGAATGAGTATCATAACACCAGCTCATTCAACCATTCATTCTTGTGTCACGTGGGTCATCATCAAACATGTCTCTGTAGCACAGGTGTCTTCTTCAGCTATGAAAAAAAAAGTTAAGAATTTTTGTGTGAATATCACGAATATCACATTTATGTAATATTAATTTATTTGTACTTTGATACAAATTTCAAAATAGTTTTTTTTAAAATTTAAAACTTAATTATCATCATATGCCACTTATCGAGACCAGCTCCTTGTCATGGGGTTAGGGTTTAACAGTCACCAGGGACTGAAAACCAAGTCTGGCCAGGCCTTCCTACTCCTGAGTGAGACGCTCTCTCCACAGTCTGCTCTAGCAAGTATAAGTGCTGAAGGCGGAGGCAACCAGCCAAAAGGCGCACCACAGCTATAAGGATGCCATGCAGTCATGCTAAAAAAAAGACGAACGAAAGATATATAGATCATATGCCATACCAGTACCAGTTGGCGTAGGTGATCGATTATGTCATTCTACAATTTTCTGTCTAGAATGCTTTGTATCAGTTTTGTTGTTGACTATTTTCCATGCCACGACACCATGCTATCTAGTATATAAAGTATTTTCTCTCTTTGTTGTCTGTGATCTCTCTTTCCTTGCATTTTGCCAGTTGTAAACCAAGTATTCCAACTTTCCTCTTCTCAGGATGTATCTGAAACATTGTGGTTATTTCTTTCTTATGTGTTTTAGAGCTCTCTTTTTGTGTTGGCCTCTTTAAGAATTTCCTTGTTGATCGTTTTAGCTCTCCAGGGAACTCTGAACATTCTTCTGAGAAATTCCATCTCTGTGGCCTCTGATCATCTTTCGTTTGTTTGTCTACTGACCACGATGATTCGATCCCATGAGTCAGAATTGTGACTCTGTATAGCACTGATGAACTTCCTCCTATTGACATAGACTTGTTGCACAAAACATATTTCATTTGCTGAAATGCTATTTTGGCCTTACCTGTTCTATTATTTATTTCTGTGGTGCATTTCCTTTTGATGTTATTGTGCCCACATATTTGAAGCTATGTATTGTACTTGTTTCAGATTATGATGATGTATGGACTTGTTTCAGACCCACTTATTTTTATGTCACATGATGGTGATGATTGTTCCTTTGATATGACCATTACTTCAATTTATTACTATTCAGACTGAGAACTTTCTTATAGCTTTTTTTCACTATTATGTCTATCATTTCTTGTGGTTAATTCTTTGTCTCTGCTATTAAGATAAGAATGATTGTAGATTGAAGAATGTTGAGAATACCATGAACAGCTAAGAAAAGTAATAAAAACATTCAGAAAGAGCCCAAAGCAAAAAGAGAGCTAATATCCAATTAGAACTACTAAGCACAATTCAAACAAGACAAATGCAATTTTTGGGCCATGTTAAAAGACACAACAGCCTACTAAAAGTAATCCTGGAGGGGAAAATACAAGGTAAAAGAGGCAGACCAAGACTAACATGGACGATTAACATCAAAAGATGGACAAATCAGCCTATGACAACCTGCACCATCAAAGCAAGAGACAGAGCAGAATGGCGCTCCATGGTAGCCAACCTTCGTTGCGGAGACGGCACTCAATGATGATGATGAATATCCAATATTAGGAAGAAACAATTATCATTTTTTCCCAAGTAATGAGAAGGGAACAGCTGGAATATATTGTAGCAACTGGGAAAATCAAGGGATGAAGAGATAGAGAAATGCAAAGAGAAAAGATACCAGACAGCTTAAGAGAATGGCTTGGCAGAAGGTCAACAACAGAAATGATAAATAACTGTTGAGATCAAAAGTTATGGAGAAACATGATCACCTATGCAAGCAGGCTTAGTACTTTATAGTGATTAAGATTGTGTCATCCACAAATCACAGATTATTTATGCTGTGACCATTGACAACTATTCTTTTTTAGTCTGTTATTGATCTCATAATATTTTTGCTGCAAAATAAGAACAAATCCTGCCTACAGAACACAACCTTGTCTGACTTCTTATAGGAAACTGTCCTGTTTTGGTTGTCAATTCTTATGGCTGCTGATTGTTGCCTATACATGTTTTTTTATGATTGTCAGGTCTTTGCCATCAATCTTAGTTTCTCCAGCATATTAATTATTTCCACATGCTTTACTTTGTTGAATGCTTTAGTGTAAAACATCATCATCATGTGCCATACCGGTTGGCGTAGGCGATCATGTCCTTCCACAATCTTCTATCTACAGTGCATCGTATCAGTTCTGTTGTTGACTGTTTTCCATGCAGTGACACCAAGCTATCTAGTATTTTCTCTCTTTGTCGTCCGCGATCTCTCTTTCCTTGTATTTTGCCTGTTGTAACCAAGTATTCCAACTTTCCTCTTCTCATGATGTGCCCAAAAAATGTTGATTGTTTCTTTCTGATGTTTTTTAGGAGTTCCCTTTTTGTTGGCCTCTTTGAGAATTTCTTCATTGGTCTTTTTAGCTGTCCAGGAAATTTCAACATTCTTCTGAGAAATCCCATCTCTGTGGCCTCTAATCGTCTTTTAATTTGTTTGTCTATTGTCCATGATTCGCTTCCATAGGTCAGAATTGGTTCTATATAGCACTGATGAACTCTCTTTCTCACTTCTATTGACGTAGATTTGTTCCATAAGATATTTTTCATTTTTTGAAATGCTATTTGGCCTGAGCTATTCTGCTTTTTATTTCTGTAGTGCATTTTCCATCTGATGTTATTATTGTGCCAAAGTATTTGACGCGCTGCACTTTTTTTCAGATTTGTTCAGTTTATCTTTATGCTGCATGATGGTGATGATTGTTTCTTTGATATGACCATTACTTCTGTTTTCTTACTATTCAGACTGAGACCTTTCTTGTTGCTTTCTTTTACTATTATGTCTATCAGTTCTTGTAGTTAATTCTTCTTCTCTGCCATTAAGACTGTCATCCACAAAACGCAAATTATTTATGTTGTGACCGTTTACTTTAATTCCTTTTTGTCTACTATGTAGTAGCCTCCGTCGGTCATAGTCGACTATGGATTTTTCAGCGCCTCTAGAAATGTTATTTTTTCTTTTCTTTCATCATGTAATCTCTTTCTCCATGAATCTGTCTGCTTCTGTTTGAGGTGAACCTTTAGAGTGTGTTTCCAAAGATTGCGGTCTGCAGCTATGTCTTCCCATGCTACAGGGTTTATGTTCAGAGCCTTCATGTCACGTTTACACACATCTACAAATTGGAGTTTTGGCGCCCCTAGTTCCTTTACCATCTGCCAGTTGTCCGTAGAGTATATCTTTCGGTATGCGGCCATCTTTCATACGGTGTACATGGCCAAGCCAGCGTAACCTACGTTGTTTGAGCAACGTGTAGATATTTGGTAGGCCCTTGCAAGTCATGACCTCAACATTTGTCACTTTATTCTTCCAGGTGATACCAAGAATACGGCGTAGACATCGCATATGGAATCCATTTAGCCTCCTCTCCTGCTTTACATAGGTTGTCCAAGATTCGCTGCCATACAGGAAGATACTAATTATGCAGGCATTGTACACTGCGGCTTTTGTTTTAATAGTCAGGCTGCTGTTTTGCCAGACACGCCTAGAAAGACGGGCAAAGGTGGTAGCAGCTTTACCAATACAAGTGTCAATTTCTGTATCTAAAGATAGTCTGTCGCTGATGATGGATCCCAGGTAGTTATACTGCCGCATGATATCAAGTATCAAGTTTATAGTTGTCGATAGAGATTTCACGTGCTACTTCAACGTCCTGACAGTGTATATTAGTTTTCTGCAAACTTATTGTTAGACCGAAGTCTCGGCAGGCATGTGAAAAGCGATGTACCATGCTCTGGAGTTCTTCCTGACTCTGCGTGACAAGTGCAGCATCGTCAGCAAATAACAGATCTCTAATAGTGATATGTCTGACCTTAGATCTTGCCTTTAGTCTTGAGATATTGAACAATCGACCGTCGGATCTAGTATGCAGATAGACTCCTTCATTCGTATGTGAGAATGCATGTTTTAACAGAACAGCGAAGAAGATTCCAAATAGAGTTGGAGCAAGAACGCATCCCTGCTTGACACCACTGCGTATGCCGAAGGGTTGTGATGTGCTGCCGTCATATTAGATGGTGCCCTTTATGTCCTCATGAAACGATTTGACTAGCATCAGTAGAGTATGTGGGCAGCCTATTTTGGAAAGTATTTTGAAAAGACCTTCTCTGCTGACAAGATCAAATACATTTGTAAGGTCGATAAAGGCGATGAATAAAGGCTTTTTCTGCTCTCTAGATTTTTCTTGAAGTATGTGTAAAGAGAAAATCATGTCTGCAGTTGATCTTCCGGAACTAAAGCCGCATTGCGATTCAGGATATACGTGTTCTGCAAGTTTTTGTAGCCTTCCTAAGATGACTCTGGCGAAGGTCTTGCCGAAAATGTTGAGTAAGGAGATGCCTCTATAGTTGTTGCAGTCGCTTCTATCTCCTTTATTTTTGTAGAGAGTTACAATCACAGAGTCTCTCATACCTTGAGGGATGGCTTTCTCTTTCCAGCATTGATGTAGTACTTCAAGCAGGGGATGTAATAAAGCACTTTTGCAGGATTTAATCAGATCGGGAGGGATCCCATCTTGTCCTGTGGCCAAGCTATCTATGACCTTGCTAAGTTCCTCTACGGTTGGTTCAATGTCTAACTCTCCCATAGGTGGGAGACATTGTATGGCATCAAGGGCGTTTGGTGTAACAGTGTTTTCTATTGAATAAAGTGAAGAATAATGTTCCACCCATCTTTCCATCTGTTTGCCTCTATCTGTTATTTTCTCCCCAGTGGATGACTTTAGTGGGGCAATAGTGTATTTTGTTGGTCCAAGGGCTTTCTTTATGCCATTATACATTACTTTTAGGTTTCCAGTTTGAGATGAAGTCTGGATGCTTTCGCTAAGTTGGAGCCAGTACTCATTAGCACAGCGTCGAGCTGTTTGCTGGACTTTTTTTCTGGTCATTTTAATAGCCTGCAGAGTATTTGCATTAGGTGTGCGCTTGTGATCTAAGAAGGCCACGCGTTTAGCTTCAATTACGGGTGTCATAACATGGGAGTTGGCTTCAAACCAATCGTGAGACTTCAGTGTCAGTTTTGCGGAGATGCTCCCATTTTTCCACAGCGCTGGTGTAGTGTAACTTTGTCTACTACTGATCTCATAATATGCTTGTTGTAAAGTGATAACAAATCTGGCGACAGTAAGAACACAACCTAGTCTGACGCCTTCTTTTATATATTGGAATTGTCCTGTTTGGTTGCTAATTCGTATAGCTGCTGTTTGTTGCCAGTACATGTTTTTTTATGATTCACATATCCTTGCCATCAATGTTTAATTTCTCCAGCATATTGATTATTTCCACATTCTTTACTTTGTCAAATGCTTTTGTGTTGTCTATAAAGCACATATATAGATCTTTCTTTACCTCTATAGATCTTTCTATCAGTGTTCTTAAGATGTATATTGCATTATTGGTGCCCTTTCCTTCCACAAATCCACATTGTTCCTCACTTATTTCTGGTTTTATTTTGTTCCTTACACGTCTCATGATGATTCTTAGTAATATTAATAGCTCAAAATATTTGTTTCAAATTTTACATGTTTATGACAAAAATGCACAATAAATTAAAATATCCAGATATGTTCTGCTAAACTAATTTATTTACGCTTGGTGATAAAGAACTTCTTTAAGTTTTTAAAATGAAAAGATTAGAGACCACAGAGATGAGATTTCTCAGAAGAATGTTGAAAGTTCACTGAACAGCTAAAAAGGCCAATGAGGACAATTACCAAAGAAGCATATGCTAAAAGGGAGTTCCTAAAAAACTTAAGAACAAACTATCAATATTTTTTCGAGCACATCATGAGAAGAGGGAAGTTGAAATACTTGGTTACAACTGGCAAAATACAGAAAAAGAGATATTGCGGATAATAAAGAGAGTAGATACTAGAAAGTTTGGTGACATGGTATGGAAAACAGTCAAACAGAGTTGATACAATGCATTTGGGATAGAAAATTGTGGAAGGATATGATCATCTACACCAACCGATATGGCTCATGATGATGATGATACATTATTAATATAATATAAAGTTATAAAGTAATTATTGATATTTGAAAAACAAAATTATAATTATATAAATATTTTAATATAGTAATTTTTTTTCATGTTATAATACTGAGTTTTTTTTTTTTTTTTTTTTGAGGATTTTCAAAATTTACTTTTAAAAAAATGCCCCAAAAATATTGGTTGTTTCTTTCTGATGTTTCTTAGAAGCTCCCTTTTTGTGTGTTGGCCTTTTAAAGAATTTCCTTGTTGGTCTTTTTTTAGCAGTTCAGGAAACTATCAACATTCTTCTTTGGCCGCTGATCATCTTTTAATTTGTTTGTCTATTGTCCATGATTCACTTCCATAGGTCAGAGTTGACTTGATCTATATTACTTTGAAGACATACAAAGTGGCCATGCACCACACAGAATAAAAAAAATGTTTTTAATGTTTACTTCCTAAGGTATGGATGTTGTTTCTCTTGGGTAGTAGTAGCAGACATTGAGAGGTTTTTTAATTATGACATGATTCGGCCATGGTTATTTTTTCCCTGATGATGTCACTGAAGTTTGGAGGCCCACTAGTACTGAATATTTGAAGAACTAATTCCCAATTAATTATATGAGATGTTCTACTTATTGTACACTTCAAAGCCAATAATAACCAATGTTTGTTTGTTAACTACAGGTTTTGTACTGAGGAATAAACATGTGGGCAAATCCTTTTGGTGCATCATGGTCAATGCATCAAGCTGATTATCAAAATGTTCCACATGAACAAGGTAATAATAGATGACAAGCTATTTTCTAGTCTTTTTTTTTTGTCTAACTGCATTGATAAGTTTAGAAATGTCATGGAGATGTCAGCAGCTGTGACTGTGGAACTTATTTATGTTGATGTTTAAAGGTGTACAGAACAGAAGAAGATTCTACCAATGTTTGTTGAAATGTTTTGTCGTAAAAAATAAAATATATTTCTTATGGTTATCATCGAGTACTGTCTCTGCAGCGAAGGTTGGCTACATGGAGCACATTCCACTCTGTCTCTTGCATTGTTTGTGCAGGTTGTCATAGGCTGACTTGTCCATCTTTTGATATTACTTGTCCATGTTAGTCTTGGTCTGCGACTGCCTCTTTTTACCTTGTATTTTCCCTCCACAATCACTTTTAGTAGGATGTTGTGTCTTTTAACATGCCCCAAAAATCTGATTTGTTTTTTTATGGTACTGCACCATTAAAAGCCACACTTTACATTCAAGTAGTTTTTATATAAACATCACTGGCCTATTGACATTGTGCTTGCCAATGGTTCTTAAAATTGTGTTTATTTCTTGTTGCTTTTAATTTACAATTAATGTAACTAGAATTATTCCTTATTTGTAAACTTAGCCTTTGTATCCTTAACACAAGTATGACATTTACATAGGAAAGAGTGAAAACACACCAAAACTGGATACAATTATGAAAAGGTATTTCTCTTTTTTATTTCTGGCGTTCACTCGACAACTATTAAAGGAATGAATAGTTCCCTTTTATATTCCTCCCTTAAGAGGACATTAAGTGGGCATAGATACATTCTGTTGTAGTTTGCAACTAGGTTCTGATATTTGCACATTCTGGTCTGACACATTCAACTTCAGCACACATTTTTGAGTACTGGGTTGTCTTCCCTCTTTGATCCGTACTTGCTTGGCCTGACTGGGCAGTCGGTTTTCATTAGTAACACTTTATATAGGTGGAGCAGGGACATGATCAGCTCTGTTGTCTGTTTATCCTGACTCATGTAGGGTTATGGTTGAGAGGTTCGTATGTCAGATGGTCATTTGTCTGTTGATCAACCGCTGATCTCCTTGACTTCTAATATAGAAGCTACAGACTTGGACAGACAGTCATAGACAACAATATTCATTCATGGACAGCAACACCAATGACAACTCTATGTAATATTGCTAGAGACTGGCTCCACTGTCCCGTAGGTTTATTGGCATGTAATATTATAGACCAACAATTATAAAGACCTGCAATCACAAATCACATCATACTCACACACTCCATAGTGATATATACAAAGCAACAACTGCTACTCAGTTGTATATTATTGTATCTCTAACAGAACTTCTAAGTCCTTTAAAACTGTCCAGGATGGACCTAAGCTTCTAAATCATTCTATGTCTAACTAAACTTCATGCTTCCAACTTGTTGGCTGATTTTTCTACTTCAATTCTTGCTGTCTACCCTTCACTATCCTGGTGACAGCCATTTTCTATGATGCTATCTGTATCACTAGCATAATTCCTGATCTAACCATATGTATTGTCTTGTCCAAGGTACCAGTGAGAACTGACTAGTCCAGCCCTCTAGTTTGGCTGTTGACTTTGTCACATGACTATAATCTAATCACATGATCTTGAGATGTCCTTCAAACTGACTGGTGTTCAATGTAGCTGAATAACTTGATATCTCCCAGTCATTCCCCTGTTAACTCTTCTAACTCCCACTCTCTTAGTACATTGTTTCACCCTCTCAAATCCAAGATCTGGTACACGCTGACCGCAAGCAGCTGAGATGCTGAATATTACTCTCTAGTTTCATGCCATCATCATATTACCCCCAATATAAGCAGTGAAAAAACATAAAATATACAAGTGGATATCAAAGTAGATGGAAAAAACCTAGAATGAGTTCAAGGATATAACTATCTTGGACATGCTATAACAAATGATAAAAAATGTAAGACTGAAATAAGCAAAAGAATTGGAATGGAAAAAAAAGCAATTTTAACATCATGAAAAATATAATCACATTGACGGTGAAGGCACTACTCACAGCAGCATAGCAGGAAGTTCTCATCAACCCACAGATGATGGCTTGCACCAGGATCGGTGAACCAGAACCATCCAGACCCTGCTCCACCTCTCTGTGTGCCTCCAGTAACAGACTAATCTGTCTAGTCTGATCAAGCGAGTAGGGATCGATGAGGAAAGACAACCCGGTACTCAAAAATGTTGTATTGAAGTCAGATGTGTTGGGCCAAAAGACGTAAATATCACAGTTATACTGCAGACCACAAAACAACACAGACACTCCCACTTAATGTCCTTTTAAGGGCTGATGACGAAGAGGTGTACTCCTTTAGTACGAACGCAAGCAAGCAATAATCACATCAAAGCAGATAACATCAGAACTAAAACTATAAATTGTAAAATGTTATATTTACTCAACATTCCTGTATGGTGCAGAAACATGGACATTAAATAAGAAAATAGAGCAGAAAATAGAAGCCTTTGAAATGTGGATCTATAGAAAAGTAGAGAGAGAATTAGTTGGAAGGAAAAGAAGACATATAAGAATTTATAAACCATCAGAAAATGAAGAAAGAACCACATAACACAAGTTGAAAAAGACATCTGAAATTTTTGGGGCATGTGAAGAGACACAATTCCCTACTAAAGGTCATCATTTAAGGGAATGTACAATGGTAGAAGAGCCAGGCCAAAGACTAAGGTGGACTGAGAACATCGAAAGATGGACAGCAGAACCTATGACAGTGTGCACTATCAAAACAAGAGAAAGGGTAAAATGGCACTCCATGGTAGCCAACATTCGATGTGGAGATGGTACCCAATAATCATATTACTCCCTAGTTTTATGCTATCTATCATATTATCCTCTATTTTCATGTCATTATCATACCCTCTAGTTTCATGTTTTCATGCCATTATCTTACCCTCTAGTTTCATGCTATAATTTTACCTTCTATTTTCATACTATAATTTAACCCCTTATTTTCTTACCACTATCTTACCCCTACTTTCATGCCTTCAGTGGTCATCTTACCATCAGGTAGCAGATATAGAAGAGAAATATCTAAACATCTCCTGCAGTAATGATAGAATCAGTAAAATGATGCTTGTTCATACCTTCTATTTGTACAGTTGATTGGGCAGCTCTTGCCAAACAGTGGATTACTCAGAGAGAGACACATGTATCCGCGGATGTAGTGATGCCTCCAACTGATGGTGCTGGTGTTGCGCCCCCGCCTCCACCTCCCCTCCACCACCAGAGGATGAACCAAAACCCTCTCAACCCAAGCCTGAAGATGAAAACAGCATGGACATTGCCTCAGATGAAGAGGAGAACAGCTCTTCAGGTATATTCATGCTAAGTAACAGCTTCATTTAAATTCTACCCAATTACCTGTCTGTGAAAATTATAGAAAGTCAATAAATGTTTTTGTTCTCAACAATCTCAGTATAAATAACATTTTGCATCTACTTTGGCCAGATCAAGCTATTTGTACTGTTGTAATAATTGTTTGAGAAAAAGCAAGTGGTAGACAGATTATGGGACACAATAAAGCTCTTGAGCTAATGACTAGACGATTCTTTGTGACATTTAATGTCTGTATTATTTGCTGAGTGTAGGAAACTGAGTATGGCAGAATGAAGAATTAAATGACTGCATTGTTTAGCAGCTTTCTTCTTCTTAGCACGTACTAAGTGGGTCTGTGTGTGATGTGTTGCTAGATTTGTGACAAAGCTGCAATATCTACATCTTTTGGTTTGACACATCTGTCTTCAGCTTGGGTAGATTTGCTTCACAATTTTGCCTGAGTAACCACCAATTTTGGCCGACTCTTTTAGATTTGTAACTGCCAAGGGTTCTCTAACGTGCGCAGCTGCATACAAGACCTGCTTCTTGCCATTATCCATGAGAGCTAGATATCGTATCTCACTACCCAGAGACTAAGGGAGGGTAAAGCCAGGGAAGAAACCATGAATTCGAAATGACAAATTCCCTTGGATTTAAACCCAGAACCTTCTTGTCTTGAGGTCAATGTCTTACCTCTAGACCACCCATTCCCCTGAAATTAGTTAGCTTGCATTTATGTCTATATATATTCCTGTCTGTTACCAGGGCTTCATTATGAGGGAGTAAAGAATAGTGACACTGACCTTCCAGGCATGTCGTAAGAGGTGACTAAGGAGGTTGATCAATGACTAGACAACTGTCATTGTAAAAAGTATTGTTATGGAAACAGAGCCATAGATCTTAGAAGCAGTAATTTCTGCAATATGTGCCGTTTTGGCTCACAAGGTTTCTGTTTTTGAGATTGTGGTTCTTCCCTATGTGCCATCTTCGGCTCGAAAGGACAATAGATAGATATGTCTAAAACTCTAACAGTACTCGTGAAAGTATTCAAACAGAATAGGTCAGTATTATAATATAAAAGTTTTATACTTCACGAAGGTGTTATATTTTGTTAGATTAATCATAAGTTGAAACTATTAACCCTAGATTATGATACTTATCTGGGAGCCACAATAGCTCAGTGGTTAGTGAACTGGACTACAAAGGACAAGAGGTTCGATCCTGATCAACGGCTTCCAGGTTCACCTAGCCTTTAATGGGTACCGGATTTTTTCTGGAAAAGTAAATCGGCATGGACATAATACACGGACAAGTTGTTATATGTTTGTAAAAATTACTATACTCATAATACACACTTTGTAATTTTGAGAAATAGCATTTTCATAAATTTTTGCCGTAAATTTTTGTGTTTATCTACATAGAACAGCTGTAATATTTTTCCTGTTATGGCCAATATTTCATGCGTGATGAACTGTCGAATTCTAAGAATATTTATTTTGAGATCACCATTTTTATGAAGATATCATGACCTAAGGTTAACCATCTTGTGATATTTTTATCACATTGTTTCCCAGTCCTGCTCATATATTCTGACAGGGCTGCTGTATCATAGAGTTTTAATCCTATTTACTTTCAGTTGTGCCACATGTGTCTGAGCCGGAGGTTGTCAACCAGCAGTTTTCTGGACATGCTCCTTGGATACCCCAACAACAACAACCCTGGTGGCCACCGAGGCAATCTGGAGACGTTTGGATGGGACAGAACAAGGTTTGAGGGCATTATTCTCTCTGTTTTGCATAGAATATATATATATATATATATTTGTTCACCAGCTTTCACCTCTGATAAAGTCCCTAGAGACTAGGAACGGAATTTTTCTGATTTATCTGCTTTTCTCTGGCAGCCTTGCACAGTGGCCCCTTGCTACACAGGCAAATAATCTATGTTTTCTTTGTACTCATATTTTTTCCGCCGATGAGTAATTGATATTTCAATCTGGGCCACTGGTGGTTGCCGCAGAGAGAAATCAGAAATAAAAATTCCAACTGGTACAGCGGGGATTTGAACTCACAACCTCTCTGTCTCGAGACTTGCTTCTTGCCTCGGGATCAACCAGTCACATGGGGGCGACCAAAAAAACTAGTCACATACAATTAAAGGTTTCCATTTTAGGGGGAGAAATGATGTTTGTAAATATACATTTTCACAACCATTGATACATTTTTAGATATTTTGTTGTTGACAGCTCTACGACAAAGAATTCCCTCAGAGAATTCTGTTAACATATTTATAGGGCTGCATGAATTCCAAAGCCATGTTGATAAACAAAAGGAAAAGTTGCTGCAATTTGCAACACAAAAAGCGATTTGTTGTATATGATGTAGATACTGCTCACATCACGCAAGCCGTTTGTTGTATATGATGTAGATACTGCTCTCATAATGCAAGAAGCTGTTTGTTTTACTTTATTGAGGTAACCACATTCATCACAGCAAGCAGTTTGTTGTATATGATGTAGATACTGCTCTCACAATGCAAGGAGCCGTTTGTTGTATATGATGTAGATACTGCTCTCACAATGCAAGGGGCCGTTTGTTGTATATGATGTAGATACTGCTCTCACAATGCAAGGGGCCGTTTGTTGTATATGATGTGGATACTGCTCTCACAATGCAAGGGGCCGTTTGTTGTATATGATGTAGATACTGCTCTCACAATGCAAGGGGCCGTTTGTTGTATATGATGTGGATACTGCTCTCACAATGCAAGGGGCCGTTTGTTGTATATGATGTAGATACTGCTCTCACAATGCAAGGGGCCGTTTGTTGTATATGATGTAGATACTGCTCTCACAATGCAAGGGCCGTTTGTTGTATATGATGTAGATACTGCTCTCACAATGCAAGGGGCCGTTTGTTGTATATGATGTAGATACTGCTCTCACAATGCAAGGGGCCGTTTGTTGTATATGATGTAGATACTGCTCTCACAATGCAAGGGGCCGTTTGTTGTATATGATGTGGATACTGCTCTCACAATGCAAGGGGCCGTTTGTTGTATATGATGTGGATACTGCTCTCATAATGCAAGAAGTTGTTTTACTTTATTGAGGTAACCACATTCATCACAGCAAGCAGTTTATTGTACGTGATGTGGATACTGCTCTCACAATGCAAGAAGCTGTTTGTTTTATAAGATGTGGATACTGCTCTCACAATGCAAGAAGCTGTTTGTTGTATATGATGTAGATACTGCTCTCACAATGCAAGGAGCCGTTTGTTGTATATGATGTGGATACTGCTCTCACAATGCAAGGAGCCGTTTGTTGTATATGATGTAGATACTGCTCTCATAATGCAAGGAGCCGTTTGTTGTATATGATGTAGATACTGCTCTCACAATGCAAGGAGCCGTTTGTTGTATATGATGTAGATACTGCTCTCACAATGCAAGGAGCCGTTTGTTGTATATGATGTAGATACTGCTCTCATAATGCAAGAAGCTGTTTGTTGTATATGATGTAGATACTGCTCTCACAATGCAAGGAGCCGTTTGTTGTATATGATGTAGATACTGCTCTCATAATGCAAGAAGCTGTTTGTTTTACTTTATTGAGGTAACCACATTCATCACAGCAAGCAGTTTGTTGTACATGAATGAAATGTCAGCCCAGTCCATCACATTTTTTTAATAGTCACCTTTTTCATTCATTCATTGGGTGCCATCACTACATCGAAGGTATCATGGGCATGCTGTTTTACTTGGTCTCTTATCTTGATGGTGCTCATCATAGGGTCACCAGTCCACCTTTTGATGTTTTGGACTAAATATCCATTCCATTTATCTTTTTCATTTGTTATGCCACAATGCTACTGACCACTCTGTGCTGATTTTGCGGACCATTTTAAATGGCTCAGAGGGAAGGTCTCAAACTTTATGTTGATGCTCGCTGATAGTGATAACAATAATTTGACCCATGATATCACCTTGAAATTTATCACACATATGTAAAAATGGATGTTGAATCTAAATATTCATTCCACTTTAATTGTGCAACTGTTTAATTAGTAGCAAAATGAAGAAAATTGACAGACTAAGCAGAACAAATTGAATCACAAAATACATATAGGAATTCTTGTGGTTGCCATTTTTATAATGTAGAATCAGCCTCACCGTGATTTAAAACCATTTCTGGTATCCTTTAATCATGTGATATCCTGTTCCTAATAAAATATGAACACACTATTATGCTGCTTTCAAATGGCATGGAGCTGACAAAGTTCTCAAGGTTGAATGGAATACAGTAATCCTCAGTTATCGTGGTTAATAGGGACCAGAACCGGCCACGATAAGTGAAAAACCGCGATGTAGTGTCACCCTCTCATTTTTAACATACGTACATTTTTTGTGATATGTATAATATCAATAAGTGTATGTGAAACCATATAAGTGCATATGTTATCATTAGAACATTAAAAAATAGTTTCAAACATGTAAATAAAATATTAATAGTATAAATAACATACATAAAATAATGTATAAATGATATAAATATGCCATAATTCCTAAATTTTGAATTTTTGAACAATCCGTATGTACTGAGGCCGCAATAAATGAACCACGAAGTAGCGAAGGATGACTGTACTCTGATGTAAAGGTTGCATAGTGTCAAATGTGTATGTACCTATATTGTTCGATGAGGATAATCCAATGACTAACACTAACCAACTTATAGTGAAACATACTCAAGTTTTATTAACATTCTTTTATTTAAAATATTTCAGGATGAATTTGCTGATGATATGACAAACTTTCAACCATTGCAGGCGTTCCACCCTGGCGGAGATGTCTACTTTGATCAGGTAATGCCCAGAGCATGCGTTCCTCATTTACCTCCGGTGTTCATTTATTGGGTCAGGTAAAAAAAACCATCTGTGGCGTTGTATTTTGCGACAGGGAACACATCACATTAATTTTTTCCTTAAATTTTTTTTTCAGGATGGCCCAGATATTATTTACCAGCCCGCCCAAACTGTTTTAGTGTAGTTTTATATTTGATATTTAAATGCAAATATTTTATGCATAATTGATGTTTTCATGTTTTGTTGACAACTTTTTTTAAATAGGTGATTATCATTAGTCAAGATATTTCATTAGTAACACGTCAGGTGGATTTTAGCAAAGGTGTGGGGAAACTGTTTTAACTAGATTTTCACGGAAAGTGCAAAAAATTATCTGTCAAGATATTGGGAGCGAAAATGATAACTTTATTTACCAGGTGCAGATATAAGAACACAATAAATGCACAACAGGGGCTGGGTGGTGTAGAAGAAAGTTTTCTGCCCCTGGATAAGAAAAGTTTGAATCCCTGACGCAGACAGTTGAGATTTTTATCTTCAAATCTATGGTTTTATCTTCAAATCTATGGTTTCTTCATGGTTTTATCTTCATATATACAAAATGTTAAATACTATGCAGGACCATGAGTATGGCTACAGAAGACATATAAAATTGTCTTGTCTTTCTATTAGTTTAGCAACTCCATACCATTTCATTTTTATCTTATATGGCTTTATCATCACCAGGTCTCTGGTAATGAGATTCAATGTCCAACACTCTTGGATAATGTTGAAAAATGAGAGGTCCACTGTGCTCTCTGCATATTAAACCTTTCACAGTTTTTCTACCTGTCAGCTCCCTGTGGAGCATAGGTCTTCAACAAACACTTTCCAAGTTGTTCTGTTTCTTGCCATTATTTTAAGATTTTTCCATTTCTTCCGTTCCCCATCATCTTTATCTCTACTTCCATCTGTCTTCTCCAAGAATTCTTTGGTCTTCCTCTTTGTCTTTTCCCCTGGTGATTCAAAAAAAGGGACTGTTGTGTAATACTATCAGTTGGTTTCCGCAGTGTGTGTCCTATCCAGCGCCATCGTCTTTGCCGTATTTCTTTATCCACTGGTATTTGACTGGTACATTTCCATAGTTCTATGTTAGTGATTTTGTCCTGCCATTTCCATCCTTTTATTCTGCATAAGCATTCACTAATGAAAGTCTATCTTCATGATTGTCAATTTTGTTGAACAAGTTAAAAGTAGAAAAAGGCCAAGTAGGCCAAAAATTAATTCTGTTCAAGCAAAATGGATAAACAGTTAATATCTTTGGTAGTGTTGAGGTGTAAACTAAAATATGTTTCATCTATCGTCTGTTGGATCTGAAAATGGCATTTAGGACAGATATTCTAGACTCTTGTGTCCGACAATCTTTGTTATCAAGTGTCAGACCTTGCACAAGACCTGCATTGTATTCTGCCTCATGACTCTATTTTGGGTGAGTTGCTCAATCTTTGTTATCAAGCGTCAGACCTTGCACAAGACCTGCATTGCATTCTGCCTCATGACTCTATTTTGGGTGAGTTGCTCAATCTTTGTTATCAAGTGTCAGACCTTGCACAAGACCTGCATTGTATTCTGCCTCATGACTCTATTTTGGGTGAGTTGCTCAATCTTTGTTATCAAGTGTCAGACCTTGCACAAGACCTGCATTGTATTTTGCCTCATGACTCTATTTTGGGTGAGTTGCTCAATCTTTGTTATCAAGTGTCAGACCTTGCACAAGACCTACATTGTGTTCTGCCTCATGACTCTATTTTGGGTGAGTTGCTCAATCTTTGTTATCAAGTGTCAGACCTTGCACAAGACCTGCATTGTATTCTGCCTCATGACTCTATTTTGGGTGAGTTGCTCAATCTTTGTTATCAAGTGTCAGACCTTGCACAAGACCTGCATTGTATTCTGCCTCATGACTCTATTTTGGGTGAGTTGCTCAATCTTTGTTATCAAGTGTCAGACCTTGCACAAGACCTGCATTGTATTCTGCCTCATGACTCTATTTTGGGTGAGTTGTTCAATCTCGATGAGGAAGCTGATGCCTGCTGTTGTTGCCTCTTGTCTCAATGTTCTTTTCGGTTCTCTTGGTCTTCCTCTTTTTATTTTACCCTCTGGTTCCCATTTGAGGCCCGCTTTGAGATTCTCAATTTTTCATAGGTGGCTAAAAATGTGAGAAAAGATTACACAAATTAAATGTACAAGATTCACCCCAAGAAACTAATGACGTAATATTCATTACAAAAAAGTGAATGCTCAACAATTTCAATTTAGCTACAGAAAATCATCCATTGAACTATGGGGATGTGTTATCATTAAATTTATATGCTATCTAGCAAGTAGTATAACTGTGTTGAGTTTGTTCTTGTAGTATGTCTTCTTGTGGATAGGCTCAAAGAGCTGTGCTACTGGAAGTAATCTACATGCTATCTAGCAAGTAGTATAACTGTGTTGAGTTTGTTTGTAGTATGTCTTCTTGTGGATAGGCTCAAAGAGCTGTGCTACTGGAAGTAATCTATATGCTATCTAGCAAGTAGTATAACTGTGTTGAGTTTGTTCTTGTAGTATGTCTTCTTGTGGATATGCTCAAAGAGCTGTGCTACTGGAAGTAATCTAGACTGTCCCAACTGTCTGGACATCACAATATCTTTCTCTTTTTTTTCTATCATTCATCCAATGACTACTAAAAGAATTGATAATCCTCTTCATCTTCCCATAGAAGGGCATTGAGTGGGTGTAGATACTTTGTGGTGTGGGTGATTTTCTCCTTTCAGCCCAACATGTGACTTCAACTTGACATTTTTGAGTACTGTGTTGTTTTCCCTCTTTTATCCCTGTTTGCTTGCTTAAACTGGATAGCCTGTTTCCAGAAGCACTGCTGGTGGGTGGAGCAGAGTCTTTATCAGCTCTGTTGTTCACCAATCCTGACGCATGCATTCAGCTGTGGGTCACTGCCTGAACTCGGCTCAGTTCATCTTCGCCCTCGAATTCAGAATATAGGGACTTACTAATTCAAACACCAGTGGGGATTGGCTGGTCTTGAGGCAAGACACCGGTCTCGAGACAGAGAGAAATTGAGTTCATATCCCGACTGCACCAGTTGGGGTTTTTATTTGTGATTTCTCTCTGTGGCAACCACCCCTGGTCTCAGCAGCAAGACCCGGCTTGAAACATCAATTACTCATCGACGGAAAAATATGAGTTACCTTCGAAGACTGATTTATCTACCTGTGCAGTGAGGGACCCCGTGCACACGGCTGCCAGGGAAAAATGTATTAACGCACAAAATTAAATTCCTAGTTTCTAGGAATTTCCCCAGAGGTGAAAGCTGGTGAATTAAAAAAAAAGCACCAATACCTGCTACCTCGAAGACTAAGGATTATTAAAGATTGTGTAAATTAAACTTGGTAGCAACGTATGCTCTATTTGCCCCTATACATCCAACCTTAGTACAGTATTTTTTAATGCCTGATGTGCTTTTCTTCTTTGTCTCTATGTGCTTGGGAAGACTAGTTTGGTTGTTTCAAGGACTGCCACTGTAGTAAAAGCTTGGTCTATTCTATTTTCACTGATCCTGGTGCAAGCAATCAGCTACGAGTCACCAACTGATTGCAGCCCAAGTGCTGTCCAACACCTTTACATGAGACAAGGGGGTCTAGAGTAAGACATTAGCCCCTGGAGAGAAGGATCCTGTGTTCAATTTTCCAATTTTCACTTCACAATGCATGATTTCCATCTTGGCTTTACCCCGTTGCTTGGTAATGAGATTTTATGTCTAGCCCTCTTGGGGGGAAAAGGGGGGGGGGGGGGGTTCCCATGTGTACTTTGCACATGTTAAAAAATACTTGGCAGTTGAAAGGGCCAAAAATAGTTGCTGCCTGGACAAAATAATGTTAATTACTCATGTCAAAGATGGATGTGTGGAACCTAAAGGTTCAAATATCACAACTTTGATGTCAACTAGTGACACAACACATCCACACCCACTTAACAGGTGAACTCTAAGAAGAATGAGAAATACAACTTCACTTTTAGATGATATTAGGTTGACTTAATAGTTTTCTTGTTGTGAGGTTATGTAGTCAGTGTCAGAGAAGTCTTGTTCATTAGTGTCTTCACTCAAAAAAAAATATTTTGTTCTCCCAGGAATCAAAGGAGCCAGGAATGATGTCTTACTGGGATGACCATACTGGAGGAGATAGTGATTCCTCACAGCCTCCTCTACACTCAGAGCCTCCCTCACGACGACAGGATCAGATGCATCACCACCACCATCATCATCAACAGCATCCTCATCATAGGCCTGGTAGACATAATCAAATGCGAGGAGATCTCTTTGTTGAAGTGGAAGATGGAGGATTAGGTAATCTGATTTTATTTAATTGTCACACATCTTGTATGTGCTCATCTGTCCTATATTTTTCTATCTATCTTTCGTTCGCCCGAAGTATTGTCTATATCTGCAATGTCGTTTCCTGTATAAATTTTAGTCTTTTGTAATTCTTGCAGTGGCCCATATAGTTTTGTCTGTAGTGTTGTATCTATGGGCCAATGAATTTTCCTCAGTCTACTATATTCAGTGCAGTCTTGAAGTATGTGTTCAGTAGTCTGGGGCGCATGGGCACATGTACAAGTAGTTGAGGTGCCGATCTTGAATTTTGTATACATGTGACTATGGAGTCGATTGTGTCCTGTTCTGAGGCATATAATGATAACTTGCTCACATCTATTCATATTATGAAAGGCATCCTGATTTGGGGCTTGTGGTCCTCTGATTGATTTGATTATCTGTTTCTTATGATGGTATGTAACTGGTGTATCTAATTGTGTGCCTGTTGGACCTTCCTTTGCCAACTGATCTGCTTTCTCATTTCCTGGTATTCCACAGTGAGATGGGATCCACTGCAGGGCAACCCTGTGGTGCTTGCAGAGTTCAGTCAATAAGGTCTGCAGATGTGGCAATTTTCTGGATTATTGTGCCTGGAGTACTGATCTTGCATCTGTCAAAAACACTACAGACTGTGGGCTACGATTACTGTTCAGCAGTTTTTCTATTGCCAACTTTATTGCTTGTATTTCTGCATCATAATTGTGACAATATTTCCCTGTTGCTATTTTATTCATATCCCTAGTGTTATTTGGGTACTCTATATATGCACCTGCTCCCCCATTCTTTACTGCATTCTGTGCTGATCCGTGTACACACGAATCCATAGGTCTTGTGGGTATTCTTCATCCAGGAAACTGAGAGTTATTGTTTTTTGCTGTAGACTATACTGTTCCTCTTTGTCAACTATTCCTTTCACTTCTGTCCGTATTTGAACTGATAATCCTGATTCATCTGTCCAGGGAGTCTGTTCTGGTATGGGCAGTAGGGGGTTAACAACTCTTGGCATGTCTGGTGTTTGTCTACTAATACGCTTGGCTTGGTGGATAAAACTGCTCCTCTTAAGTCGTCCCAATGCAAGATTTTGGAATCGGTCCTTCATTGGATGTCTCGGCATGCAAGCAAATTTTTGTGCCTGTATCTGCTGGTATCCTCCACAATTTCTCCATCTGCAATATTGGTGTTGATTTCATTGCTCCTGTGATGACCCTAAGTGCCTGGTTTTGTACTTTGTCCAGTTCTTGCAGTGTGGTGTTTGATGTTGAGCACCATGCAGATGATCCATATTTTAATGTGGGCGTATACTCTGTTGGTAAACTTTATCTGCTAATAACTCACCATTTTTGCAAGAGTGACCATTTTGCTGTGAACAAGTAACAGTGTGATATGTGTAAATTTTGAATCATTGGCTCATATTTTTTAATTGGAAGATCATCATATGGTTACTGTGAATGCAGATCAGTACCTTTCAATGTTATACAATTTCCTGACGCAGAACTCTGCACATGTCACATTCCCATATGCCAATTGTGGTTTCAACAGGATGGGGCAACATCCTATATATATATATATATATATATATATAGCAAAGACTTTCATCTGAATCTTTCTGCTTTTGATTTGTTCCTCAGGGTGTACCTCAAAGGTAAAGTGTACATTGACAAGCTACAAATTGTTGACTATCTAAAGGAAGCAATTCATCACAAAAATTAGGCCACATCCTCAGCAAACTGTGTAGAGCTTTGCTGACAAACTTCAGCTGTGGGAGAGAGAGCTAGAGCAGTAGAGATTTGAATGGCAAAAATTTTAAAAATGTAATTGTCAATAACAAAATTCTTTTCTATCCTTATCACCTTGAAGTTTTGCATTTATAATGATTATACATAATACATTGAGATGTCTATACTGGCCTCTTTATATAAATGATCACTGGTCAAAGTTTGCCATAAATGTGTTTTAAAAATACCTATCTATCTATCTTTTACGACACATAGTACCATTGCTGGTGTATGTCGGGGGGCAACGATAGAACCCGAGGATAAAGGCAGCTTGGTCAAGCAGTCGCCACGACGTGTGAGACTCAGGATTTTTATTTCACCCCTGATAGAAAAAAATCCTTTCTGTCTACCGCGGGCTTCGAACACCATACGCCGGCTTTTCAGCTAGCGGAACAATGGTTTTAGCCGCACGGCCACGTGTACCTCCGTACGTAAAAATACATATAATGTGTAAAAATGGGCTGTAACTGGAGAACGCTTTGCCTAAACGTACAGGGGATATTCCATCATGTCAGGGATTGCCTGACCTTCTTTCCGATGTATAAATAGAAATGCAATTTGATACATTTAGGAAATTGTAAAAGTGGGACCTATTTTTGGCATTTCTTTTCTCATCACTGCACAAACAAAAATTGGCCTGGGAACTCCAATATCTGGATGTAAAATATTATTATTAGCCATTGAAAAATGGCACTGTATATTTACTGATGTACCTATATACATATTAAAGGTTGTAATGTGCTTAGCCTAATATTAAAGTAGTTCACACCAATGGTTGGGAAAACAGCCAAAAATTATTAATTTTGTTTTTTTAACTAATAAAAAGTTTCTCATTTGAAAACTGTATATGCTGGAAGTTTGTTATTGTATTTTGCAGATGCAGCCAAACGCCGAGCACTTCCAGTGTGGATAAGAGAAGGATTAGAAAAGATGGAACGAGAGAAACAAAAACTGCTTGAGAAGGAGCAGCTGAAACAGCAGAGAGAAGCAATGCTGAAAGAGCAGGAAGGGAAAAAAGTTAAAACAGGGGAGGACAGTGAGAATCCCATGAAAAGTAAATTTGTAAGTGGTATTTATTTTCACCTCTATAGAGTGTTTACATTAAGTCCTGCAATGCTTACATTTATCTCTAGGGTACTTACAATTGACCTAGCAGTGCTTACATCTATATCTAGAGCTCTTACATTCAGCCTAACAGTGCTTACATCTATCTCTAGAGCTCTTACATTCAGCCTAGCAGTGCTTACATCTATCTCTAGAGCTCTTACATTCAGCCTAGCAGTGCTTACATCTATCTCTAGAGCTCTTACATTCAGCCTAACAGTACTTACATCTATCTCTAGAGCACTTACATTCAACCTAGCTGTGCTTACATCTACCTCTAGAGCACTTACATTCAACCTAGCAGTGCTTACATTCCTATCTAGAACTCTTACATTTAGTAGTGTAGCTATTATATACACCTCTACAACTTTTACTTGTGTTCTACAAGTCTTATATTCTTAATTGCAGCTATTATATTCATTTCTAGTACTACATTTTGCTATATAGGGTTACATTTATTATAGAAATATGACATAATTACAGATTTTATATTCAACATTGTTGCTATTATATTTAATTTTTCTGCTCTTACATTTGGCCATCAGAACTATAACAAAATATGAAAGAAGGAAGGAATAGTTGATCTTGTTACACTGTTTGAAATTTGAATTTGGAGAAGTTAATGTAAAGTTATATGTTTGCTTGCTTGCTTGCATTCACTTGATAGCTAATTAACACTAGATTACGACTCGTTTGAAAAAAATTGTGAACTCAAAATACAAATTCTTGGAATTCAACAGTCTGTAGCGGACAAACATTTCACCCTTCCCCTATACCTTCCTAAGTATTGCTTCCTGTGACCCCTGAGTGTTGGATTTGTTTCCTTTGATTTTGATTTTTTTTTTTTTCAAACACCATGTGTGTTTTGGGAGCCGCGATAGCTCAGTGGTTAGTGACCTGTACTACAAAGGACAAGAGGTAGGGTTCGATCCCAACCGACTGCTTCCGGGTTCGCCCAGCCTTAAATGGTTACCAGATTTTTTTCTGGGAAAGTAAAGCAGCATGGGCGTAATACCGACCACATTACCACAAAAATCATGTGCTGAAGGTCTGTAAAATATAGGGTCACTAACACCATATTTCCCTATACGCCACTAGGCGTGATGGGGGTATTGTACTTTTTTTTTATGTGTGCTTTGTAAAAATTACAGCGGTGCCATGGGAACGGAGCTTTTTTAAAAATAAAATTAGCCAATTTTAAAGAAATTCATTTTTTTCCCCTTATGATGGGGAAATCTTTTCAGCTGTTGGCGAGACATAAAACACGCCTTTGTAACATGGGATAGGCAGTGATCAACGCTGAAAGGTAGCTGAACATACGACTGGAATGATGGTCTGATGTCCGACGTGTGAATAGACAATCTAACACCTGTGATAGCTATGGCACCATGTGATAAAGTTTCAGGTCGTAAATGGAACGTAAGCCAGGAAATGATTACATCATCTGATTTGCGTGTTTCTCCATGTGTAAACACACAGCTGTGTAGCAAAAGTTAAGAAAATACAATTTTCCGAACTCCCAATGTAGCATTTAGTGTTCGCAATTTTTACAAAGGTGTCGTTGAAACGTGGCTCACAGATAGGTGTTGTAATCTAGCTTTAAATTGTTAGACCTCATCATTGTCCAACCTTAAAAGGATGTTAAGTGGGCATGGACACGTTATGTGTGGTTTGCAGTAACTGATATTTGCGACCTTGCCTGATTGCCTTCCTCTGGATGCTGTGAGATGCAAATCACCCCCACCCCACGTAAATGTTGAAATCCAACTGCTGTAGTTGTTGTTCCTTCCCTTGGTCCTGCAAATATATTTCTTAAATCTAGGATTAAAATTTTTGTCAAAAGTGCGGTGTTTGAATTACTACTTCAGCACAGCAATTACTATTTTCATTGATCTTATCTGAATATTAAACACTGGTGAATACTTATGGTCCTACAAAGCATTACTAGAATATTTTACATTAAAATTAATTTTGTGAATATTTGGTTCAAATTTTTTTAATTTTCAGTTGCATCAGAACATATAGTGTCTGTTAACTTTCACTATATGTTTTTTAAAACCTTTTAGAACATGTATATTTTTATTTCTGTCATTATCCTGTTTTGAAGGATTCAGATGAGGAAGATGATGCTCATAGTGAAAAAGAAAATGATGAGGATGATGTCGATGAAGAAGTTCCGAGGGCACGATCACGGTCAAGATCAAGTTCCAGTGAGCAAGACAAGTCCACAAAGTCATCATCTCCCATCAAAAGAAGCCCCTCCCCCAGTGCTTTCATGACAGAGGAGGAGAAAGAAATGGCGCTGGTTAGTTTTTGTTGAAGTGAAATGTATATATATATATATTTTTTTTTTTTTGGTGTTTGCCAGCTTTTGTCAGGTTTGGCAAAGTCCATAGATCATAGGAGCTGAATTTTGTACATTAATCTGTTTTCCCCGGCAGCCATGTGCACAGGGGTCCATCGCAACTCAGGCAGATAACTGTGTTTTCGGAGGTACTCATATTTTTTCCACCACTGAATAATTGACGTTTCAAGCCCAGCCTTGCTGCTAAGACCAGGGATGTTTACTACAGAAAGAATTCACAAATTAAAATTTCAGCTGGTGCAGCTGGGATTTGAACTCACAACTCCTCTGTCTCAAAACCGGCATCTTGCCTCAAGACCAACCTGTCCTCAAATGTATCAGATATCAGGAACTGACTTGAAAAATGACAGTATCCTGACATATCCTTGATCCTTCCAGTGCCATTACATATGGGTAGAATCTCCAGCCAGGTATCTCTATTGTGGGCAAGCAGTTCGATTATAGAGAGTTCAATCTTTTCCTGCCAGCCTTCCCTATTTTGTTAGAGTTCTTTTCAGTGTTTCTCAAGGTCATCGATATATATATATCTTTTACATTTTTAAGAATAGTAAAATAGAAAATAAACAGAACCCATTGTTCAGTCTGACATCAATGTTGAACATATAGATTCAGCGTTTAATGAACACATTTACTACCTAGTTGTTTAACATTGGCATGGCAGTTTTTCAGCTTTTAAAATTTGAAATGAGAAAATAAATCTAATCATTTAGTCTGTGTCGTCCACTAATCACGTAAAGCTTCTAACATACCATTTTTTTCTGTTTTTAATTTTTCCTCACATTCAGCTTTACTGCAGCTTTGCATATTCATATCTAGTCCATATATTTTCGCTTGTCATGTTTATTTCATTAAGTAATTGTTGTAGATCTTTAGGATTTTCTGCTAATAGTACAGTATCGTCAGCATATCTTAGGTTATTGATTATCTTTCCATTAAATTGATTATCTTTCCATTAATTTGTAGGCCTGGCATCTCTATGATGTTTTTAAAGATTTGCTCAGTGTATAGATTGAACAAGCTTGGTGATAGGATGCATCCCTGTCCCCTGTCTTACTCCTCTTTTTATATCAATGGGTGTAGAGTTCTCTTTGTTATATTTTATTATTGCTGTTTGCTCCAAGTATAGATTACATATTAGTCACATGTCCATGTCATCTAGATGTATCTCTTTTAGGTATTCTATAAGTTGTTTGTGGTGTACTCTATCAAAAGCTTTGGTATAGTCTATGAAGCAGGCATATATTGGTTTGTTTACTTCTGTGTACTTTTCGATTAATGTTCTCATGCAGAATATGGCTTCTTTTGTCCTGCTATTTTTCCTAAATCCAAATTGCTGCTCATCTAATTCAGTATTGATTTTATTCTGAATCCTTCCTTGTATAACTTTTAGCAAGATTTTTGTAACATGGCTCATTAGGCTTATCGTTCTAAAGTCACTGCATTCAACTGCACCATTCTTTTTAGACAATGCAATGAAGGTTGATGTTTTTAGTTCATTTGGTATGTATCCTGTGTGGTATATGTCGTTGCATATGTCTGTAATCACTTCAATGCCAAAATCTTCTAGTGCCTGTATCATCTCTATCTGTATGCTGTCAGATCCTGCTGCTTTTCCCTTTTTCATTGTTTTTATAGCCTTTTCCACCTCAAATTTTAAGATTTTATAGCCTGATGTACATTTTATAACTGGTTTCTTGTCCCTTTTTATCATGAAATAGCTCTGTTATATATTCCTGCCATCTATCTATAATATCTTTATTATCTGTTAGCATTTTTCCTTTTTTTGTCTGCAATGCATCCACCTTTTTGCTTTTTTATTTTTATTAGTCATTCTCTTTATTTCTGTGTGCATTCCTCTTAAGTCTTGTTTGATTTAGACTATGGGATTTGTCAAGGTTTTTTTTTCTTTATTTTCTGCTATAATATTAAATTATTAATTTGTTTTATTTTACATTTATTAATATGTATCTTGACATTTATTTCCTGAATACTGTTCCAGATGATGAAAGTGAAGAGATTGCTGACGGAGACCTTACTAGAAGTAACCAACGATGAAATCCGTGCTGTTGCTACTGAAGTGTATCAGAGAGCTCGTAAGAAGGTTCTCCAAGGTAGTTTACTTTGCATCAACATTGCCAGATACTTGTGGATTAGTCTAGTCATTCTGAATGTTGTTGGACCTCACTAAGTACTAGCCAAAATTGTGGACAGTTAAATAAAGCTAGCTTGGACTGGTAACATATTGACTGGCATTTAATAAATTGAAGGAACCTCTCAGTCCAACTCTACTTGTCCATAATGGTTAGTAAAGAGGAAAGTAGATTACACAAAAGGATTAGACTGCAGGATTGATGATGCTTCCCTAGATGAATCATTAATATCTTTTTATGCTGATGTCTAGAGTTCCATTGACTGGAAGTGAGTTGTAGATTTGATAACTGACTTGTTTCAACAATTGTGGGAGGTTACCTAGAATTAGAGGATGGAATTTTTAGGCCAATCAGGCAAGAACAATTCTCAGAACGATATCAAATAAACAAAAAGTAAGAGTAATAGACCGCCAGGATATTGCAGTAAATGTTACCTCCCCTGCCTTGCAGGGCATTCGGGGAATATGGTGTTAGTGACCATATTTTTCCATGACCACAGCACATTTATGTGGTTGGTATCACGTCAGGCCACCTTTACTTCCCAGAAAAAATCTCTGGTACACATTTTTAGAGGCTGGGTGTACCCCATAGCCTTAATGGTCCGAACAAAAATCTGTTACTTCTAGGAATTGAATCTGGACCTTTCTTATCAGGAAGCAAACACACTAACCACTCAGCCATCAAGGCTCCAAGGATATTGCAGTGAACTCAGGAATATGGCCATGAACTTTGAGTTTTGTCAGTGACTCTTATCGATTTGTCGGTAGACCAGACAACACTTGTTCACCACTCCAGAAAAGAGTTCTGATTGGCCTAGTGTTTCACACCTCAAGGCCACATTCGTTTGGAATTATGGCTCTAGATTCTGCAGTGACTGCTAATTTGCCATGATGGAGGTACAGAATTAATTTATTAATATGAGGGAGATGAGAGTAATCCTTAATGTATCAATCACTTTAGTGGAGATTTATATGTCTGTTATTGTGATGGCAACTCAGTACTTTATGGCCTTCATAGAGACACTGAACATTAATGTATTGTCAAATGGAGATAACAACATTACTCTTTGTCTTCAAAGAGATCAAACATTGATTTATTGTCATGATAGAGATGCAGTCCAACATTAAATTGCTGTCAAGATGGGAAACCCAACATTGATTGATGGCTGAGAAGCTGATGCATCATTTGCCTATATTAGGATGTCGATGTAACTTCAGTTTATTGTTGTGAGGAAGACTCAAGTGTGGGACATGAAATGGACTTCTATTTGCAAACTTATCTCAGACATTCCTTGCATTATACCAGATCTTGTTACTTATCTGTTATTAAATTAAAACATTGTTATTATAATATCACTTCTGCTGCTATTTATCTTACCACACGTCACAGAATCAATCTTTGCACTTGCTGTTCATCATCATCATAAGTTGTGTCTATTAATTGATTTGTCTTATAGTTTGCACCATTTCTCATGACAATCTATTATAACTAAACCATATTACCAAGTCTTTCCCAGAATTCCCTTACTTCTAGCTACTCCTATCATTACATGTTATGTTGCAAGTTGATTGCCTTCTCTTTACATTCATTGTTATATTTCTCCCATTTTTGTTTATTCTTACAAATGTTCTTTCCTGAAGCATACATTGTTTATTACCATATCAGCTCATGAAGTTTTCTTTGAAGTTGTACTTCTTTGTTCTCCCACAATTGTTCTCTTTATTTTTTCAATGAAAACTTTTCTTTGCAATAAATCATGTTCCCTGTAACTCTTGAAAATTACTAAATATTTTGTTAATGGTAAGTATTCTACTCAAACAAATTGACCTACTAAACTCCTCATAAATAGCTGGTCAGCAAAGTTACTTACCAACATTTCCTCATAAATAGCTGGTCAGCAAAGTTACTTACCAACATTTCCTCATAAATAGCTGGTCAGCAAAGTTACTTACCAACATTTCCTCATAAATAGCTGGTCAGCAAAGTTACTTACCAACATTTCCTCATAAATAGCTGGTCAGCAAAGTTACTTACCAACATTTCCTTATAAATAGCTGGTCAGCAAAGTTACTTACCAACATTTCCTCATAAATATTTAGTCTCAAGAGAGGTTCTGTTTTCTTCAAAATACTCAGCTTTATGCATTATAATATAGTAAGATGTCTAGACCCACCAACTATTTGTACAAGAATTTATGAACATTTTATTTCCATAATTTATGAACAATCTTTGCTAGTTCTGAAACTGTTATGTACGTACATCTGTAGCTTCCGTTTTGATTGAAATAATATAATGTACGTATAATTTTAATTCTATGTTGCAGAAAATGAAGTTTATGAAAACAGAATAGGAGCAACATAAGCCTGTTTATACAATTGTATTAGTTGCATCTCAGAAAGTCATGAAATGTTTCTGGTGGCAACTCTCAGGGTGAAGAATTAAAATATAGATTTGCATTAAAGCAACTCATGTTTAACTTGCTCTAATCAATATCAGGTTGAATAGCGGGGTTCTGTCCCATTAATTATTCCCATCTTGGTGTTGGATGTACAAATTAAAAAAGCTTTGGTTTGGTCGTTCGTTCGTTCGCTTTCGTCAGCTTTGACTTCTGACGAAGTCCCACCCACTCAATTTTGTGGGACTGATTTTTACGTGTAAAGTCTGTTTTTATCCCATTACAGGATGCCCCTCGCCATGCAGGCAGATTTACTCCGACTTCAAAGGTACTAATTTTTTTAGGGAATTAGTAAAACCCAGGTGTCCTCGCCAGGGTACGAACCCCGGCTGTTGCCGTGGTAAGCCAACCACCTATCGATTGCGCTAACCGGACACCCATTGGTTTGGTCAATCTCTTAATACATTTTGACAATTAATGCGCTCTTTTGAAGATGAATAAATACACTATTACAGCCAATATTTCCCGGAGTTATGTGGCTGTGCAGTCACTGTATTGGTGTAGCTCTCTCCCCACGCACTTTCTCTTAGGCCCCTTTGGGTGTGGAGGGAGATATAAAGTTCTAGCTCTTGCCTTCCTGGCAGCCCCAGCTATTGTCAATTGTTGTTGTAGCATCTCTCAGATGTTGTCAGTCCATCTTACTTTGGGTATACCACAGGCTCTTCTTCCATCTCCTATTTTAATATTTGTTTGTGTTTGGTTTAGAATCTCTTGTCATTCTTTCCAGATGAGAAAACAATTTCATTTGTCTCTGTTTAGTTCTGAATTGATTCAATGCACAATCTCTCTCTTATGGCATCATTTCTATTTCTGTCTCTTCAGGTCACTCCAAGTACACATTGGTGCAGCATTCAAATGTTGCCTCCCAATTTAATGTACACAATATAATTATTTTGGCTAATATTTACTTTCAAAATTAAATATTTTTTTAATCAAAAGTTCTGCTCGGTGGTTTACAAAAATTAGAGGGAACATTAGTTACACCAGTAGGACATAAATTACATTTTTTTTTTCGAAGCAGACTGTGGTTCTAAGGGGGAAAAAATGAATTAAATCAGTGGTTAAACCTACTAGGAGACAGTAACTCACTTGTTCTGTCCACAGGCTATAAACGTTCTTAAGATTTCTTTCAGGATGTTTGGCAGAGCAGAGCCAGTGTGGTGTGGGTGAATTAAGGAACCACATCATGCTGCTGTCTCGGCCTCTACATGTTATTAATGTCCGTTGTGTTTCTCCACTAATGTCTGTCTATGTAATTATATCAAAGCACCGGCAAAGCAACTCGCCAAGTCCTCGGCTTTGGCTTCTTTGACCTCATTGGGTAAGTGTAATCTTCATCGTTACTAACTTCTGATGACATATTTTTTCAGCATTGCCTATTTATGCTTCTATTGACACCTAGTGGTCAGAAAAAAGACTGCTTATTTAGTAATAACAAGATCACACATGCAGCATAATTTTATTAATCCTGGAATTGATGCTCTAAAACTCTTTACATATCATTTGCCAAAATTAAATCTTGCTTTAAATCATTAACTATTTGAACCCATGTGTCCAATGTGTTGATTTGTATAACAAATCTATGCTATAAGGTTCCATCTGTTGTGAGAGCCCAATTTATTGATGATTATGTAAAAAATGCTTGCCTTCAAGAGTCAAATTGTACTGTCTCTTTGTCACAATTCTTGCATTGAGCCCAAATTATGTTTCCATGTAAACATCTCTATTCTGAGAGCCCATGTTAATGGTTTCTGGCATATTCCTTAGTTGTGTTTGAAACACTAATAACTTAGTGAACATTAATTTTGTTTCTGCTGATGTCTGAGAGACTTGTGAACTCGTGTAGAAGCACATTAAGATCTTTAGGGAGGTAGATGATTATAGAAGTATATTGTGGTGTAGATTACACAAATTATCTGTGTTTCAAAGCTGTCACAACATGCAGGATATTACATCAGTCAGTCTGAAATAAAATAATGGAACCTGAGCATGTGGTTTTGTTTTTTTTCATTAATTTTGTCCGTTTCTGTTTTTTATTTTACTCAAAGGCACGGATGATGGCATTTATAAGTGCCAGGATTCAAAAGCTGAATAACACATAAGAAAATACACTGACATTTTTTTGTTTCCCTACTTATTTTTGGCCTATTTGATCCAGAATTAATTTAGTTCTGCTGTGTTGATCTGTCTAAATATCAATGCTGACATCATTATAAAAACATCAGCTACTGACATGCATACTGTATTCTTTGATTGAGACATATATAACATTAAGTTAGCACATACAGTTAGTAGCCATAAAGGTGTGGATCATATAAAGTGAAATAGACCCCACAAAAATTATATTTAATAAAAGTACATTTTTTGGTCAGTTTATAATTATCAGTCATATATTTGTAATTGAACAATCAAATAATTGACTTGTATGTTTAGGAAAAAAGAACATACATTTGATTGAATTCATGACGGTTTTGAGATTTAATAGACTGTAACTATCTTCTTGCTTGGAAAAAATGACATTTTGAAACAAATAACAGGTGTTGGCTACGGGTCTGGAAGTGATGGAGAGAGCAGCACTGATGCTTCAGAGTCTGATTCTGACCTGGAGGAGAAGATAAGACGAAAGAAGGAGGCTTTTGCAAAACGACTACGCAATTCTGGTAACCAAGAGGATGAAAGTGAAGGTATGAGCCAATTTATTTTTCCATCATATACGAAGTATTTTAAATTGGCTTTCCATCATATGTTAAGTACTTTAAATTGGCTTTCCGTCATGTTAAGTATTTTAAATTGGCTTTCCATCATATATTAAGTCTTTTAAATTGGCTTTAAACTATATATTATTTTAAATTGGGTTTAAACCATATATTATTTTTAACTGGCTTTAAACCATATATTATTTTTAATTGGCTTTAAACCAACCATATATTATTTTTAATTGGCTTTAAACCAACCATATATTATTTTTAATTGGCTTTCCATTATTCCAGACTATCACTTCCTGTCTTTATTGGTGTAGAGGTAGAAACCTTGGCCTGCATTATGTAACAGAACCCTGGAATGAGTGTGATTAATCTGAGCATTTCCTAAATTAGCGGTTGTGTGTTGTATAGCCTGTGATATGGAAAGGAATATCTCTTGGCAGTCTTCATAATCATACTGGGCATGCCTTCTACTTCAGAACTCTGGTTTACTTCACAAATAGGGAATATGCCACCATGATGATTTTGTTCTTCTTCCCAGTTTGCTAATCTTCCATCAAATGTGTAATATTTGACTTAGTCGACAATATTGATTTCTACAGTTAGGAAGTTAAGGTAGGAAGAACTCATCTTCAAATATTCTTTGTCTTATAATCCTGAAAATGGTTTCTGCGTAAAACTGACCTGCTGCACCTAAAAGTATGTTGTTAAAGGTGACTAAAGAAATTTTGTGGTGGGATGGCAGCCTTATAATGTACATCTTTTTTCTTCGTGGGAGCCGCGATAGCTCAGTGGTTAGTAAACTGGACTACAAAGGACAAGAGGTAGGGTTCAATTCCAACTGGCGGCTTCCGGTTCACCCAGCCTTTAATGGGTACTGGATTTTTTTCTGGGAAAGTAAAGCGGCACGGGCATAATACCGACCACATTACCCCAAAAATCATGTGCTGAAGGTCTGTATAATTTATGGTCACTAACACCATATTCCCTATATGCCACTTGGCGTGACTGGGGTGCTTTTTTTTTTTTTTTTTTTTTTAATACTCCTTTTCTTCTTAGTATTCTCCCGTTAATGGGGATGGACGTGATGCGTCGCTGTTGACAGCAAAGCTGCAATATCTGCACCTTTCTGCACGACACATTCATCTTCTAAATGGATAAATTTACTTAACAATTTTTACCTGGATACTGGCCATTAAATTTACTTAACAATTTTTACCTGGATACTGGCCATTAAATTTACTTAACAATTTTTACCTGGATACTGGTCATTAAATTTACTTAACAATTTTTGCCTGGATACTGGTCATTTCAGGCCTACTATTTTCAACTTTTAACTGCCAAAGGTCTTTTGACGCGTGTAAGTGCACATGGGACCTGTTTTTCGCTATTTTCCTAGAGGGCTAGATATTGGAGACCAGGGGAAAGTAAAGCCACAAAGAAACTGCAGATTAAATTTTTGAAAAATTGCAACCGTCTGTAGTGGAAATCTAACTCAGGAACTTGCTGTCCAGAGACCAGTATAAGCCACCCATTCCTCTATAAGTTTCAAAATCGGATGTTCCAAGTCAATATATCTGTGTTTCACAGCTTGCTATAACGGTTGGAGAAAATACTAAATGTTCTTCATTGTAGAGATGTTGAAAGAGAACAGACACTTCACCTGCCCAGTGGCTGGCAGGGTCATTGGTCATAGTGAAGGGAGAAAAGAGTGGCTGGCAGGGTCATTGGTCATAGTGAAGGGAGAAAAGAGTTTAGAGTTACTACTGTCACATGACAGGGCCGTTGGTCATAGTGAAGGGAGAAAAGAGTTTAGAGTTACTACTGTCACATGACAGGGCCGTTGGTCATAGTGAAGGGAGAAAAGAGTTTAGAGTTACTACTGTCACATGACAGGGCCGTTGGTCATAGTGAAGGGAGAAAAGAGTTTAGAGTTACTACTGTCACATGACAGGGCCGTTGGTCATAGTGAAGGGAGAAAAGAGTTTAGAGTTACTACACTCACATGACAGGGCCGGGCCGTTGGTCATAGTGAAGGGAGAAAAGAGTTTAGAGTTACTACTGTCACATGACAGGGCCGTTGGTCATAGTGAAGGGAGAAAGAGTTTAGAGTTACTACTGTCACATGACAGGGCCGTTGGTCATAGTGAAGGGAGAAAAGAGTTTAGAGTTACTACTGTCACATGACAGGGCCATTGGTCATAGTGAAGGGAGAAAAGAGTTTAGAGTTACTACTGTCACTTGACAGGGCCGTTGGTCATAGTAAAAGGAGAAAAGAGTTTAGAGTTACTACTGTCACATGACAGGGCCATTGGTCATAGTGAAGGGAGAAAAGAGTTTAGAGTTACTACTGTCACATGACAGGGCCGTTGGTCATAGTAAAAGGAGAAAAGAATATAAAGTTACTACTGTCACATGACAGGGCCGTTGGTCATAGTAAAAGGAGAAAAGAATATAAAGTTACTACTGTCACATGACAGGGCCGTTTGTCATAGTGAAGGGAGAAAAGAGTTTAGAGTTACTACTGTCACATGACAGGGCCGTTGGTCATAGTAAAAGGAGAAAAGAATATAAAGTTACTACTGTCACATGACAGGGCCGTTGGTCATAGTAAAAGGAGAAAAGAATATAAAGTTACTACTGTCACATGACAGGGCTGTTGGTCATAGTAAAAGGAGAAAAGAATATAAAGTTACTACTGTCACATGACAGGGCCATTGGTCATAGTGAAGGGAGAAAGAGTTTAGAGTTACTACTGTCACATGACAGGGCCGTTGGTCATAGTAAAAGGAGAAAAGAGTTTAGAGTTACTACTGTCACATGACAGGGCCGTTGGTCATAGTAAAAGGAGAAAAGAATATAGAGTTACTACTGTCACATGACAGGGCCGTTGGTCATAGTAAAAGGAGAAAAGAATATAAAGTTACTACTGTCACATGACAGGGCCGTTGGTCATAGTAAAAGGAGAAAAGAATATAAAGTTACTACTGTCACATGACAGGGCCGTTGGTCATAGTAAAAGGAGAAAAGAATATAAAGTTACTACTGTCACATGACAGGGCCGTTGGTCATAGTAAAAGGAGAAAAGAATATAAAGTTACTACTGTCACATGACAGGGCCGTTGGTCATAGTAAAAGGAGAAAAGAATATAAAGTTACTACTGTCACATGACAGGGCCGTTGGTCATAGTAAAAGGAGAAAAGAATATAAAGTTACTACTGTCACATGACTAAAGAGGCTAACTGGAGGTTTGGAATCGTTACCTGTGCACTTGGGTAGGATATGCATGAAGCAACCATGTCAACTTCTTCTGTGATCATGGCTCATTCAGACTAGGATTCCTGACTCTTTTATAAAGGCTGCTGTCTGTTTCAGTCATTCGGCTGCCCCATAGAGTTTCTTGTCCAGGTAGGTGGGTGTGGGCCCCTTTGACTTCCTCAGGCCTGTGCACTGGGAGCAATTCATATTTTATCTAGGGTACAGTGGTATTGGCTAGTAGCTCCTATTTTGAGTTTAGTGAACTCGTGGTTTCTCATTTTGTTGTGGCCAGTGCATAGGCAAAGAAGTATGATGGCTTAATCCCTCCTTGATAGTTGGAGGTATCCATCCCTCTTGTTATGCTTTGGGTGTTCTTGTATCCATTTTGAATGACCTTGTCAACAGAATTTACTGACTTGTTTTGGGAAATGCTGTGACAAGTGATGGAGCAGATATGGGGAATTTCCGGCTGCAACAAAATTGGTTCCATGGATAGAATAAAATACTCTTCTACTAAATTATTCGCTATATGGTTCATCATCATACAAGGTAGCTTGTTCAGATAAGACAGTTGTTCTTTTGACTGGCAGTCTGTTTTCTTTGTCTAGCTGTTTTGTCTGGCATGTTACATAACTGCTGTCGCTAGCTGAAAGAATCATGGTTAATTGTTTGTCACTGACATTTTAGTTAATTAGCTTATAAGTCTTTCCATGAAGATAAAATACGCATTCTTATTTTATCGTACATTCAAAGCTATTTTTGTAGTGCGCGCGTTTGTGTCTGATCTAACATCAAAGGTAACAAATTCAACACTCAGGGATCACTGGAAGTAGTAATTAGGAAGGTGTTGGGAGGTGGAGAAATGGTTGGACACAGCAAACTGTCAAATTTCAGGAATTTGTATTTTGAGGTGGTTATATTGATGATGGTATCGTAATGTAGGGTTCAAATTTAAAAAAAAATTGTTTATGGTTAATGATTGAGCATTGCATGCCAGAAACTCTCAGAATTGTCAATCTTTTACCTCTTTATTACGAGCATTAACTTCTAAAATATAATGTGTACATACAAATGCTCAGATGTTGAAGACTAAGATGGCTGGGGCACGTCCAGCGGATGGAAGAAAAACGCATCCCCAGGCAAATACTATATATGGTGAACTAATACATGGAAAAAGACAAATCGGCAGACCTAAACTATGATATAGAGATATCTGTAAATCATCTCTGAATGACCTCTCCATATGTGAAAATGACTGGAAACATCTGGCAAGTGATCGCACATCATGGAGAGCATGTATAAGGAATGGTATAACATCATTTGAGACTGTACTAAGGCACAACTTAGAAGAGAAAAGACTCATGAAAAAGGATGGAAAACCCTGTACATTTGACATTTTGTGTGTGATGTCACAGATTGAAACCACTTGCACAAAAAATAAATTTGAAGAATGAGGGCAATGTTCTAGACATATCTTGATCCATCAATGATGCAGAGTGTACAAGATTGTATCTAAAGTGTCACTTTGAGATTGAAACAAACTGCTGTGATTTTTACCTTTGTTTGCAGATGAGTCAGAAGATTCTTCCAGACCGGATTCACCAGTCACTAAACGAAGGTCCTCCCATGCAGATACAGGAAAGTCTTCAAGAACTTCTTCAGAGGATATTAGCAGACGTTCTAGTGATAGAGTTGATTCAGAAAGGATAGACAGACAAAGTGGTAGAGAATCTGATTTGGACAGAGATAGAAAGACTGACGTAGACGAAAATAGAAAAGTTAGTGATGTTAAGTCGCGCAAGTCATCAAGTGAGAGCAGGAGAAACAATGATGTTACAGAGGATAAAGATATGGTCATTAATTCAGATGTGAATGATGAAAAAGATAAGGTTAAACCAAAGATGAATGTATATGATGACCATTTGAAAGATAAACGGAAAATGAATAATAACGATGAACATCGAACAAATAGTAGGAGAAAAAGCAGTGAAATAAAAGAAGAAAAAGGTGAGATTAAATTAGTTAGAGAGGTGAAGAGTATTGTAAATCAGAATGAGAACACTGATAAGAAACGGACTGAGAATGGTCAATTTAAGACACAAGCGAAGGAAGTGAAGAAAAATTCATCAACAGAATCTAGTGATGGAGATTCTTCTTCTTCTTCTAGCTCTGACTCTGAAAGTGAAAGTAGTAGTAATGCGGAAAGTGATAGTGATGGTGAAGGCAATGAGAGCTCTAGTTCTTCCTCCGCGTCATCATCAGCATCCTCATCTTCATCATCATCATCATCATCATCTGACTCAATTGTACAAAATGCAAAACAAAAAAGAACTTCCAGGGAGAAAGAAGCAAGAGACATAAACAAGAAAGTGAGATCTAAGAAAGACGAGGATACAAGAGACCAAAAAATTTCAAGGAAACAAATTTCCAAAAAGCAACTTGAAGATGATAATAGAAAGAAAAGCAGGAGAGACAGAAACATATATGAAGATAGTAGAGATAAGAAATTAGATCAGAATAGGAAAGATGATTTACAGAAAGTAAAAAGGGATAGAGATAGAGATTCTCGAACTGAGAAAAGGACAGAAAGAAAAGGAAAGAGGAAGCACAGCACAAGTGTTGACAGCAGTCATGAAGAAAGAAAAGAATACAGTGAGAAGAGTATCAATAAGGGACGGTGGAGTAGGGACAGCCCAGTTGGAGACAGAATAAGTCTTTCTCATGACAGAGACAATCGGGACAAGTACTACAATAGTCGTAGAGATCTCTCGGACGATGACAGGCACAGAGACTATTATAATGACAATGACAAACATAAGGCCAAAGAAAAGTTTAGAAGTAGGAGAAGTGCAAGTAGAGAAGATAGATCAGTGCGTAATCAGAGAGGTAGAAGTAAGGATAAGAAGCGATCCTCTCGGCACAGCTCTGTTGAAGATTCTCATACCCTAAAGTCTTCATCAAGGTCTGACAGAAAGAGAAGGCGGACCAGGTCATCCTCCGTAAGTGACGGAGATTCCTGGTCGAAAAGGAGGGAAGTGCTGTCCAAGGAAAAGCAGAGATCCAGGCATCACAGGAGCAGAGTTGAGTATGAAGAGGGGGGAGATGATGGGGAATGGAGGGATCGTGGTAAGCCATCCAAGAGCAATCGCGACCGTAGATCTCATTCAAGGTATGGTATTCTCTGTTTGTATGTCATAGTTAACTCACTTTCATGTTTTGTCCGATCAGTGATTTTGTTAAGGTTATCCCAACATTTCCCCCCCAGCAAACTGCTCTCTGTGATGTGAATTTGTATAATCATCACTTACATTTACTCTAATATAAGGCCAAAGCTCTGCTGCAACTAAAGTGAAGTCTCATATCTCAAGTATTTTTTTGTGTACATAAGTTGTTTCTGACACTCTTCCACCACAGTATTAGTTCTAATTTGTTAAGTCTTTTACCATAGTGATCTATTTTATCTATCTAATCACTATAAAGTAGGTGTCTGTGGCTTAAAGGTAGTCAACTTGGTTTCACAACCGCGAGGTCCAGGGAACGAGTCCCATTGTGTGCAGTTTTTAAAGAAATCACGACTCGTGGGATTATAGATATCTTACTTTCGGGCTTTGTGTCAGATATTTTTAACAATCTTTGGATTTATGATAGTGTCACAGTGGTAGTGGTAGCACAGCAGCTGGTTAGCATTTAAGCAATGGAGAAATGTTGATATGAATTGCATTAGTGGCGACGTTCCAAGACACATGATTGCAAAGATGCACAGTAACTGGCCAACACTTTCAATAACCCTAGATTATGATTGGCTCGTAAAAATTACTGCTTCAAAATCCAAATTTAAATATCTACAGTTTACAGCTGCTTTCTCCCACAATGCACCTTACAAACTGCTCAAACCAGACACCCATGGTGATGTATCACTGAGACTGAATATGTTTTATTTAAATACAGTCTGTGTGTTGGAGAAAATTAGTAATCAATAACAAATTCTATTATTAAACCTTTTTTTTCCCTGGATGGCTGTCATTTCAATTTGTTCTGACTGTGCTCCTTGATTGTTTCAATTATATTTTTAAACTAGCTCTTCCAAAGTTGTTTTCTCCAAAGATTTGTAAAAAAAAAAAATGTAAATAACTGCATTTGTCCAAATAAAATAGTTCTTTTTAGCAATAAATATACGACAGTATCATAGAATTGTGATTTAAAATATGGTACCATAACTTAGGGTTAAACTTATTTATGTTAATATCAATACACAAAAGAAAGAGATGCCCATGATTGATATAAAGTGTAAGCCAGAAATAGACTGTACATGTCAGTGACTTGTTCGACTTGTAATCCAGGTTCATCTTTAGTTGTTGCTGTTGGCTTACTACTTCAAATCACTTTAGATTGTCACTTTCATGGAGGATGTTTTCTGTTATTCCTACCATGTGATCATTTGTGAATGCATTGTGATGTTTTGTCTGTTATTTCTGTTTTATTTATTAATTCATGTAAACAGAGAGATCATGTTCATAACATACCTATTATTATAGTTATTATTGATGTTCTGATATATTTCAGTGGTTATTTATTTGTCACTTTCTCTTTATGATGTCATTTGATGACAACAATAAATATAGCAAGTTAAAAAAAAATTACCTCATTGGATAAAAAGACAAACTTGTGTAAAAGGAGAATTTGATGAGCCAAGATTAAAAAGAGAACCAGATAGTCCAGATTGTTTGCATAAAGACAGCTTTATATTTCTAGCCAAGTCCACTAGGCTGACTTTTTGTGCACACATCTCAATACCCTCCTATGTTTCACACTGGTAGTTGTACATTAAAATATCCTTCGACATACAAGCGGATGTTCCTCCAGTGTGAGAAATACTACATTTTTTATCATCGAGAGTATTGATGTTTTTGAGTAGGTTTTCTTCCTATCACTTTTGCCTAGAAAGCGGCCATTTTTGCTACCTTTTTTAAAATTTATTTCCAACTGAAGGGGATTCTTTAACGTGTGCAGAATGCTCATGGAACCTCCAGTATTTTGCCATTATCCAAGAGGGCTAGACATCAGATCTCCCTGCCCAGAAACCAGTAAAGGGTAAAGCCGCAAAGAAATCACAAGGGTGGGAATTTTAAATGTAAAAAATTATTAAAATAAAAAATACAAATTCCCGCAGGATGTGGTGGGAATCGAACACTAGACCTTGTCTAGAAGCTGACATCTAACCTCTAGACCACCCAACGCCTTAAATTGCCTAGCCTGCATACTTTTACTAAAAACAAAGCATATGAGTCTTTATGTGACCCTTCAACCAAAATGTGTATTATAGTTTGTTCAGACTTATCAGTATAACATAACAGACACTCATGTTGGACAAACATTAATAATATAATAAAGTGATAAACATTATTATTAATGAGTCACTAATCATTATAATGAATACTAGCATTTCCTGATATTATTTATATAAAATGACATTTTAAATATTCAAATCAATTTCCATTGCAGTTAATTTAATAGTCGCATTCATATTTAAGACAAGTCTGTGACAAATTCATTGACTCCAATGTAACAATCATTTTCTTTTCTTTTTTCAGATCTAGGTCAGAGAGGCGATGAAAATAAATCCAGACTAGTTGTATCAGTGATTCTTTTATCAACAATTGAGTGATGTAGTGTGTTCATCTGTGTGTACCATTTTGTTTTCATGATAAATATGCTTTATGTATATATTTCAGTTTGTTTATTAAAGTTCTCAACATTTCCATAAAAAAAGTCTTTCTGGTCTTAGAGAGGATGTGTATATATATATATATATATATCATATGTCAGATTTGTTGCCTTAGAGAGGATGTAGAGATGTCATGTCAGGTTTGTTGCCTTAGAGAGGATGTAGAGATATCATGTCAGGTTTGTTGCCTTAGAGAGGATGTAGAGATAACATATGTCAAATTTGTTGCCTTAGAGAGGATGTAGAGATATCATGTCAGGTTTGTTGCCTTAGAGAGGATGTAGAGATAACATATGTCAAATTTGTTGCCTTAGAGAGGATGTAGAGATATCATGTCAGGTTTGTTGCCTTAGAGAGGATGTAGAGATAACATATGTCAAATTTGTTGCCTTAGAGAGGATGTAGAGATATCATGTCAGGTTTGTTGGCTTAATTGTTCTCATTTTCATTCCTTTCTTTCTTGTATTTACCTGATGGATACTCCTTTTTATCGGCCGTGAAAAAGGGACATTAAGTAGGCATAGATGCAGTGTTGCATGTTGTGGTTTGTAGTTAGGCTGTGATATTTGTGCCTTTCTTCTAATTTATACACCTCTAGACATCAATATTAAGTTCAAAGAAAGTGTTTGTCAGCTCAAGGATGGTGACATCTCCATACATCTTGTCTTGTCCTGGTATGGCCACAAGAGCCTTCTCTGTTCATCATATGTTGGGTGTGATTGTAGCAGATGTTCAGATGTCATTTTGCCATTGTCACATTCATCAGAGATTCCTTTCCTTAAGGGTGTTGTAAAGTGGTACTTCAATCTGTTGTGGCCTGTTCAGTCAGAAAAATTGTTGTTAGTTGTACTTTTCTGTTGAGCTGATAGTAGGCATCATTGTTCTAGTAGTCCTGGTGTTCTGTATTTCATTTGTTCTTGATAAACCTCTTTGGTTCCTCATAAGCTGTACTTGTATCTGACAGGTGTAATTTGTCACCTTCTTTTGCATTTTGGCCAAACACATGCAACCACAGCACAATTAATTTTGACTACCAGGTGTCCCTCCCTCCTCCTTCACTTTATCAGACTGGATAGAATGATTCCAGGAGTACCATTGGGAGGTGGAGTAGAGTTATGAGCGGCTCTGTTTTCACAGATCTTGAGCCACACAGTTAGCTGTGAGATACTGATTGCTGTCAGCCCAGTTCGTTTCTCTCCTCTTCCCATTATTTAACTTTGTGTATATTTCCAGTGTTTACTGTCTCTTAACTTGTTCCACAAGTCAGTTGTGACAACCTCATAGACCTGACACTATTGCTGCAGTATCTTGGGACTTGGTCCTTCCAGCACCATTAGAAGTGGCAAAAGTCTCTTGGTCCTTCCAGCACCATTAGATGGGGCAAAAGTCTCTTGGTCCTTCCAGCACCATTAGATGGGGCAAAAGTCTCTTGGTCCTTCCAGCACCATTAGAAGTGGCAAAAGTCTCTTGGTCCTTCCAGCACCATTAGATGGGGCAAAAGTCTCTTGGTCCTTCCAGCACCATTAGATGGGGCAAAAGTCTCTTGGTCCTTCCAGCACCATTAGATGGGGCAAAAGTCTCTTGGTCCTTCCAGCACCATTAGATGGGGCAAAAGTCTCTTGGTCCTTCCAGCACCATTAGATGGGGCAAAAGTCTCTTGGTCCTTCCAGCACCATTAGATGGGGCAAAAGTCTCTTGGTCCTTCCAGCACCATTAGATGGGGCAAAAGTCTCTTGGTCCTTCCAGCACCATTAGATGGGGCAAAAGTCTCTTGGTCCTTCCAGCACCATTAGATGTGGCAAAAGTCTCTTGGTCCTTCCAGCACCATTAGATGGGGCAAAAGTCTCTTGGTCCTTCCAGCACCATTAGATGTGGCAAAAGCCTCGTGTTTTTCACCACCAAACTCTATTCTGGGTGCGGTGTTCAATCATATCAAATGATTGTATGTCTGCCAACTTTGCTTCTCTTATCAATGTTCTTTGCTTGTCTTGATGCTATTTTTCAAAACAGTGTATGCACTAGTCCATTTGTATTTCTTTTGCATTCAATTTCCTATTCTTAGATTGCCACTCAGTGAAGAAATGGTGGGGTTTGACATATACTCCTAAAGAGTATGGTAGCAGATTACAAAAGGTTCCGTCCATGCCTTTTTAGGCTTATGGAGAATGTTAGTGGCCATATTTTTCTATGACCATGGCACATTTTTGGGTGATGTGGTCGGTATCACGCCAGTCCACTTTACCTCCCAGAAAAATCTCTGGTACCCATTTTTAGAGGCTGGATGAACCCCAAAGCCTTGTCAGTCTGAAAAAAAATCCGCCACTCCTTGGGATCAAACCCGGACCCTTCTGGTCAGGAAGCGAGCACACTAACCACTCAGCTAACGAGGCTTCTTCAGCCTATATGTGATCTTCTTAAAAAAAACAAGGACAACGCAAAACAAACAACGTAATGAAGATTCACTTCATTTCTGGAATGACTAAAACTAATAATGCAATGAAGAAAGAGATAAAATGAGAAGGAAATACGTAATGAAAATTTACTATGTTCATTCATTGAGATCGGTTGCCCATACGATGCTCAATACTAGTAGTGTGTTGCCCTAGCTACTTCTAAGTTTTTTTTCTAAGATCTTCTCATGAGACAATGTTTTGGATCCTGTGTTCTCTAAAACCTCATAATTTTGTAGGTTGTTTTCTGGAGTTCCTGCCTATACAGCAAAATGTCCAAAGATGGAGACATAACATCAGAAATCATGACATGCATCACACTAGCATCAAATGGAGACATAACATCAGAAATCATGACACACATCACACTAGCATCAAATGGAGACATAACATCAGAAATCATGACACGCATCACACTAGCATCAAATGGAGACATAACATCAGAAATCATGACACGCATCACACTAGCATCAAATGGAGACATAACATCAGAAATCATGACACACATCACACTAGCATCAAATGGAGACATAACATCAGAAATCTTCTGTGTGATACCAGTGCTAACATATGGATATAAAAGTTGGAAATCCACCCGCACTTTATATAGTAAATTAAATGTCTTTGAAAGCAAATGTCTTCGTAGGATCTCAAACATAAGCTGGAAAGAATAAATTTTAAATGAATAGATAAGAGAGAAATCACAACAAGAATATGTGTCGAGCTTTATAAGAAGAAAGTGTTGGAAATAAATTGATCGGAAATAAACGAAGAAGAATAACTTTCCTGTCAGGCATTCAAGTGGAAATCATGTAGTAAAAAAAAAAAAACATGGCTGACCAAGTGAATCGCTATCTATCTATTTATTGTCCTTTCGAGCTGAAGATGTCACATAGGGCAGAACCACAATCTCAAAAACAGAGACCTTGCGTGCCAAAGTGACACATATTGCAGAGATCACTTCTCTAAAATATATGGTGCTGTTTCCATAACAATGCTTTTTACAATGACAGCTTGTCAAGCCATCGATCAACCTCCTTAGTTGCCTCTTACGACATGCCTGGAAGGTCACAGTGTCACTATTCTTTACTTCCCTCATAATGAGGCCCTGGTAACACACAGCCAGTGTGGATAGATCGCTATGCAGCACAATTAATAGGGAAGACTCAACCATTAGACTATGACTTCTGCCCTATGTGTCATCTTCAGCCCTAGAGAATAATAAATGAATGAATTCTTGAGTTCCTTCCAATGTACAGAAGTTTGTATTCAATCCGTAACGTCATGCTCTGAGTATTCAGGTGTGTGTCAGCACTCTTACTTGATGTTTTTATTCTTCTGTATTTGTTACCTCCCTCAGTTATATTTTCTTGATGTTTTTCTTTATTCCAAAGTCAGAGTTATATTACTCAGTTCACCAAATGTGTGGAGTTTATGGAACAAGACATTCTCCTAAGCTCTGTGTACTGTACAGTCTTGTAGGACATGTTCCATCATTATATTTCCTAAATTATATAGATCAAACAGGTTGCTGTGCTTTGAATGTGGACTATGTATTTATAAATGGTGTATCAACTTCTATGGCCATTATTGAGATGGCGTGTGATGTCTGGTCTCATTCACCGCTTTGAGAGTGAAAAAAAAGAGATGGGGAATGTCTTTTCTACTCCGCCTCTTATTATCTTTCTTAATTTTGTGAGTCAAGTACCTATTTTAATTATAGGTTGGCTGGAGTTTGTCCACCAGGGATTAACTCTGCATGTTACACTAACCCACCCCTCCTCTCTCGCATACACACTTTACTTGTGGCAAAAATATCATGCAGTCAGTAAGGGGAAAGAAAAACCATAAGTATCTCAATGAGTTATGTTTATGAAGTCATTTATTTATGTCACTGGATACCTGTTCTTTTGTTGATAACATGGTTTATATACATCAGAAAGTAATTGACTACAAATAAACATTAATAAAGTGAACAAAACAAAAAAACATTGTTGCACACTCTCTCATTGTTACAGATGAACAAGTCTGGACCACAAGGCAAGAAAATAATAAATATCAAATGATTGGACAGTCATTCTGTAAGCTATCAAAACAATAGAATGAGAGTGTTTTAAATGAAAGAATAATATCAAAAGGTGGACACTGATAAATTGTATCATGATTACAGTGAATGAATGGGTAACATCAAGAGATCGACGAATAGCAGTCTGTGAGAATGTCACAACCAAGAAAAGGGAGAGAAATATGAATTCTTTAACAATGCACACAGTTGGGCATGAAAGTAAATGAATGAGCTGACATTCTGGCTGGAACTGGTGCCATGGATAACAATGTGTAATGACTGGGCTGACATTCTGGCTGGAACTGGTGCTATGGATAACATTGTGTAATGACTGGGCTGACATTCTGGCTGGAACTGGTGCCATGGATAACAATGTGTAATGACTGGGCTGACATTCCTGCTGGAACTGCTACCATGGATAACAATGTGTAATGACTGGGCTGACATCCTGGCTAGAACTGCTGCCATGGATAACAATGTGTAATGACTGGGCTGACATCCTGGCTAGAACTGCTGCCATGGATAACAATGTGTAATGACTGGGCTGACATCCTGGCTAGAACTGCTGTCATGGATAACAATGTGTAATGACTGGGCTGACATCCTGGCTAGAACTGCTGCCATGGATAACAATGTGTAATGACTGGGCTGACATCCTGGCTAGAACTGCTGCCATGGATAACAATGTGTAATGACTGGGCTGACATCCTGGCTAGAACTGCTGCCATGGATAACAATGTGTAATGACTGGGCTGACATCCTGGCTGGAACTGCTACCATGGATAACAATGTGTAATGACTGGGCTGACATCCTGGCTAGAACTGCTGCCATGGATAACAATGTGTAATGACTGGGCTGACATCCTGGCTAGAACTGCTGCCATGGATAACAATGTGTAATGAATGAGCTGACATCCTGGCTAGAACTGCTGCCATGGATAACAATGTGTAATGACTGGGCTGACATTCTGAATACTCTCAGGGAGGTAGGGCAAGCAAACAATCCAATCAATGATCATAAAATCTACAACCATGTTCAGACTGCGAACATTAGGTCAACATTGAAGATGTTAGAAAGGAGACAGAAGAAATCAACAATGAACTGGAGTCACTCTCCACAAACTGAGGTATGCACTAGGGAGAAGATCTGGGCACATATGGACATGAACGATTCATCAACTAAACAGAATTCGTTTGCAGTGATACCGGGGCTTTCGACTACCCGTAACATTCTCCTTACATTATCAACATTCCATGATCTATCATGTGACATTGAAAGTTAAGTCTTGTTGATTATGTCCTTATGTTTATTAGTCCTTATGATACCTACATGTGGCAGACTTTGTTACATTCCATAGTACAAAATACTACTACCACTTAATTGTAACTTAGGAGCACTAAAAATAGCATTTTCTTTAAATGTTTGACACACACACACGTTCACCATTTACACGTAGAGAGAGGGAACTCAAGATGATTTATGACCCATAATTGACTGCTTGGACTGAACGTGCTATTTGGTCTATTCAGATGGACACCATAAGTTTGTCAGTTTGGCTACCTCAAATGTATTATTCGCTGAGTTCCAAAGTGTTGTTTGATGTTGCCGACAGACGAGTAAATTTCCCTGGTCAAAGGGAAGAAGAAAAAAAGAAAAACTTGCCAATTTGTTGAAATTTGGGTAATTTTTATTGTATTATAGGATTTATCTTGTGTTTTTTTTTTTGGGGGGGGGGGGGGGGGGGGGGGCACACGTGCATGTCAATAGAAAAAAATTAAACACTCAGGGGTCACCGGAGGTAGTAATTAGGAAGATATACGGAGGGAGGTAATGTTTGCTTTGGACACCACAAAGTATCAAATTCTTAAAGAGTTTGTGCATTGAAGCAGTCATTTTTACAATGTTACCGTAATCTAGGGTTACAATGACAAAAAGTGCACATTTCTGGAAAATGTTAAAAATAATAATATTAAAATGTTGAAAAATACAAATAAATAAACAAGAAAATGTTTAGTCAAATTACTCTTTAAAAAAAAAAAACAACCCCTCCAGTACTTCATCATGACTGTTGACAGGAAGGTGTGCACAATTCTGTTAGGGAACAGGTTGTTGTTCTACGTTAAAATAAAAATAATATACATGGTGCCCCAAATGATTGCATATACTTGAAAGGTTGTCATTGTTAGTGTAACTTTATAGTTAGATCACTACTATACCAACTACAATATTGTGCCAAGCTGAGTCTTCTTTATTTGTGATTTGACTGTGAAACCGCTATTTAATACTTCTAAAACACATGAAGACTACTAAACATCAGTTGGGAAATGTTGCAATCACATGCGAGATGACCAACGAAAGATACAACCTTTACTATGAGAAGGTGGATGGCTTACTATTGATATGTCTACTCATGTTTTCATATTATGATGATTGTTGAACCAACACTTTAGTCGCTCTCCTCGTACACATCTTCACACTCAGATGGGCAGCTATGGACTGATTCAAGAATTCATAAACATAAACGGTCAACATATTCATCTTGAAAATGACATCTCATCCCATGACCCCTCCCTCAGAGAACCCATTCTCCTTTTTCACTATTTTTGGCCCTTGAGATCCTACCTGCCCTATTGACTATTTATATTGTGACCAACTGGCGCATAGAGTCTGGGGGCCACACTTTCAGACTCCACAAGGCTATTATGTTTGTTTTAATATTTGTTGCTTTGTACCTGATGAAGGCGTTTGACGAAACATAGTTTGTCTTGCCTCTCTGTAAGTTTAGCTTCTTAGTACAATTTTGAGACGAATATGGCTGACCACTGTGAAAGAGATTGGAGCCTCTTCATGTGCCATTCCAAAGAAAGCCATGGAGATAAATTCTAACTAATGTAAAATCTTAAAACAACTAAAAATGACAAGAGAACCACTAAACATAATTCAATCAAGACAAATGAGATTTTTGGGACATGTTAAAAGACACAGAAGCCTACTAAAAGTAATTTTGTAAGGGAAAAATACAAGTAAAAGAGGCAGACCAAGACTAACATGGACGAGTAAGATAAAAAAAAAAATGGATCATCAAAGCATGAGACAGTGTGGAATGGCGCTCCGTGATAGCCAACCTTCGGTGTGGAGTTTAAAAAGAGTTTAGAAAGCCTAAGAAATAAATATTTATTGACACTAACCCAAGAAATAAATATTTATTGATGCTAACCCAAGACAAAAAAGTAGTAAAAAAAAGTAAAGTATCCCCGTCACGCCAAGTGGCGGCGTATAGGGAATATGGTGTTGGTGACCGTAAGTTTTACAGACCTTCGGCACATGATTTTTGGGGTAATGTGGTCGGTATTACGCCCGTGCCGCTTTACTTTCCCAGAAAAAAATCCGGTACCCATTTAAGGCTGTGTGAACCCAGAAGCCGTCGGTTGGGATCGAACACTACCCCAAGACAAAACCCAAGAAATAAATATTTCTTGAAGCTATCCCAAGAAATAAATATTTCTTGAAGCTAACCCAAGAAATAAATATTTATTGAAGCTAACCCAAGAAATAAATATTTATTGAAGCTATCCCAAGAAATAAATATTTATTGAAGCTAACCCAAGAAATAAATATTTATTGAAGCTATCCCAAGAAATAAATATTTATTGAAGCTAACCCAAGAAATAAATATTTATTGAAGCTAACCCAAGAAATAAATATTTATTGATGCTAACCCAAGACTGGCCCAAAAATAAAAATGTTCATAGATGTTAGTCCAGATCAAAACTAGGAACTTAAGGTTTGCTAAAGTAGGTCTAATCACAGGCCAACAGGTGTGTAGGTCTAAATGAAATAAAAACATGTATTTGCTGATGGTCAGTGATTACAATTTACAAAACATTAACACCAAAAGTATGAAACAAAAATATGGATTAAAATGATATATTTCTTCTATTTTTTCATGATTTACATATATGTCAGTATAATAATTACATTTGCAATGAACGGTTGCAAGAACGAGAATAAGATGTTGCAATACTTGAAGGCAGATGGCAAGACTAGGGTAAAATGGGATCTTCTGCATAGTCAAAGCCTCCATCAACTTGTGAGACACTGTGATCAGTAGTAAAACCATCAAACTTGAAAGGGGAAAAAACAAAAAGATATAAATTATTACAAACTCAGATATGTAGGAAAGTAAATCTATCTATTGTTCACCTGAATTATTGTCATATCTGCAATGTTGTTTCTTGTATGAATTTTACAGAAGAGTAAGTTGATAGCTTTCAGTTTGCAACACTCTCTTCTTGGTGTAAATGTAAAGTATGAGACTTGAATCTCTCAGCAATCATGTTTCACCCATATGCGCTCGGCCGCCTATCTAGAAGTGTTAGGAGACCAGAGTAATACCATTTCTACCAGCAGCTTGGTCGATCGGGGTTGGGGGGGGGGGGGGGTGTGTTTCTCAACCACAAGTACAATTCATACTGCTCCCATCGGGAATTGAACACAGGCTATCCAAATGTCTGTAGCCCAGTTGGGACGTTTTCCCAGCTAGGCTACCGAGGCCCCCAAAAGTGTGACACATTTGCATCTATTTAGTGGGTGGGATGTATTGTGTCATTAGTTTACAATGCCTTTAAGTCAAAAACATCTTGTCTTCTGCATGGGTAGATGTCCATATCAATTCTGCCTGGGCAATGGCCACTTTTGGCCTACTAGTTCAATTTTTTGTTAACTGCCATGTGCGCAGGTGTACACATGACCTCTGAATTTTTCTATTATCTGAGAAGGCCTGACATTGAATATGACTACCCAGAGACCAGGGGAGAGTAAATCAATGAAGAAACTGCAGATTCAAATGAACATTCTCACTGTCTGTGGCAGGATTCGAACCTGGGACCTTTCTGTTCAGAGGTAGACATCTTAGACTTTGACCACCCAAGGCTCCTGCAACACACTCAAATTGCAGTGCTAAGTTATGTCACAGCACATTAGTTTTTTAATATAACCATCATCAGCACATTCATAGGTAGTGTAACCATTAAGGGCTGACCACACCGCCCTCCCACATAAATCCACTGGCATCCATTTTCATCGGCCAGGGGAGAACCCTAAAGCTGTGTCTGTTTTATCCGTATCTTTTTTTTTCCGCTTAAGTCCAGACTAACACATTTTTTTGTAAACCTAAAGGTGGAGTGAAAAAAAAAGGGTAAAGGTGTCTCGCAGCAGTATTTTCTACTGTTGTGGTGGAGTGTAGAGTCCCCACAATATGGGGCACATCTTTTGAGGGAGCACGGCTCAGCGCTCTCTTCCTGATGCCCAACCATATGTGGCCCAACGGACTGGTACCCACTTTTTTTTCCCCAGCTGGAGCAACTGGCAGGAACAAGTGAGCTTCAAACCCTGGTGTTCAGCATGAAAAGCAAACCCTCTACAGCTACACTAATCAGTCCTCTGAAAGGTAGTCCAATAGTAAATGTGGTTTGGTAATGAAGCATTGGTGACTGTTATACTATGCCACAGCTTCATGAGGTGGCCAGTTCCCCTCCCAGACAATATCTCTGGTATTCATTTAAATGAGGCTGCATGCACCCTGACACCCTTTTAGGTCGAAAATTGCATTTTTCTTCTTCTTCTTCTGCGATCATGGTTCATTCAGACTAGGATTCAGGACTCTCTTATGAAGGCTGCTGTCTGTTTAAGTGATTCGGTTGCCCCGTATAGTTTCTCCTCCAGGGAGGTGGGTATGGACCACATTGTTCTTCTCAGGTCTGTGTACTGGGGGCAATCCTGTAGAACATATTTTGTTGTCATGTTATCCAGTGTACAGCGGCATGGGCTGGTAGTTCTTATTTTGAGTTTGGTGAACATGTGGTTTCTCATTCTGTTGTGGCCAGTGCATAGGTGAAGTATGATGACTTGATCCCTACTTGATAGTTGGAGGTATCCATCCCTCTTGTTATACTTTGGGTGTTCTTGTTTCCATTTTTATGGTACTGGCCTTTGATGATGGATTTAGCTTCATCGTAGCTGACCAGATGGTTCTCTTGTGGTAATCTCTCTTAGCTAATTTGTCTGCGTGTTCGTTTCCGTGTATATTACAGTGTGATGGTATTCACTGGATGTCCACTCTCTGGAAGCTATTGCACAGTTGGTCTAGGGTTGTTCTCAAGTCATCTAGCTGATCCTGGGGGTTTTTAGAGCTGTTAGAACTGACAGTACATCAGTCAGTATCACCAATTTCTTGTGCATGTTATTTTTGTGTTGGATAGCCAGTTTTGCAGCGTCTTTGAGGGCTTCAGTTTCTGCTTTATAGTTGTTTGAGAATTTCCCAGCAGCTATTGACTTGGTGATCTCTTCCTGGGTATTCAGCCTCAAGAACACTCCTCCATTTCTGGTGGCATTTGTAGCAGAGCCATCTGTGTATATGTGTGATTAGGAGTCCTGTGGGTAGTTGTCGTTTGTGTGTTTTTCTGCTATGTGTTTTCTCTCTGTGTCTGTTTGGGTGTCTTTTTTCATGATTCCTATTATGTCTTCCTTATGTTCTGGGAACTGGCATTTGAGCCCTGAAACCTTTAGGTCCGCTAACCACAGTTAGTTAAAGCACAGACTGCACTAACCACTCAACTCTCCCTTTCTACCCATGTTATATCAAGTTTTCCCTTTGGTGCGTTCTCTCCCTGTACTAAAATGGTCCTTTCTCCAGCATGGATTAAAAATATAATACAGTTTTCTTCCCAGCTTTTGCTTTAATAGTCTATGTTGCCTGGTCATACTTTCATTGCACATTTCATATTCAATAATCTCAAGTTTACTTAATGTTAAAATGCTCTTGACTAATTTCATTATGATGTGACATTTTTATTCCTTTTCATGCTAAAGAGATTCATACTTTGATGTTGAGATCATATTTTTTAAGCATGTATCAGGTAAAGATGAAACTTTACAGTTTTATTTAACACTTCAATTATAAATCTAACAATTAAATGAAAACTTAGAAGCATATATAATCCCAGATCACAATACCGTTGTAAAAATTATCGCATGAAAATACAAATTCTTTAAAAAAATGACAGTTTGCCGTGGTGAAACATTCCCCCCCTCCATGTACCTTATTAAATACTACTTTTGGTGACCCCTGAGTGTTTCCTTTGATGTTGGATTTTTTTTTCCATTGTGTGAGATATGATCTCATGCGACAAAAATTTGTGAATTTTCAAGAAATTCATCATTTCGCCGTTATTTTATTTATTATTATTATTATTTTATTTTTTTTTGCTGTAACCCAAGAAATTTCCTCGGCTGTTGGCCGACATCAAACAACCCTTTGTAACTCAGGAAGCACAATGCTTTGAGGTAGCCAAACATACTGACAGACTTACAGCAGCTGTACCGATAGACAATTTAACACGTCCCAAGCGGTCAAATTTCAGGTTATAATTCAACTTGTGCAGGGAAAGTCTGAGTCCATGTCTCTCTACTAGTGTAAACATGCAGTTGTGTGTCAAAAGTTCAAATAAACTATTTTTAGAACTTCTAATGTTAAAATTAAGTTGTAGTAATTTTTACTACGGTATTGTAAACATGTGAGTGACAGATTGGTATCATATCCCAGGGTTAATAAAGAAGTGAAACACTGACAAATTTATTATGATGTGATTAACTTAAACATGCAATAAATAAAACACTCAAAATACAACTCACATATAACTCAATGTTTTGTAACTTAAGATAATTTAGTTAAAACATGACAATGTCTCACTGGTAACCTACGGACATTTCATAATTAGATTATCCTAGTTGGAAACTAACAGGGGTATTCAATAAACTCTCTAATGAAGTAACACCAGACCCAAGGGCTAACCATGAAAAAGATGGATTGATGGAATATTAGAAACACTAGGCAACATAACAGCAGCAGAGGCGAACAGAAAGCAAAACACAGAAAATAGTATCTCCCCATGACGCTGAAAGACAAATGAGGAAAGAAAAAAGTAAACTATCAACATTTCATAAACAGATTATCATACTCTTTGGTAAACTATTAACCTCTCACCAGATTATCATACTCTTTGGTAAACTATTAACCTCTCACCAGATTATCATACTCTTTGGTAAACTATTAACCTCTCGATATCAACTTACTCCGCTCTTCTCACTCCGTGTGAGGTCATCAGCTTCTATTGAAATATCCTCAATTTCTTCATCGTCAATCTCCTCTGCTACACTCCCATTCTCCAGCTTCCCATTGCTTTTGGATGTTGTTTTCTGGCTCAGACTGTGTCTAGAAATAGTTAAAGAGCAAATTATTACTGACAACAGATTGTAGGAACAACTGGGGGGATGTCTCCAACTGTGGTTACTGTCCCTATTTACATATTAGGGAGATAACAAATATCATTGTTACTGTTTCAGGTCCGTGCTACTGTGTTTAGCTTTTGTGTTTATTTTAGTGCAGTCTGTGTTTTGTAACTGATGAAGGTTTTTGCTGAAAAGTCGTAGTTTTGTCTTGTCGTTATATTAGTTTAGCGACTTTATACTTGTTTGTGTTTATTTTACATAGATATTAGGGAGCTTTTAGTCACAAAATGGTTACTGATAGCAGTTTGTTAATCATCAGGTCACATGTCCTTTGTAGAACGTTGCATTCACCACAGCCCGTCTGAAAGAATCTGTCTCTAGCCAGATCTCCCACAGAACGTTGCATTCACCACAGCCCGTCTGAAAGAATCTGTCTCTAGCCAGATCTCCCACTTCTTCTGTTGTCATGTTCAAGGTTTCCTTAATGTCTTGAAACACCTTCTTCTTGGTCTGCCCCTGATGTGTCGCCCAGGAACTACGCCTTACATTATTGTTCTTTCTAGCTATTTATAAGTAAATTTATTCATAGGAAGATGAAAGAATAGAAATGGCAAAAAGCAATTTAATTATCATGAAAAATATAACCACTTCAAAGCTGATAACATCAGAACTAAAATTACAAATTGTAAAATGTTATATCTACTCAACTTTCCTGTACGGTTCAGAAACATAGGGGGACGGTTGTATGAACAATTTATGAGAAGTTATTGTGTCAATATTATATAAGGCCATTATTGTATGAGCTGCTAGGCATAGGCATATGGTGTTCCTGACCATATTTTCCACAACCAAAGACATAATTTTGGTTGATCAGTATCATACCAGTCCATTCTTATTTTCCCAGAAAAATCTCTGGTACCCATTTTTAGAGGCTGATTGACCCCCCTAGCTGTATAAGTAAATAAAATAAAATACATCTGGAAATTATATACAGACCCCAAGACCCTTCTGATCAGTAATGAACACACTAATCAATACTCAAGTTTTATATCAACATGGTGATATAATAAATGTTGCACACAACCATCAAACACAATAGTTTAATCATGAACCAAAACGAAGAAAGTTTGTTCACTTACTCTTGAACGAAATCCTCTTCATATTCAAACTCTTCATTCTGTGAATCTGGTGACAAATGAGTTAATTCAATAACTACTTTATTTAAAATACAGTTTAAAAAGCTAAATTTCATGTGACAGAAAACATTCTAAATTATACAGTTTAGGAGTTAACTCAATAAGCTTATTTATCCTATATGAAGTCTCCATCCCTGATTTAACTAAAATAAGTAATTTTTAAATTGTTGAGAGTTGTTCTCCAAAAGAAAGAGTTAATGTTCCTGTACACTTACCAAGACCCAGGTCAATCATTCGTTTGTCTATAGCTCTTAGGTTTTTGTCTATGTCTGAGTCATTGTGGAGCAAACCTGAAAGTAACAATAATAAAGAATCAATTTATGAATAAGTTTGGGGGGGGGGGGACCACGGGTTGGTCTTGAGGTAAGATGCCAGCCTTGAGACAGAGAGGTTTTGGGTTCAAATCCCGGCTGCACCAGTTGGATTTTTATTTTTGATTTCTCTCAGCAGCGAGGCCTGGCTTGAAATGTCAATTACTAATTGATGGAAAAAATTATGAGTACTTCCAAAGACGGAGTTATTATCTGCCTGTGCGGCGAGGGACCCTGGTCACATGGCTGACAGGGAAAAACTTATTAACACGCAAAATTCAGTTCCTGGTCTCTAGGGACTTCGTCAGATCTATAAGCTGGCGAATGAAAAAAAAAAAATCAGTTGAAGGGCTGGGTGGTTTAGAGGTAAAACATCATCCTATGGACAAGAATGGTTTGGTGGTCCGTTGCATCTGATTTCTGCCAGCATTTTATTTGGGTTTGCTTTTCTTAGCCTTTGATTGTTCCCAACCTTCCTGCAAGGCAGCAGACTGTCTTTTCTGTAGAGGGATTCTGACCTTAGATGGTCGGCCCTCCTGGGTTTATAAATATCTGCCTGAGGTGTGTTTCTCTCATAGGTGGTCTGATCTTCTGAGCTCTTGAGCACCACTATCTGTTTGATAGAGGATAGAAAGAGGAAAAAAGATAGAGAAGCATTTAACCCATGAAGTGGGGATGTATTGGTTCAGACTAGAGAGTGTACCACTCGCTGGTGGGTTCTGTGTCTTCACTTAAAGGGTTCCATCTACTCCTGGCTCCTTTGACTGGCCCCTCACCAAGGTCCTATCCAGCTTGGCCCTGCCAGGAGCTAAGCTCTTGTTGGCATAGCTCCTTGGATCCCAGAGGCACACAAGCCTTCCAACCACAAAAAGGTGAACCTTAATGTGGAGGAACTCCAAACATTAAAGAACCCATTGCAGTTAAAAGCCGAAAAGAATAGGCTCAAAATGACCACTGCCCATGCAAAAATAAAGCAAATCTCTCCATGCGAAGATGAATGTGTGGACCCTGAAGGTGCAAATATCATGGCTTTACTATAAACTAGCAACACAATGCATCCATACTCAATGGGCGAACGCTAAAAAGAAGAAGAAAAGTAGATTGCAAGAGCATCACATCAGAATTGGTCAATCCATTATGAAGGGAGCCAAAAAAGACTGGTAAATCAACACAGGACTGGGCTCATCAGTTGCTATGCACTGTGGGAAATGCTGAAGAAGGGATCCTTATGGAGTTGCCACGCGTGCAGTGAGAGTTATCTGTCAACCCAGAAAAATTGTTATATATTTTGGCTGAACAAGCTTAAGAACAGCCAAACAGATCCAACCAAAATGTAATAATACACATAATGTTAACAATTAATGCTGGGTATTGATATAGCTGACATTCTTAACAAAATCTGGCATCTAAAAAAAAAAGTGCCCATCACGCCAAGCGGCATATAGGGAATATAATGTTAGTGACCATAATATTTTACAGACCTTCGGCACACGATTATTGGGGTAATGTGGTTGGTATTATGCCTGTGCAGCTTTACTTTCCCCCCCCCCTCCCCCAAAATGTTGTAACCATTTAAGGCTGGATGAAACTGGAAGCCATCGATCAGGATTGAACCCGACCTCTTGTCCTTTGTCGTCCAGTTACACGCATATACCCACTACAAATTAAGCAGGAATTATGTGTTTAAAGTATGACACTTAAAGTATGACATAATAGTAAAAGAAAGCAACAAGAAAGGTCTCAGTCTGAATAGTAAGAAAACAGAAGTAATGGTTTTATCGAAGAAACAATCATCAACATCATGCAGCTTAAAAATAAACGTGACAAATCTGAAACAAGTGCAACGTTTCAAATACTTGGGCACAGTGATAACATCAGATGGAAGATGCAACACGGAAATAAAAAGCAGAATAGCTCAGGCCAAAATAGCATTTCAGAAAATGAAAAATATCTTATGCAACAAATCTATGTCGATAGAAGTGAGAAAGAGAGTTCATTGGTGTTGTATAGAACCAATTCTGACCTATGGAATCGAATCATGGACAGTAGACAAACAAATGAAAAGACGATTAGAAGACACAGAGATGGGATTTCTCAGAAGAATGTTGAAAGTTTCCTGGACAGCTAAAAAGACCAATGAGGAAGTTCTCAAAGAGGCAACACAAAAAGGGAGCTCTTAAAAAACATCAGAAAGAAGCAATCAACATTTTTCGGGCACATCATGAGAAGAGAAAAGTTGGAATACTTAGTTACAACTGGCAAAATAAAAGGAAAGAGAGATTGCGGAAAACAAAAGAGAGAAAATACTGGATAGCTTGGTGTCATGGCATGGAAAACAGTCAACAACAGAACTGATACGATGCACTGTGGATAGAAGATTGTGGAGGGACATAATCGCTTACGCCAACCAGTATGGCACATGATGATGATGAGACTTGATTCGTGCCTTAGCACGCAAGTTTTCACCCATATGTGCACAGCCATCTATCTAGAAGTGTTCAGAGAATCTGGATAATGTCGCTTCAGACATCGAAACACATTATAGCATTCCTCACCTTTCCAGAGTACACTGCTTCCAGCGGGAATTGAACATGGGTTGTCCACACACTGGTAGCCCAGGCGGGTGGTTTTCCCAACTAGACTACAGAGGCATATGATTATGTATTACTAGTTTACAATATTTACCTATTTCTGAAGATTTTGACTGAGATAATGGAGGTGCCCCTGCCAGTGACCCTATGCCACGCCCAGAATTCAGGGCAGGTAATCCGTCCAAGGAACTCATGCTACTCCCTGGTTGCTTTCCCTGTTTTCCCTCTCCATTCAGTTTAGTTTCATGGACAACAGACTTGCCTTTCTCCAACTCACTGGGGAAAACCAAAAAAATAAGCTACAATAAACCAATATACAAATTACAACCAACAAATAATCATTACTCCTGCAATAACACATCAGGAAAATCATGTAACCTGGATTGAATTTTCTAGTACAAATTAGAAAAAATGGACAAATCACAAAAATCCCGCTTGCAAATTTGTAATTTACTGTTCAAAATATTTGCAGCTAAAAAATTAGTATTGAGCAATTATAATCTAATTTAATTAACTCTTTTCGTACCGAAGCTTTTTATCGATGCATCAGAAGAGATTTCAGAGACAACATTTTTTATCATTTTAAATATAAATCTACATATTAATATTTATCTAACATATTATATATGAATGTTTAGATAATTGAACAAGGTATTAGATTTCACCAATACCAAGATGATACAAGACATGTAAAAAGAATATGGTTTGATGATGTTCATATTAATCAAATTAAGAGTGGCGCACAATGCAACGAAACGTACGCAGCCGAAATCGGCGTGGCGCACAGTGCAGCGAAACGTACGGAAAGAGTTAATGGAGAGAATCAACTATGGGCTTAAGAACCAAAAACCTACATGGCCTATCAGTGAATTGTCAGATGTGGAGAGTTATGATTTCTGCTCAATGTGCCATCTTTGGAACAAGATAATCTTATTTAAAAAGTAAATAATATTGATAAAACCAAAATAATTAACTGGTAAGATTGCTTTTCTGAGCGAGACATTTCTGTCTACAAACAACTGCAGCCAAGTCAGATGTCCTGGACCACAATGTGTAAAACTGCACAATCAACCCCCGATGTAAATGAAGATTCAACCCCCGATGTAAATGAAGATTCAATAAAACCAATGTATCTCTTATTTTTATAACAAGGTCAAGTGGGTTTTACCCCCAAAAATCATGTGCTGAAGGTCTGTAAAATTTATGGTCACTAACACCATATTCACTTATACACCACTTGGTGTGATGGGACCTCTTTAATTTTTTTTTTTTACTTCATTCACACACTAGTCCGTTTAGTCTCGACCTCTCCGCAAAAAAATTTTCTTATCTTCTTTTTAAATTTTGTTGTATTTTCCCCTTTGATATTGATAACAGCTACAACAAGCTTTCTCATATTCTCTCCACTTTTAATTTGTACCCTGGCAAGTGAGTTAAGAAGATGATGTACAAGTGGTCATAGTTTTAAAAGCTTGATGAAGAATGTGCAAGAAGCAAGCTATAGAAAACATTTAAGTGTCCACAGTGTCACCTATTGTGAAGGGATTTCATACCTGAAGGTCTATCTGAATAAAATGTTACAGAATTTCACACCTGCGGGTTTTTTTGGCCATGTAATGAGAAGTGAACAGCTGGAATATAATGTGACAACTGGTAAAGTTGAGGGACAAAGAGATAGAGGGAAGTAAAGGGAAAAGATACCAGACTGCTTATGAGAATGGCTTGGCAGGTCAACAACAGAAATGATAATTAACTGTCGAGATCCAAAGTTGTGGAGAGACATGATCACCTACACCAGTAGGCATGGTACTTGATTATAAGGTGTATCTGAATAAAATATGACTGAATTTCACACCTGTAGGTCTACCTGAATAAAATATGACTGAATTTCAAACCTGTAGGTCTACCTGAATAAAATATTACTAATTCTGTCAATCATTAACTAGTACAGTGAATTAGGTTACACAGTCCGTTATCCATGTGATTCAGTGTCAAATTTTTTTTTGTTCGCCAGTTTTGACCTCTGGCGAAGTCCCTGGAGATTCATCATCATCATGTACCCTGCCGGTTGGCGTAGGCGATCATGTCCCTCCACAATCTTCTATCTACAGTGCATCGTATCAGTTCTGTTGTTGACTGTTTTCCATGCCATGACACCAAGCTATCCAGTATTTTCTCTCTTTGTCGTCCGCGATCTCTCTTTTCTTTTATTTTGCCAGTTGTAACCAAGTATTCCAACTTTCCTCTTCTCATGATGTGCCCGAAAAATGTTGATTGCTTCTTTCTGTTTTTTTAAGAGCTCCCTTTTTGTGTTGGCCTCTTTGAGAACTTCCTCATTGGTCTTTTTATCTGTCCAGGGAACTTTCAACATTCTTCTGAGAAATCCCATCTCTGTGGCCTCTAATTTGTTTTCATTTGTTTCCCAGGAGATTAGAAACTGAATTTTGCATATTAATCCATTTTCTCCTGGCAGCCATGTGCACAGGTGTCCCTCGCCACGTGGGCAGATAACTCTGTTATCAGATGTACTCATATCTTTTCCGTTCAGTAATTGATGTGTCAAGCCAGGCCTCACTGTTGAGACCAGCAGTAGTTGCTGCAGAGAGAAATCACAAATATAAATCCCAACAATTGCAGCTGGGATTTGAACTCAACCTCTGTCTTAAGACCAGCATCCTCCCTCGAGACCAACCAGTCTCCCATTGTGTCACATATTAAGATATTAAGGGTCAAAGGTGCAAATATCAGTTTTACTGCAAACCACAACACAACATAGACGCAGAAGTGTACTACTTTAGTCATCGGGTGAAGGCAAGCAATCTAACCATAACACAGTAATGGCAATATCAGGGGAGATAAACCAAATAACTACATCAGAAACTCAAATGTAGGAGATGGCTTTTCTTGATGTCCACCTTTTTAAATTGTCCACGTTTAAATAGACGTTATTTGAGAGTAGATGTGCTATGTTGTCCTTCACAGCAAGAGTAGATGTGCTATGTTGTCCTTCACAGCAAGAGTAGATGTGCTATGTTGTCCTTCACAGCAAGAGTAGATGTGCTATGTTGTCCTTCACAGCAAGAGTAGATGTGCTATGTTGTCCTTCACAGCAAGAGCTGATATTTTGCTTTCGGTCCAACATATCCAACTTTAGCAAGATATTTTTTTATGTTGAGTTGCCTTCCAACTTCAACCAACACTTGCACGGCCAGGTTGGTTATTTTTTTGTTTTCAGAACCACCATGGGGAGGTGGATCTTGATCAGATATGAGTTGCTGATTCCAGCCCCAGATCCGCTGCTGGACCTCTTGAAATTGTAAAGTAGCATAACATCAAAATATCTACAAAAATGTTTTTTTTTTAACACTTTGTTAATTTGGTGTGCCATTCAATCCTACTTATATAAACACTAGGTTTTTTTTGTGTTGTCCAATGCATCTGACAAATGCATTTTTGTTTTTTGTCTTCTTTTTGTCCTTGACCAGGGACTGAAAAGATGAGCCAGCAGCTTAAAAGTCTTATGGCATCTTGTATGATAATTATGGAATTTGTCCAATTAGCTCAGTCTGTTCAGGATTATGACACATATCCTGCTCAAATAATAGATATACAAGGCAGGAAGTGATGGCGAGGCTCACAGTAGCAGAGCTGGAAGTTGTCAGCGACCCACAGCTGATAGCTTGTGCCAGGATCAGTGAACCAGAACCATCCAGACCCTGCTCCACCTCTCTGTGGTGCCTCTAGTATCAGACTAAATTATCTAGTCTGGCCAAGTCAGTAGGGATCGGTGAGGGAAGACAAGCCGGTACTCAAAAATGTCATGCTGTAGTTGGATGTGTTGGGCTAAAAGGTGCAAATATCGCAGTTATACTGTAAACCACAACACAACGCAGACACGCCCACTTAACGTCCTTTTAAGGGCGGATGATGAATAGGTATACTCCTTTAGTCATCGGGCGAACGCAAGCAAGCAAACATATATGAGGCATGTTCAAATGAAACCCACCCTGCTGCATCAAGTGGACATACGTTGGAGGCAAGATGCCACATCTGACATATGCACACACCAATGTGCAATTGTGTATGTGTTCATTGTCCACATAGTATTCATTGGTTTTGTTGCAGGTTATTGGAAAAATGGCTGCTGTGATACAGAATCAGGCCACATTTTTTTTTAACCATAAAGGGTTTCTACTTAAAATCTCTCAAAGAGACAACAATTCAACTCTAATGCAGACGTCATGGCCTCACTGACAAAATGGTTCAATGAGTAACTAAAGTCATTTTTATCGGACAACATCAACTACCAACCAAATTAGTGGGATGCATGTCTAAATGGTGATTTGGTGACTTTCTCTTAAGAACCTTGGTCAGTACTTGCTTCATAACAAAAGTACTTCCTTCACAACAAGAGTACTTGCTTCATAACGCTTTATATATGTTTGCTACACCTGTTAATGTACCATACATGTGACTGTAATAAAGTCATTGGAGCGGGTTTCATTTGAACACGCCTCGGGCTTGCCACAGGACATAATAATTCTATAATTTATCTGCCTTCTTGCTATTCTTATCAGTGTTAAATTATTGCTCTCCATCTAGCACATTGAACTGCTAATTCACTGGAGATCTTGCATATTTAAACAAAAATCAATTGCTGAACCCATCATCTTGCAGCAACGCTCTTTATAACAAAACTGTAGAAGAGGTTAGTTCAGACTTAGCAATAAATCAAGTTTGTAACAATAACAGTATATGAAGAATTGTGCAAGACATGCCAAACATGAGCAATAATGAGAAAATTCAAGGTTGTAAAAACACTAACCTAACAACAGACTCTCAAGCAAAGCCTCTGATACAAGCAAAACTCACAAACAAGTCCACTAACAGTGCACAAAAATTGTGGCTGAAACTTTCATAATGTGAATATGTTCCAAATGTGATGTATTATTTGCACGTAGTTCATAATAAATAGTTTACACTGTGTCAAGCTGTGCTTACTGTTTTTGAATATAGATACATTAATGGTGCTATCATGTCAGTCCCAAGAGACAATGCATTTGGTGCCCATTGAGATATTATCAGATATTCTACAGATGCGATAACAAGATAACAAACAATATAATGACAGAAACTAGTGAGATAACAGTGTTAAACAAGATAATGAAAAGAAATAATAAGTAGAGGAAAAAGTGAGAGGAACAAAAAAATATAGGACAAATTAAGACATGAAATGATGTGAAGAAGAAATTAGAAAAGGATGAGGTGAGAAAATGGGACACAAAAGTAATATCTGAAATAATTATGAACAAATAGTTATAAAACGAAAACAAATAGAAAGAAAATATTTATAAATTATTTTTAAGAAATGAAGAAAATAAATAAAAAGTGAAAAGCAAGAAAAATTATAGAGAATAAAGAACTCAAAAATATCTTTATTTGATAAAATAAAAGTAAAAATGATAAAAGCACAGAGGAAAATGTATAAAATATAAACAAAATGAAAAGACATCAAAACATAACATGAGTCTTTAATAAATGTGAGAATAAGAGATTCAAGGGCTGACCAGGAAAAAGATGGATTGATGGAATATTTGAAACACTAGGAAACATTACCGCAGCAGAGGCCGACGCAAGACCAAAAGACCATAAATTATATCTCCCCTTGGGGGGGCAGGATGGTCTAGAGGTAAGGCGACAGCTTCTAGACAAGAAGGTCCCTGGTTTGATTCCCACCACAGGCGCTTTTTAAAAAAAAACAATCCATGGCAGCTTTACCCTCTACTGATCTCTGGGCAGTGAGATCCTATCTCAAGGCCTCTCAGTAAACAACCAAAAACAGGAGGTCCAGTGTACATTCTGAGCACATTAAAGAACCCTTGGTGCTTAGATATAAAAAAGAGTAGGTCAAAAAAATGGCCGCTGTCTGGGCAAAAATTAATAGGAAAAATCTACCAAAATTTAAAAAAAATTTTAACCTCTGAAGAGTACCTCTGAAGTAGGAGAATATCTACCTGTATGGCAAGGGACACATGGCTGCCAGTGTGAAAAATAGGAAAAGGGGATATTCAAGAAAAATTCAGTCTCTCAGGACTTTGCTAGAGATATAAAGCTGGTGAACACAAACAAACATATGAAAACTTATCTCCCCTCAACGCTGAAAGACAAATGAAGAAGGAAAGAAAAAGAAGAAAAGACAGGACCAAGGAAAAGACAAAAAGCTAGAAATGTGAAACAAATAAGATGAAAACAAAATGATAAGATGAAAAAAATGGAAAGCAAAAAATGAAAAGATACACAAAAATAATGCATTCAATATTTAGCAACAAGTGAATGCAGCAATAAGGTAACAATGGTAGCCAAATGCAAAATGAACACAAAGAAAACTATGCAGACAACTTGTTTAAAAACAAAACTGGGATATTTTTACATTTATTTATCTGTTAATTTATAATGTAAAGGTTGTTATTGCATAAACATAAAATAATAATAATTTTCTCCATACTAGGATGCTGTGCAATATTCTCGTTTCTCTTACGGAAAAAAAGGCAATTTGAAGTATACAGAAATTCTTAAATTGTGCATTTAAAAACATGAGATGCACTGTCGTTCATGCACTATATTATTTTAACTAAAAAAAAATAAAATCTTAGGAGTAAGAAATGAGAAATGAATAAAAAAAAATCCAAATGGTCATTTCAGAAAAAAAGTCAGATAACTCTGTTTTATGCGTACAGGTACATGTAACAGTCCATGTGCCAGGATTTTTGTTTGGAGTCTCATCAATTACAAACTAATTACTCAGTTACACCTCTTCTACCTAATCTGTTATCTTTTACAAGAGTGTTACAACAAAGTAACTTGTTTTGTATTCTTCTAATATCAACCTATGTAACAGCCATAAATTGAGAATCATGTAAGGGGAAGTAATAATGTAATGTCCAAACTTAAGTGAAAACAAGAATAAACCCTGAAATAAATAAGCAAAAGCTTTGTTCTGTTGGCTAATATATAAAGACAGATTGCATTCAAGCAATATTAAAGATTGGTTGCAAAACAGGAAGATACAGACTTTCATTGAAGGAAGCCTGCACAGAACAAAAGGTTGGAAATGGTTTGATAAAATTACAAATATAGAATTTTGGGATAATATAAACACATCAGAGAAAAAAAAGAGATGTGACAAAGATTGTTTCACTGATAGAACATACAGTGCAGAAGTTAACTGAGAGTTTAACACGAGAGGATCTTTTTTTTTCTTCTTAGAATCTTTAGGGGAAAAGAGGAAGGCGCCCCTCCCCCAACCCCCCAAAAAAAGTACATGAAGAAGTGAAGTTGAAGTGCACCTCTCATAAGGATGATGTTACACATGAAGCAGAATCAGGTGGCACAGAGATTCCAACAGAGATCCTGTGACAGAAGAAAAATAAACTTATGTTCCATTCACCTGCTTTATAAAAGCCATGCTGCTTGGAATGATGAATGGGTGAAGATTAAAGACTGAAGGATGAGTGTGACATGAACACCAGAGAATGGAGAAGCCTGGACTTGATCAGCCACTGAAAGGAACGGAGGAAGCTGGTGATCATTCAGAAACAAATTTGCAAACATTGAGAACTAAACCTAGACAACCTAGATCAGCAGTCCGGTGCATTCACCCCTTTGCCAAATTGGTTATAAGCTTTTCAACAACTGTCTTATTTTGTCCTGTAATTTAATTTTGGCTAATCTTGTGAGTGGAGATCTAATATAACTTTCGGCTCTTTTTTTCAATTCATTCCAAATATTTAAATGAAATAATCAGAATCAAATTATTAAAAATGTGTGATTTTTTCGCCAGATTTTCATTAATGTTAAAAACTATTATTTCAGCTTTCAACAAAAACATGCAATTATAAATGTAAAATGAATTCAAACAATTGAATTCAATATCAACAGTTTGGAAAGTGCAGCACATGCTATAGATTTCATTCAGCCAGGCATGATCAGCTGACCACACAAAGTGGTCAGGTACTGTTGGCATGAGAGGTTGGTTATAGCAAAGACAGCAAGCAAATTATTCAACAAAATAATAAAACAACAAATGAAGAAACAAAAAAAAGGAAACCTTAAAAATGAAGATCTTGATCGCACTGTGATATAACTGAAAATATTATAAGGATTTAAAAGAAGCTATTTAACCTATAAAAGTTTCTCGATACTTTATGCTCAAAGTACTTATAAGTACAATCATATAATCAAAAGAATATTAGTTTTATCAACTGAAATTTGACAAATACAAAACAAAACTGATAAAATATCTCTATCCCTATGTGTATGTGTCATCATTTCAAGATATGGATAATACTTAGAATATTTTGTAATTTGTAAAGTCACAAGTGGCTAACTAGCATAAGCCTTTGAAATTGTGAAGCACTGTTTGTTAGGTTTCTATGTCCAGGAAGTAATCAAACATTTGTTACATGGAACCAAGGTTCAGTTATCACAAGTAGTCATGTGTTGCCAGATATTTATCAACTTGCTATTTTATAGTCAGGTATTTAAAATATGTGTGTGTGCATACACATCTTTCCCTCTCTGTCTGTGTGTGTTTTGAATATATGTTGTAAAGGACAAATTTTGCAAACATATGAGCTATACAGAGAGATTTGAGAAAAGAAATCTGGCCCAAAGAAAAAAAGATAGCAGAACACGTATAGGACATTTGTGATGATCTCTGGTGAAACTAGGAAACTGAATGCAACAGATGAAGAAAGTATTGTTATCTGGTATATGTATACACAACTACACCATGGTGCAGAGACTCAGTTATCTGGTATATGTATACACAACTACACCATGGGGCAGAGACTCAGTTATCTGGTATATGTATACACAACTACACCATGGGGCAGAGACTCAGTTATCTGGTATATGTATACACAACTACACCATGGTGCAGAGTCTCAGTTATCTGGTATATGTATACACAACTACACCATGGGGCAGAGACTCAGTTATCTGGTATATGTATACACAACTACACCATGGGGCAGAGACTCAGTTATCTGGTATATGTATACACAACTACACCATGGGGCAGAGACTCAGTTATCTGGTATATGTATACACAACTACACCATGGGGCAGAGACTCAGACACTGAATGGGCAGAAGTAAAACAGTATCAAGGTTCATGAAAATAAAGAAACAGAACATATTTCATAAAAATAAAGAAACAGAATATATTTCATGAAAATAAAGAAACAAAACATATTTCATGAAAATAAAGAAACAAAACATATTTCATGAAAATAAAGAAACAGAACATATTTCATGAAAATAAAGAAACAGAACATATTTCATGAAAATAAAGAAACAAAACATATTTCATGAAAATAAAGAAACAAAACATATTTCATGAAAATAAAGAAACAGAGCATTTTTTATGAAAATTTCAGCAAGAAATGAATGGTGGAATGGTGGTATCTTCGTAGTCCAGAGAGACAAGGGATTTTTTTTTGGATTTGCCAGCTTTTACCTCTAACGAAGTTCCTAGAGTCTAGCAACTGAATTTTGCATGTTAATCCATATTTCCCTGGCAGCCGTGTGCACAGGGGCCTCTTGCCACACAGGCAGATAACTCAGTCTTCGAAGGTACTCATATTTTTTCCATCCATGAGTAACTGACGTTTCAAGTTGGGCCTTGCTGCTGTGACCAGGGGTGGTTGCAGTAGAGAGAAATCACAAATAAAAATCCCAACTGGTGCAGCCGGGATTTGAATCCACAATCTCTCTGTCTCGTGGCTGGCGTCTTGGCTTGAGACCAACCAGTCCTCAAGACAAGGGATTTAATGTTGAGGTGGCTGCTGTTGTTTTCTTCGTGCTTGTCTCGAATGATCAGCCTGCCTTCAGTAGATCAGGCTTTAGCAAGCTCATGTGTGCTTTCTGAGTGGCTCTATGGGAAAAACAAAGGAGGCTGGGCATGAAGGCAGTGATTGGTGTAACTAAAGAGCTCAGGAGTGATTAGGATCTCTTTCATCTTCATTCCTGGACACCCCAGCGTAACAGGAAATGAAAGAGTCAACAACCGGACTGGAATGTCTGCAGTGGATGGTGGACATGTAATGGATGGTACTAATATTCTGAATGCCCTCAGGAAAATGGCGTGCTGATGACCCAATCAAGGACCATGAAGCACTGATGACTCAGTCAATGATCATGGAGCACTGATGACTCAGTCAATGATCATGAAGTGCTGATGACTGAATCAAGGACCATGAAGTGCTGATGATTCAATCAAGGACCATGAAGCACTGATGACTCAGTCAATGATCATGAAGTGCTGATGATTCAATCAAGGACCATGAAGCACTGATGACTCAGTCAATGATCATGAAGTGCTGGTGACTTAATCAAGGATTGTGAAGTGCTGATGACTCAGTCAATGATCATGAAGTGCTGATGACTCAATCAAGGATCATGAAGTGCTGATGACTCAATCAAGGACCATGAAGTGCTGATGATTCAATCAAGGACCATGAAGCGCTGATGACTCAGTCAATGATCATGAAGCGCTGATGACTCAATCAGGGACCATGAAGTGCTGATGACTCAATCAAGGACCATGAAGTGCTGATGACTCAATCAAGGACCATGAAGTGCTGATGATTCAATCAGGGACCATGAAGTGCTGATGACTCAATCAAGGACCATGAAGTGCTGATGATTCAATCAGGGACCATGAAGTGCTGATGACTCAATCAATCAATGATCATAATCTACAACCATGTTCAGACTGCACAAACATCAAGTCAAAACTGGGGATGTCAGAAAGGAGCACTGGCCAGGGAAACAGATAATAACAAATCAAGACAGAGCTGGAGAAATTAATCTCCACACACTGAGGGGGACATACTGGATCAGGGTATCTGAGCACTTATGGACATGTTTGATGTGCATTGAGGAAGATCCATTGACTAAACTAAACTAAACTCTTTCTGATCAATCATACTTATGTGTAGCTCTGTCATATTTACAAATACTTACATTAAACAAATGAAGCAGTTTCTGTCATGTTTACAAATACATGAAACAAATGAAGCAGTCTCTGTCATGTTTACAAATACATGAAACAAATGAAGCAGTCTCTGTCATGTTTACAAAAACATTAAACAAATGAAGCAGTCTCTGTCATGTTTACAAATACATTAAACAAATGAAGCAGTTTCTGTCATGTTTACAAATACATTAAACAAATGAAGCAGTCTCTGTCATGTTTACAAATACTTTCATTAAACAAATGAAGTAGTCTCTGTCATGTTTACAATTACATTAAACAAATGAAGCAGTCTCTGTCATGTTTACAAATACTTTCATTAAACAAATGAAGTAGTCTCTGTCATGTTTACAATTACATTAAACAAATGAAGCAGTTTATGTTTTGTTTACAAATACTTACATTAAACAAATGAAGCAGTTTCTGTCATATTTACAAATACTTACATTAAACAAATGAAGTAGTCTCTGTCATGTTTACAAACACATTAAACAAGTGAAGCAGTTTTTAAAAAAGAAACTAGAAATCAAATTAATAATGACCTGTAAAGATTAGACAAATGTCATGTTTTGGGCACATCAGGGGGTATGATGAAGGTCATACAAGACCTCAGGCAGACTGGCAAGAGCGTAACTGTTTTATAGATGGGAGAGTAACATTAAAAGGTGTTCCAACAATGGCTTCTCAGTAGACCAATACAAATAAAGAGATAGATGACATTGGAGCTCCATTTTTCCCACTCCTGTTTGGAAGTGATGCACTACACACTACCTGTTGTAATGAAATTGTGATTGTATGTCAAATTGATGACGGCGCTGTGATTAAAAAAAAGAATGATAGGGTTAGCCTATATTGTTTCGCTTCTACCTGGAAGTGTAAAGGTTTTGTAAAGAAAACAGAAATATGTCTTGTTAACTGCAAATATTTGAAGAACACATCAAAATTGAATACTTACCGAGACAAGGTGTTTAAGCTAATACCAGGTGCTGGAATGTCATCAAAGAATGGATCATCTTCTGGGTCACTGCCGAAATCATCTAAAAGTTTGTTGCCATGTTTAGCTCCACTGTTGTTCTTAGCATTCAAGCTGGGTGGCTGAATGTTAGATTTTGTGGTAGCTGAAAACTTTGTTTGTGGCTCTTGCTGCACTTTCTGGAAGTAGACCCAAGGAAATTTATGTTCATGATGCCTCTTATTTTAATCATCCCCGACTACTTTGGTATTTTTACTGTGGATAGAGTGTAAACACACTCAATATTTTTGGTAAGCTTGCAGCAAGAAAGAACACCCCTCACCTCAAATTGTGAACTGCACCGTGATGCTTCACCCTTACAGAATCATCTATCATGGGACTATACTTCATAAGATAGTCTGTATTCCTAGACTGAATGAGCCATGATCGCAGAACGACTATATTTTCCAGCATGATCAACATGCAAGGATGCTCCAAAAGTTTTCTTGTGAAAGAAACTCAAAAAGTTCCATACATTTAGTTTTCTTACTCTACTGTGTTCACCTCATAACTACTACTCTTCACTGTCCACCTTTAAATCTATGTTAACCTCATACAAAGATTCCGTTACAATTATAAACATAAATACTGCCTCAAAATACAAATTCTTGAAATTTGGTACTTCTGGGTACAGGATTACCTTCTCTCTTCAATCTATACTCATTTAATCAGAATGGTTAGGTCTACTGAGATGAAACATTGTTTGCTGAAACTGACACACACAGTCAGCTATGAGTCGTTTTCAATCTAGATTCTGTTGTGCGACATATTAATATAAAGTACATAGACAAATATAACACTTTATTTACAAAACATTTTATGCATGTATTACAGTTTCTTTCTAAAAACAAATACACTTCTCTTTAGCTCAAGATAGACTTGCGACAAAACATTCAGTGTACGGTTTATGCCGAAAGAAATAGTAAACATGTAGAAAACATCAATTTTTAAAACATAAAACAACATATTTTCTCTAAACATTGATATATCCCCAGTTTAAGCCCAGATTATTATACCTTACTGTGAATTACATTATTACAAAACTTTTATAATATTGTGCTAGTCAAAGAAATTCCTGTAAGTAATGTTTGAACATAGTAAAATGTCAAATGTTAAGGAATATACATTTTGATGTGGTCATTTTTACTATGGTATCATAATCTAAAGAATAGTGAATCGTAATCTAGGGTTTAAAAAAAAAAAATCACACAAAAGTCTGTTGTCATTTTTCTAGACTTTGAGAGATGCAGAGCAGAAACATTTTGTGAGAGACACAGAGCAGAAACGTTTTGTGAGAGACACAGAGCAGAAACGTTTTGTGAGAGACACAGAGCAGAAATGTTTTGTGAGAGACACAGAGCAGAAATGTTTTGTGAGAGACACAGAGCAGAAATGTTTTGTGAGAGACACAGAGCAGAAATGTTTTGTGAGAGACACAGAGCAGAAATGTTTTGTGAGAGACACAGAGCAGAAATGTTTTGTGAGAGACACAGAGCAGAAACGTTTTGTGAGAGACACAGAGCAGAAATGTTTTGTGAGAGACACAGAGCAGAAACGTTTTGTGAGAGACACAGAGCAGAAATGTTTTGTGAGAGACACAGAGCAGAAATGTTTTGTGAGAGACCAAAAACAACTCAATATTCTTGTTAAACATTATTAATGCGCACACAAAAATCACTTCCACTCCCCACCGTTAAATTAAAAAAAACACTACAACAACACTATTGTATTTGCTAAATCACGCCTTTCTTGTATTACAAAAAATGTCCGATCACAAGAATGCATCACGGATCAGACACGAAAAAATTAGTAGTTACACGGCACAAGAGAGCACTCATACGCTGCAAACTGTCAATTTCTAAAAATGTGTATTTTGAGATAATCAAAGTTATGACACTACTGTTGTAATTTACAGTTATATTTGTATTTTGAGATAATCAAAGTTATGACACTACTGTTGTAATTTACAGTTATATTTGTATGGAAACAGTACATCAGTTCATTATGGAGACTTTGTAGTAATATAACTCATATCAGTAACATCGGTTTTAGTATTAACGACACTGAAGAACAAATTAAATAATAATACAGAACATCAAACCTTCACATCTGACTTGCTGCTAGGGATGACAATATCTTCGACATCGTTGGCTACAACTGTCCTGCACAACAAGAACAAACGCTTGTACATGCCCAGAAATTCATTAAAATCAATGGCTGTGGAGACAACAACAGGAAGTTACTCAGTTTCTACCACTTAATTAATGCGCTGGGTATGAATGGGTAAGAAATAGAATTAATTCCTAAGTCACAATTACATTTAAAGCCAGACATGGACCATAGATGCAAGAACAATAAGAAAAATAGATACTACCAAGATTAAATGTGAATGACAGGAGAGAGCCTGAGAGATAAGATCAGAAGTGAAGACTGAGAAAAATTTTATGAATAATTCCTTCCACAGGGGACGGATTTCACAAACAAAATTGATGTGATACACTGTGGATAGAAAATTGTGGAAGGGTATGATTACCTATGCCAACTGATAAGGCACATGATGATGATGATGTTTACAACGACCTACAGGATGAAGTGTGGATCACCTTCATGCCAAGGACAGACGACTCAGTTTATAATATCGTCATAATGAATTAAATTCAGTCATGTGAAAATGTGTCAGCTCAAATTGGTAAAGAGAGTACAAACATTTTTCATAGCTGCCATATATAAAGTGATAGTGTATCAACTCTTACAATAAATAATAAGATGAATATGCAAAACCTATAATTTTAGTCCATGAGTGATTATGTTTAGAGTCATTATTACAGTGCACATAGTGAGCATGTTTAATTATACTGTAGGTAAAGTGAAGACATTTTACTACATTGCTTGTCTCACAACATTTTTAGCTCAATATAGCAGTACACAATGTGAAGGTTTGTGTTGTGCTCAGTACGACTTTTCACATTACACGGAGTGAAGGTTTGTGTTGTGCTCAGTACGACTTTTCACATTTACACGGAGTGAAGGTTTGTGTTATGCTCAGTACGACTTTTCACATTACACAAAGTGAAGGTTTGTGTTATGCTCAGTACGACTTTTCACATTACACAAAGTGAAGGTTTGTGTTATGCTCAGTATGACTTTTCACATTACACAAAGTGAAGGTTTGTGTTATGCTCAGTACGACTTTTCACATTACACAAAGTGAAGGTTTGTGTTATGCTCAGTGTGACTTTTCACATTACACAAAGTGAAGGTTTGTGTTATGCTCAGTACGACTTTTCACATTACACAAAGTGAAGGTTTGTGTTATGCTCAGTGTGACTTTTCACATTACACAAAGTGAAGGTTTGTGTTGTGCTCAGTATGACTTTTCACATTTACATGGAGTGAAGGTTTGTGTTATGCTCAGTATGACTTTTCACATTACACAAAGTGATGGTTTGTGTTGTGCTCAGTGTGACTTTTCACATTTACACGGAGTGAAGGTTTGTGTTATGCTCAGTATGACTTTTCACATTACACAAAGTGAAGGTTTGTGTTATGTTCAGTGTGACTTTTCACATTTACACGGAGTGAAGGTTTGTGTTATGCTCAGTATGACTTTTCACATTACACAAAGTGAAGGTTTGTGTTATGTTCAGTGTGACTTTTCACATTACACGGAGTGAAGGTTTGTGTTATGCTCAGTGTGACTTTTCACATTACACAAAGTGAAGGTTTGTGTTGTGCTCAGTATGACTTTTCACATTTACACGGAGTGAAGGTTTGTGTTATGCTCAGTATGACTTTTCACATTACACAAAGTGAAGGTTTGTGTTGTGCTCAGTGTGACTTTTCACATTTACACGGAGTGAAGGTTTGTGTTATGCTCAGTGTGACTTTTTACATTACACAAAGTGAAGGTTTGTGTTATGCTCAGTGTGACTTTTCACATTACACAAAGTGAAGGTTTGTGTCAAGTTTAGTGTCACTTCCACTTTACACAAAGTGAAGTGATTCAAGTTCTATTAAAAACTACATTACAGAAAAATAAATTTAAAGTAAAACATTATTTTTACTTCATGAATGTTGTCTTTCATATAATTATTTCCACTTTTATAATAGAAAATATACGACTTGTGACAAATTGTGACTTGAAATGTGGATTTACAGAAGAATAGGTAGAATTGAAGTTTTAAAACAACTAAAAATCAAAAGAGAACTACTAAATACAATTAAGACAAGACAAATGAAATTTTTGGGACACGTTAAAAGACACAACAGCCTACTAAAAGTAATATTGGAAGGGAAAATACAAGGTAAAAGAGACAGAAGCAGACCGAGACTAACATAGACGAGTAATATCAAAAGATGGACTAGTCGATCCATGGTAGCCAACCTTCATTGAAGGCACTTGATGATGATGTGACAAATCAAGAGAACAAAAGAAAGAGCCTTTTTAATCAGTTTGAAGAAGAAAAAAAAAGAAAGAAAACACAAATATAATGAACACTTCAACATAAAGTTTCTTCGCAGAAAAGACTATAAGACATAACAATCAAAAACAATGCATACAATTTAATATGCACTATGGGTGTATGGATTTTAACCCCTTTGTATTGGTTCTAATGTTACATTTCTTATATTTGTTTCTTTCTAAAATGTTTTACTTAACTTGTTACATTTTATTTCATTGCTGATGCTATCCACCATTTATTATCGTAAATAATATTTTGTGTTGCAAAAAAATAAATCTTAGTTCACAAAAAAATAAATCTTACTGTTTACAAAATGATATCTTCAAATTTGCAAAATAAACTTTTTTTTTGCAAATGGAAAAATTAGCACAAGAGAGGTGTTAGAACAAATAAATTGACAGTTCAAGCAACATTCTTAAAAGTTTTGCAAAAGAAGTGAACATTAGTTGACTCAACGAGAACATGCTGTCAAGCATAACAAATGAAGTGAAAACAAGGAGCAAAGTCAAGAATTTATGCAACTTGATCATGCTGTTACAAAACATGGACATTTGTTATGGACGAAACAGTCTTTTCATATAAACTCATTAAATATGGGGGACTGGTTGGTCTCGAAGCAAGACGGCCTCGAGACAGAGAGGTTGTGGATTCAAATCCCGGCTACACTGGTTGGGATTTTTATTTATGATTTCTCTCTGCGGCAAACAACCCTGGTCTCAACAGCAAGACCCGGCTTGAAACATCAATTATGCATCTACGGAAAAAATATGAGTACCTCCGAAGTCGGAGTTATCTGCCTGTGCGGCGAGGGACCCCTGTGCACACAGCTGCCAGGGAAAAATGGATTAACACGCAAAATTCAGTTCCCAATCTCTAGGGACTTCGTCAGAGGTAAAAGCTGGTGAACAACAACAAAAATTAGCCATGGGATGAGTCGCTCATCCAAATAATAACTCAGAAAATAGAAGCATAAAAAACCCAAGCCACATTCATCTCACAATTACCAAATATAAGATGGTAAATTTAGAAACATTACACCTGACCTTCCTTATCCTGCAACTTTGGGGGGGTCATTGGAGTTCTACTGAAAATCTTATCAACTTTCTCTATTGCGCTCTACCTTCAATCATTCTTTGGAATTCTCTGACGTCAAGACCTGTCCATGCTTTGATATTATTCTCCCATCTCTTTCTGTCTAGCTTTCCTCCTTCCTCCTTTTACAGAATTCCTGCAGAATGGTCTTTGTCAGGCCAGATAATCGTAATAATGGCTAAACCATTTTATTTTGCATTTCTTCACAACAGTCAAAAGAACATCATGTACTCCAATTACTTGTTGCATCCTTTAGAGAACTATTTCCTTCATGCTACAATCTAAGTAGGAAAGCCCAAAACACCTCTATAGTTTGTATTTTCTTATGTAGCTGTGCTGTAAGGGTCAATGTCCCACAAGCATTTAGAAAAATGGAAATAATAAGAGTAAGCATCAGTGCCAGATTTTAGAGTCAAGAGCAATGTTCCTATCTTCATCATCGTGTGCCATACTGGTTGGTGTAGGCGATCATGTCCTTCCACAATCTTCTGTCTACAGTGCACCGTATCAGTTCTGTTGCTGACTGTTTTCCATGCCATGACACCAAGCTATCCAGTATTTTCTCTCTTTGTCGTCCGTGATCTCTCTTTCTTTATTTTGCCAGTTGTAACCTTGTAACCAAGTATTCCAACTTTCCTCTTCTCATGATGTGCCTGAAAAATGTTGATTGTTTCTTTTGTTACCCTACTAAACAGCACAAAACCTGTTGACAACTTGTGCCACCACTGTACTGGTCTACAGCCATCTACAACAAGATGAGTACATTCAGAGTGGAACAACCAGAAGTAAAAACTCATCTTCTTCATTCATTAATTGACTATTGCAATCAGCTTGGAAGTACAGTAACATCATCATCATCAAGTACCAATCCTGCTGGCGTAGGTGATCATGTCTCTCCACAACTTTCGATCACGACAGTTATTTATCATTTCTGTTGTTGACCTTCTGCCAAGCCATTCTCTTAAGCTGTCTGTTATTTTTTCTCTTTGCTTCCCTCTTTCTCTTCGTCCCTCAATTTTCCCAGTTGTTACAATATATTCCAGTTGTTCTCTTCTCATTACATGGCCAAAAAATGATGATTGTTTCTTCCTAATATTGGAAATTAGCTCTCTTTTTGCTTTGGCCTCTTTCAGAACGTTTTCATTACTCTTCTTATCTGTTCATGGTATTCTCAACATTCTTCTGTAAAACCACATTTCTACAGCCTCCAGCGATTTTCTTGTCTGTACAGTAACAACAACAATCAATTTTCCAGAAATCCTTGACCCATTAACCTCTGGGGAACCAATCCCAAATTTCCTGGGTTCCAGATCAAAGGTGAACACAGACAAAGCTAAGTACTTTAACAAAAACATGTTCTCAGTTTCATTATTCTATATCAAACCGACTGACTCGATCATTTCCAACATTTTTCCAATGCAAACAACTAACAATATTTTCACCAAATTTTTCTTTCTGGTTCTACAATTTGCTGAAGAACCTGAGCTAAAATTCGCCCCCAATGTACACATTCTATCACTCAAATTATCATCTCAAAATCATTTTTAGTTCAATTTTGATGACACTTGAAAAAAAATTTTTTTTTACGTAACGTAAATGCTATAGATATGCAGTTTTCATATAAAAATTAATTATTCATGAGAAATCACAACTTAAACGTTTACTGAATTTTAAAAAATTAAAATGGCAATACATTAAATAAATGATGCACAATTAATTAGAATAAATGTAAGCATTCACTTTCATGTCATTGTGACATGCAATTACAAACATGCAGACTATATTCAGTATTGCCAAGTATTACTTTTCACCCAGCATAATCTAGAGCTTAGTTTGGGACCACCCCCCCCCCCCTCCTCTCTCCTGGGCTACCAATGTTTGGACAACGCATGTTCATTTCCCACAGGAAGCAGCGTGAATTGTACTCATGGTTGGGAGAAAAAAAAAAATCCCCCAGTCGATCCAGCTACTGGCAGAAATGGGTACCAGGGCAGTACTCTTGGAAGGTGAGGAATGTCACCTCGTATCGTGAGTTTCGATGCTTGAAGAGACACTCTAGATCTAGAAGTCTCAGAACACTTCTGGATAAGTGGCCGAGCACATGTGGGTGAAAACTTGCATGCTAAGGCGCCGATTCAAGTCTTGTACTTGACCTTTAATTTAGACCATGAAATTTACATACCCATAATTCTAACTTCAAATGTTTGTGCATGCATAACCCTAATCTCAGAAAAATGAAGATATCCTAAAAATTAACTCCAGAAGATAAGATATTTACAATCTTAACTTCAGAAGTTATTCATAATTCTAACTCTAGTAAGTTATTGTATCTATAACGTACAGAAATTTGTGTTTTTATTTTCACAATCCTGACTACATAAGTTAAGATATCCATAGTCCTAACCATGGAATGAAAGACAAAGTCAGTCACAATGATTTACAAATGTGTAAAATGAATAAGCTAACACATGCATGAACAGATGAGAGAGAAATAAATACCTTTTGGTGTCAAAGAATAAAATGCTTGAAAATAAAAACAGAAATGAAATAAAACATTTTTAAAATGTACTTAATTTATTGAAATGAATACTATTATTGTACACAAAAGTGAGCTGGATACAATATTTAATATTGGTTAATTATTTGACTATTCTATTGCATAGAGATTAAGACCATTTTCTCTCTAGTGTTCATCAACTCTTCTCTAGCTGCATCTTTGTTCAAAGGTTTTTTCCTAACAAAAACAGAAGTAATATAAAATACTTTTGTTACAATAATGGTAACAGCAGTTAGATGGCCCACAAAGAAAAGCCAAAACTCAGAGAATTTATTTCCATATAATTTATATGTCAACTCAGACTGACATAGATTTGGGTTTCATCCAATCTTCTCTTATGATGGTTATCAGAGAGAAAAAGTAAGATGAACTGATGTAGTAACAACCACACATTCCATAAATGTGTCAATGGTTATTTCCACCAGCATCATATCCCATGTACACCAATGATGTGACTCACACTCTTAATTATTGTCAGAAAAAATTATTATGGTATTAATATTTTTTTAAAATTATGGCTATATTTGTATGAGAAATCTCACAAATATAGAAAGAAGACATAAGTCAGGTTTGACTTACAACTACTGAAGTTCTTGTCTGCTGCATTAAACTCATCATTGACGTAGCGCTCCAACATATTGCGATGGAAGTTTGGGAACAGATCCAGGAATAGACTTCTCAGCTCATCCTTCTCTATGGATCCACTGTTATTCTGGAATATAGGGCAACCACACATTTTTCAGTCGTATTTTAGGTCATTTTTATAAATGAGGAAGATACTGTGTAATTCATTTTTGACAGTAGAAACAAGTAACAAGAGTTCTTAAATGTTATGTAGAGCCAGTCTTAACATATGGATGTGAATCAAAGATAATAGGACAACAGACAAGAAAATTACTGGAGGCTGTAGAAATGTGGTTTTACAGAAGAATGTTGAGAATACCATGGACAGATAAGAAGAGTAATGAAAATGTTCTGAAAGAGGCCCAAAAAAAAGGAGAGCTAATATACAATATTAGGAAGAAACAATCATCATTTGTTGCCCATGTAATGAGAAGTGAACAGCTGGAATATATTGTAACACCTGAGAAAATTGAGGGACGAAGAAATAGAGGGAAGCAAAGAGAAAAGATACCAGACAGCTTAAGAGAATGGCTTGGCAGAAGGTTAACAACAGAAATGATAAATAACTGTCAAGATCGAAAGTTGTGGAGAGACATGATCACCTATGCCAGCAAAGACCGGCACTTGATGATGATGATTTTAGACAGAAAAAGGAGTACAGGGAGAGAAATACTTCTTATGTGAATTGGTATGAATAAATGATCATGGATCTTAACGTGATAAAATTTCAGATTTTTCAAAAATTGGTCAAATTTTCCATTACAGACTGTGGACCTCCTATATAAACTTTAAATAATCAATCAATGTTCATTAAGCCTGGAAAACATCATATAACGTATTCTTCAGAGATCTAGAAAATTATTGACCAGGGGATGCAGAGACGTGGTAAATGTAGCGCTGACCAAATATAAAGAGAATTGTAGCTTTTCTCTGATGGCTGAGTCCCGTTGTGAAGACAGGCTAGCAGATCTAAATAAACCACTGACATACATCTGAGAGAAAACTATGAGCTCAGTGTAGTGATAAGCCAGCATATTTAGATAAGCCACTTGCATACAGACCAACAGGTGCATGTGAGCTTCACTGTGGCGACAGACCTGCAGATCTATACAGGATAGTGATGAATGTAACAATTTGACTATAACCCACAATAGTGTTAAAGGTTTTGTAGAAGAAACAATGGCGGCAGATCATACAAAATTGTATTAAAAGTATTACGGTGAGAAAACAATTTAGCATCTTTCTGATTAACAATTCACAATGTTTATCCTGTGGACTAGGGGAGTCCGGATGTAATTATTATCCTCTACAAAATTGTTAAAATCAGGGAGCAGGGGCATAAATGTAAAGATTGCTGATGGAAACTATGACACTCCAGAAATGTGGGTTTTACCATTTCCATGACCATTAACACATTTATGGGGGGGGGGGGGGGGGGGGATGTGGCCAGTGTAATGATAAATCAAACTAATTTTCCAAAGCAAATATCTGGTACACATTTTTAGCTATGTTAGCCGGAAACAAAATTTGCAAACTGAACCCAAACACACTAACCACTGCTGCTTCAAATCACCCTACAACAATACAATAACTTACCTTGTCATATTGTGTAAACTTTTCCCTGGCATCTGCGATCTGTTTTTCTGACAAATTCTGAAAAAGAAAAGAAAAAAAACATTTAAAATATATCACATACACAATAGGGGCTGGGTGGTCGAGAGGTAAAAACAATGGTCTCTGGACACGAAGGTCCTGGGTTTGATTTCCACCACCAGCGCTGGAAAAATTATTTAAGTCGAATCCGTGGTTTCTTAACTACCCTAGTCTCTGGGTAAATGAGATCTGATGTCTAGTCCTTTATTGGAATTCCCAGGGGAAGAGACAAAGAAGAAGACCAAAATATTCCTGGAGAAGACAAGTGGAAGCAGAGATGAAGATGATGGGGAAGACATGCAATGATCTTTAAAGAATGGCAAGAAACAGAACAGCTTGGGAAGTGTTTGTTGAAGACCTATGCTCCACAGGGAGCTGAAAGGAAGATAAATGTTTGTGTTACTTTTATGAGAATACTGTTAATTATTAAAAAACTTGAACATCTCAATATCATCAATGTATTTGTCTTGAAGCACTGATGGTAGATTTCTTTCACAAATATTGAACACTGATGATCCTTTACAACCACAGTGGTACTGAAATACAAAAAGCCACAAATAGAGGCCTCAAATACTAAAAACATAAGAATCCATTGTTCTTGGCAAACAAGAATCCAAGTCAATGACAGAACTGATGGGCTAACTTCAAAGATACCAATAGTAGAATTATGAGCACTGGAGATAAATTGAGAACCTCTGGTAATCTGGAAACAGATGGAATGTTGAATCAAGTGTGCCAGAAGTAGAATTTTATATCTGAAGAAGCAGATAAGAATTGTATATCTGAAGAAGCAGATAAGAATTTTATATCTGAAGAAGCAGATAAGAGGTGTGTTTAGCCAGTAAGCTACAAGAACTATCAACACGCATATTCTCCATTAGCTGCTGAAAATGATATAGCACGAATGAGGCTACCATGAATATAAAAATGTTTCTGCAAGCTAATCAATGAGAGAAATCAATAAATAATCTGAGACCTAGACATACTTTCACAAAGTTAGTCCTGGAACAGTACTGTTTACCCTTGCATTAGCTTTTTCACATTTCATCATCGAGTGCCGTCACCACAACGAAGGTTGGCTACCACGGAGCGCCATTCAGCTCTGTCTCTTGCTTTGATGGTGCAGGTTGTCATAGGCTGGTTTGTCTATCTTTTGATGTTACTCGCCCATGTTAGTCTTGGTCTGCCTCTTTTACCTTGTATTTTCCCCTCCAGGATTACTTTTAGTAGGCTGTTATGTCTTTTAACATGGTCCAAAAATCGCATTTGTCTTGTTTGAATTGTGTCAATTCAAGTACTCTTTTCTTTTTTAGTTGTTTTAAGACTTCATCGTTTGTTTTCTTTTCCTTCCATCCAATTCTACCTATTCTACTATATATCCACATTTCAAAGGCTTTAGTTCTCTATTCTGTTTTCTTGTCTAATGTCCATGTTTCTGCACCATATAGGAATATTGAGACGATGTAACATTTTGCTATTCTTAGTTTTAGCCCTGGTGTTATTTGTTTTGATGTTAGTATGTTCTTCATGACATTAAAATTACATTTGCCATTCCTATTGTTTTGTTTATTTCAGTTGTACATTTTCTATCACTGGTTATAGATGTCCAAGGTAGTTGTAGTTCTGAACTGTCTCCAGGTCTATTCCTTCAATTTTGATATCCACTTGTGGGTTTTGAGTATTTTCTTTGTTTATGATCATAGTTTTAATCTTTTTGATATTCATATCTAGTCCATATTTTTTGCTTGTCATGTTTTCACATTTATTAGACCAAAGAATACATTTATGACAGTGCTTCGGTACAATTGTACTATCAAAATGTTTCTATCGTCAAACTATCAAGATGTTTCTATTGTCAAACTATCAAGATGTTTCTATCTTCCGTTTGTAGCAAGTGACAACACAACCTTTCTGTTATTGAATCATTTTCTTTTAAAAAATCAAATGGCCAGTCTTCTACCAATGCTCTTAACAAATGGTCGGTTTCAGAAACGAATGGTCAATGTTTTCTAACGGTGCTCCCTTTCAGAAATGACTGACCAATTAAGTCTTCTAACGGTGCTCTTAACAAGTGCTCCCTTTCAGAAAAGACTGACCAATTAAGTCTTCTAACAGTGCTCTTAACAAGTGTTCCCTTTCAGAAACTGATGCTCAGCCATGCTTTAGGCCAGCAACAAATGTACATTAATTCTTCTCCAGCTTTCACCCATCAGGTGGGCAGAGATGTGTTGTGTCATTAGTTTATGACAAGCAAGGATATCTGCATCTTTCTGCTGACACATCCAGCTTTGGCATGGGTAGATTTTGTGTAACAATTTGGCATGAGCAGCAGCCATTTGTGGCCTACTATTTTAACTTTTAACTGCCACTGTTCTTTAACATGTGTAGAGTGCACACAGGACCTCATGTTTTTTTTTTAAGTTAACTGAGAGGCTAGACATCGGATCTCACATACCCAGGGACCATGGGAGAGTAAAGCTAAGAAAAAAACTACAGATTAAAAGAGAAATATCCCCACTGTCCATGGCGGGATTTTTTTCTGGAGGTGAATGTCTTACTTCTAGGCTTTGAAGAAGTAAAATCCACCATCTGCCCCATAAATGTACATTACAAATCTTCACAACACTTACATCATTGTCATTAAATTCCATCAAACTCCTTAATCTTACTCTCAATGCTTGATTCTCATAACTTATCTGAAATCATCAGAGAAATCCCAATCAATTACAAATACGTAAATACAGACTAGCACAACTTACCTTAGCAATCAGCGCTCCATCACCAGCCCCTGAGGATGCACTGTTTGTAGCAGGTTTATTGTTATTGAGAAGACACGACAGCAATGGTGCACTGGAAGGTGCATTTGATGGCAGAATATTTAGCTCCTTTATCAGTTCTGCTCGCTTCAAATGTTCATTCTGTGGACAACAATATATTTATTTTAACAATCTTCACTAAATATAATAACATCATTCTGAGGGAAGATAAACTTCTATTAACAAATGTCTGTTTATGAATCAAACAACAGAGATGTCTCAAGAAAAGACCATCAAAATCTTTCAGTTTAAATTCTTCTTTATAATTTGTATTATAATAATATAATTACCTTTCTTCATATTCTTTCCTTCCTCATTTAAATTTTAGCGTCTAGGGAAGAAATAATTTGCAGTCTTTTGTTCTTCTGTCTGCCTCTGTTATGTTTACTAGTATTTCTATTTGTGGTCGGCCATTGGGTCTGGTGTTCTCGCAACATTTAATGAAAGCTTCTTGTGTTGTGTTTTAATCTTTCTGCCTTGTCACACGGTTAAACCATATTATCTGTTGTTTCTTTATATATTCTATGGTGGGGGTTGTTCCTAGCTCTTTTCTCAGTTCTTCATTTCTGATCTTATCTCTCATTCGTTTACCACATTTCATTTCAGAGGCTATTTTTTCTTATTGTTCTTGCATCTAGGGTCCAGGACTGGTATTGGTAGCACAACGTTGGGATGAAGATTGTATTAGTTACTAAATATCTTTGAAGAAGTAAATTCAACATCCGCGAATGGTCATTGTATTATGTGTTTTATGAAAGTATAATTGTGGTCATACTCAGATATTCAACTAAAAAAATGTGTAAAAAATCAATTATTTGATCACTTTCACTAACATCAACATTTTATGTTAAAGTAAAGATTAGCAAACAAAAAAAGCAAACAATAAAATATGACAAGAGAGGAAAACACTTTGAATAAGAATGACTCCAGCTTACCACTCCAGTTTCTGGTTTGAATACAGCCAACGTAAATTCTAAGCCATAGAATTCCAGAAATTCTAGTACAAGACTGGCTATCAGTTTTCCTTAAGGAAAAAAAAATAAAGAAATACTTTACCTTCTAATATTTGTCTTAAATGATATAATAAATAAAATATCTAAGTAACATTTTATACTAATATTTCTTGAAAGCCATAACGGTGATGATATGGCAACACTTAAACAGAAAGGCAAGCAGAATTAATCAGCTTGATTCATATGTTGAGAGGTTTGGAATATCTTGAACAAAAAAATTATTTTAAAAAACACCTCAAAATTAAAAAAAGCTGAATTCAGCAGCTTCACCTCTCACAGACTCCAATCTCACCCGTAGAATATCCAATGCTCGCTGAACTTCGCTGCCATGCAAAGGCATAGTCTGCATCCATGACAACAACGATGACATAGTGATCAAGCCTGAAGGCAATGGTGACACTGCTGTTGTCTAGCACAAGAAAGAGGGGAAACAACTCTATAACCCAGCATTTTAACTGTCTTATCCCATCAAGGTCAATGTTTTCAACAACGACCAGGTTTCATTAATGAATTCTGTTGTTTTCTTTCAACTCCCTGTGGAGCACAGGTCTTCAGTAAACACTTTCAACTCCCTGTGGAGCACAGGTCTTCAGTAAACACTTTTAACTCCCTGTGGAGCACAGGTCTTCAGTAAACACTTTCAACTCCCTGTGGAGCACAGGTCTTCAGTAAACACTTTCAACTCCCTGTGGAGCACAGGTCTTCAGTAAACACTTTCAACTCCCTGTGGTGTACAGGTCTTCAGTAAACACTTTCAACTCCCTGTGGAGCACAGGTCTTCAACAAACATTTTCCAAACTGCACTGTTTCCTGTTTGGTACCAATCACTTATTATCTTCCCCATCATTTTCATCTTTGTCTGTCTTCTTGAAGCATATTTTGGCCTTCGCCTTTGTTTTAATAATCTCACTCACCACAATCTTCTTCCTCTTAGCACATCAAGCCTCATTGTCTCTAATAATTGGTTAGCTAAACAGTCTGTCAACATTATATTTAAGATCCACAAATTTAACTCATTGGAAACACTGAAGACTGTTTGCTTCCTTCCCACACTCTTACCTTTGACCATTCTCCAACCTATCATCAATTTCCCATCCGTTGTTATGGATATGAACCATAGTGAAGAGAAAAATGAAAATGTTCCCTCCAAGCCTTTATAGCGTATGGTGAATATGGTAATAGTGACATATTTTTTCAATGAATGACATTGTGTGTGTGCTGAGATCGGTATCACACCAGGCCACTCTACATTGCAAGAAAAATCCAGTACTCATTTGGGCATGGTGAACCTAGTAGCCATCGATTGGAATTGAACCCAAACTCTTTAGTTCACAGTAGTCCAGTTCACAAACCACTAAGCTACCACACCTCATATGAGCTGTGGTTACCACAAAAACTACATTTTTGTCCTTGATGTTTAACCCCTTGACAAGTCTATCCTTGTTCTTTCTGCCACTTTGGCACTTCCTCTTGTTTAATTAGCCTTGACTTTCATTTTCATTTGATTCTAATGAGAATTTACACAACTATGTAAGCAATGTTGGCATTAAGACCAAAATGGCTCAGACTATGCTTGCAAGTTCAAACCATTTTGAGCACAGAATCCTCAATATCTACTAGGAACTTCTTTCCTTGATACAAAGGACACTTCAGTAATGAAATTGAGTTTACTGAATCATCAACAATGGAATTGTAGTCATTGATCTGCCTGACAACAACAACTTAAGTTACATCTACTTTATCATTAATATCCTATTCACACTATCTGTCACATTTCTGAACATCCTTGTCCATCTTGATTTAGCCTCCACACTTTAGTTTTCTACATGCCCATCCACTACTATTTCCTTCTATCCTGAATCTTATTGGGGCTCACTCTCTCAAATGCCCCTTTGCTTTTATTACCTGGATTATGATGACTTCCAATATCAGGTCTATTTTATGTTGTCCTTTGCCAATATTTCTACTCTTGTTATCCAATCTACTCACTAAAAAGTTCTCTGTATGAAAGACCAAGAAGAATTTTTAAAAAAAACAGTCCCTGAAAATTTTAGAAAGAAGCAAGCATGATAACCTGGTAATTCCTCACAAACACTTCAACCCTACTGGAGTAAATGAACAATAAAAGAAGATTGATTAGCACTTACCTTCCCCTGAAGATAGGAAACTATTAAACTCTTTGTTCAGGAATGGTGTCTTGTTCTGTGAAGACAAACAATGAACTGGCAATTAAACTCAGAAAATGTTTCAACTAACATTTTTTTTTAAAATGCTAAAATTGAGCATTTCTTCGCTGTTTATCATGTCCTTAACCCTAGATTACGATTCCGTCGTAAAAATTACTGCCCCAAAATATAAATTCTTGAAATTTGACAGTTTGTTACTGGCAAGCATTCCCCCCTGCCCTCCCTATACTTTCATAATTACTACTTCCGGTGACCCCTCAGTGTTGGATTTGTTTTCTTTGATGCTGGATTTTTTTTTCAGGTGCGTCATAACAATTATGATGGTATCGTTAGAAAGGGGACTGTGTTCTTTATAAATTGTGCCAATTTTCAAGAAATTTGCCCCCCCCCCATAACAGGGGAAATCGCCTCTGCCATTGGTGAGGCGTCAAACCTTTGTAGGACAGAATAGCCAGCAAACAACACTTTGATGGAGCCAAACATATGGTTGGATTGATGGACTCACAGCAGCCGTGTAGAAAAAAAAAAAGCAATGTATCACCTTCGGCAGCCACTGCGTAAAGTGTTGGAATTTTAGACCATAAATATAACGTAACAAAGGAAATTAATACAGCATCTGATTCACATGTGTCTGCTTGGGTAAACAAACAGTTGTGTATAAAAAATTCAAAGAAAATAATATTTTTGGAACCCAAATGTAACATTTAAGTGGTAGTAATTTGTACGACAGTATCGTGAAAACATCACCCACAGACAGAATTCTTAACTTATATTGCCATTAGAGATCATAACAGTTAGATTATATATTATTGATTTGTCACACTCAAAGTGTACTAGTGGCTCTATTAGTGAGCTTCTCTTGAGCAGAAGACAACATACGGAGTAGAAGTTCTTGTTCTCCACAAATTACGATTTGCTGTTAGTTCTTGTCTCTTCCTTAGTCCCATGATTGAGCCTGCCCTAATAATTGTTCTGCATAGGTTTTCTTATTGTCTTCCTTGTTTTCTTTAACTAGATTGTTTCAGAGGTTCTATACAGCATTGTGAAACTATCATTAGTACTTCCAGCACTAAATATTGATTTATTAGCATATTTAAAAGTCTCTTGACTTATAAAGATAACTTATATTTTGTATTTCTATTTCACAGCTTTCATCTTCTGTTACGATTTCTAGATATTTCTATTTTGTCACTTGTTCCAGTTCAGTACTGAGGCGTATACAACTTGGTACGAGGCAGATTCTAGTCTTCTGAGACACATTTTTATGAAGATAATTCCTTTTGAGATGTGTTGCACACAGGTGGTTTAATGGATATACACACCCCTTATCTCAAAAGTTTCTTCATAATAGTGCTGCACCTTGTTCTAACAGTCGGCAACTCCAACTCTTTAGAAGATATCCACAGAACATTTCAAAATAAGATATCCACAGAACATTTCAAAAGAAGATATTCACAGAACATTTCAAAATAAGATATCCACAGAACATTTCAAAAGAAAATATTCACAGAACATTTCAATGTCACTGGTTGTTCTGCTCACATCAACACTTTAATTACAATGAATATGTTGCCCAGTATAAAGTAAAGTACCCCCGTCACGCCAAGTGGCGTATAGGGAATATGGTGTTAGTTACCATAAATTTTAAAAACCTTCAGCACATGAATTTTGGGGTAATGTGGTCAGTATTACGCCTGTGCCGCTTTCCTTTCCCAGAAAAAAATCTGGTACCCATTAAAGGCTGGGTGAACCCGGAAGCCGTCGGTTGGGATCGAACCCTACCTCTTGTCCTTTGTAGTCCAGTTCACTAACCACTGAGCTATCACGGCTCCATGTTGCCCAGTATAGTATATACAAATTCTGGAAGGTTAAAATCAATTAAAAAATGTATGAAATAGCCACATAAAACAAGAGAACACATTTCAATTAACAATCGTTGTACCTGTCCCTTGTCTTGATCTTCTAATGCCAGAAAGACACTTGCTCTGAGTTGTGCCTGAAAAAGAAAGAAAAAAGAAAAATATTGAAATATTTTTTTGGCTGCTCTGCAGTCACATGTTGCAAAGTCACTAAGTCCTATCTTGTGTAGGTGTACTCTGAGACCACAATGACCTGTTCTGAGTTTGAATATCTTGATCTGCTTACGTATGCTAAATTTGTTTAAGCTGTCATGTTCTGGCTCATATTTTCCATGCAACTCCCTCCATTCTATTTTCCTAGCTTGTTTCAGGATTGCTTTTATTTCTTTGAGGCTCAGGGGTTGGTTGGACTGTTGAACACGGACAATCAACATTTGTTCGCACTACAATTAGAAACCTAGGTATGTTCAAGCTTGTTTTGTTAAGTGAGCTCCGAAATGTAGCCAACTTAATATGTTGATGAAACTGAACTTTCCATTCAGTCAGAAGTCATACTGTTTGTATTCCCAGTTGACTCCACAACAAACTTTTTTTTTTAACAGAAAACCTACTGGCAGACTAGAAATTATAGATTGTCATAATTATAATAGATAATATTTGTTTCTTAGCATCCACCCATAACACTGAGTCTCCAAACAAGACCACATGTGCAGACGCAGTGATACACTGATATATATTTTTAAAAATGGTATTAAAAAATCTAATCCATAGAATTGATACACATTTTTTCACTTCATCATACTCCTACTATATTGCCTCAACATGGTTAGTAGTCGTTTAATAAAGACAAGTAGTACAGTAGTTATTATTACAACTAAAGTAAATCAATGTTTTAGAGAATACACAGTCAAAAAAGAACATTTGTTTGATTTTTTTTTTTTATCTCACTCTACTGTAATATAAAATAATAAACAATTATTAGAATATTAATTTCACTGATTTTATTTTAATTCAACACTGCTGGTATCTTATTATGTCTTAAAGTAAAATAAAGAGTCAGTCTAGACTCAGAGGACTAAACAGAGAGCTCTGAAAGTCAAAGTTCGGAAAGACTCATTGACTCAAGTAGTGTTATTGCCCCGACTTAAAACTAATTTATATTTGTGTGTGTGTGTGTGTTAAAAACCACAAATATCAATTCAAATTTATAATGAATCGATGTATGTCAGTTGTCCATGACTGACAAGACAAAATGACAAATAATTGAACAAAAAATGTCACCAATGTAAATCAGTTTAGTTTTTAAACATATATAATACATTTAATAAATAAATATGAATTTTTAAATATAATTTATTTATCATCTTTTTTCTTTAGCCTTTAGCTAGCCTGCAGTCCTGCAGTAGCAGGTTTTTTTAAAGCGAAATGTTAAATTAATTAAATATTATTATATAACTTTCAGTAACAACACTAACAGCCATTATTATGTTACTAACTTTTACATGTACACAAAGAACAATTGTACATAAAAGTTGTACACAAAAATTTTTTACATTTTTATAAAACAAACAAAATAAAATCATTGAAAATGAAAAACACCATCATCTGTTTCTTTCACTTTCTCATTTCTGACCTACCCTCAGTTTTCCAAGAGTTCCATTAGCCTCAAGAGTTTGGGCGACAAGATCCCGAAGCTCATTGTCTTCATCGGCAGACATTCGAAATGTTTTGAAAATGTTCGTATTGATTATAGTTGTAACTATAAAGTATAGTGTGGAAACTTTCAATCCAGCGTGTACGAAGTTGTCGTATAGTATCAACAATCACAGACTAAAGCATGCGCCATCTTGTCGCAAATGAAAACATGTTCACGCATGCGCAGTGGCGGTTCACAGATATAGGGGAGTGTCTAAATGTCACAACATAACAAAAGTGGGTGGATTCAGGAAAAGAAAGTGTCAAAATGTCACACCACAACCAGAGCGTTGTTCGGCTCTCTATTTGTTTGTCATTTACACACGCTTGATGAGAGATGGCGCATTCATGATATAACACCACTGTATGTTTCATAATATTAATTTCTGATACACTTTTAATAAAGTTAACAAAAAAGTAAAGAGCCCCGTCACGCAAAGTAGCGTATATGGAATATGGTGTTAGTGACCATTAATTTTACAGACCTTCGGCACATGATTTTTTGGGGTAATGTAGTATCACGCCCGTGCCGCTTTACTTTCCCAGGAAAAATTATGGTACCCATTTAAAGGCTGGGTGAACCCAGAAGCCGTCGGTTGGGATCGAACCCTACCTCTTGTCCTTTGTAGTCAAGTTCACTAACCACTGAGCTATCGCGGCTCCCTAGGGAATATGGTATAGGTGACCATAATTTTTATAGACCTTCAGCATATGATTTTTTAAGCATAGAATGGTCAGTATTACGCCGGTGCATTCCTTATTTCACGTGGAATATGGCCTGTCCTAATTCTGCCTTACTATTATATGTGGGGTGCGCTGAAAGGAAAAGTTATCTAAATAATCCGCAAACAATTAATAACATGAATACAGAAATCGTCGCCCAGATCCAACAAATATCACCAGCATTATACAGAAGGTTTTTTTTTAATATGAAGAGGCGAGTCAACAAATGCCCGTTGTGGACATTTTGAATACATGCTGCAGACCAACTTCATCGCGTGAACAGTCACTTTACCCAATACAAGCCAGCCAAGAGCAGTAGTGTATAGATGAATAATCAAAATTTACGTTACAATTTCCTGTAATTTCATATAAATATTTTTACTACACATGAACTTTATAAACACCCCATATAATATAAGCCTGCATAATTAATATATGTGTGTGCGCATGTTAAGTTTTGTATTTTAGTCTTATGTTACGCTCAGAGATGAGTCAAATATATGCTTGGCGCGCTGATACAAATGATAGATGATTAAGACAGAACAAGGTAAAAGAAAATACACCCCTCGCCCTCCCTAGTCCCTCCCAGCTCACCTTTACATTAGACCACATACAAAAAAAAAAAAGAAAGCAGTCAAGCCAAGATTACCAACATCTCAACGCAATTTTTCGCGTAGGCCTAGGCCTTAAGAAACTATGCTTGGGCAAATGACACTTCTTTCGCTATAGGAACAATGCTATTACATTGCGTAATGTTAAGATAACCCGGTCACGCATGGATAGTTTATAACAAGCGTATGACACACCACAGACTTTTGCGACCAATCCTTCGGTCAGCTTCTCTAGCTAAACATCTTCACAAACATATTGCATAATCCCCATACACTGGGGAAAGTATAGTTTTATCGAGAGACCTACATTTCCATTATACACGTAGATATAACACGTTACAGTAGGTTAATGTTTTCATTATTTTGTAAAAATATTACATTTCTCAGGGTTTAATTTTGAATATTATTAAATTTTAATTTGAAACAGGTTCACTATTATATTCATAGAATCAGTTTCATTATCATAATCTTCACTCCAACGTTGTGTTATCAATGCCAGTCCTAGACCCTAGATGCAAGAACAATAAGTAAAATAACCTCTGTTGAGATTAAATGTGTTAGACGAATGACAGGAAATAGCCTGAGAGACAAGGTCAGAAATGAAGAACTGAGGAGAAAGCTAGGAATAAACCCCACCATAGAATATACAAAGAAACAGGTAAAATGTATTGGCCATGTGACAAGGCAGAAAGATCAAAACACAACGAAACTTCAATAAACGTTGCGAGAACACAAGGCCCAACACTAAAAAGGTGGCTTCACGGAATATAAGAAACACCAGGAAACAACAACGGTAGAAGCGAATAGAAGAGCAAAAGACCGCACATTATATCTCCTCTCGACGCTGAAAGGCAAATGAGGAAGGAAAGAAGAATGACAAATGTTTATTGTAGTCAGAGCTTCCACATATCCCCTCCACCGCCCGCAACATCACCTGCAAGTGTATCCAGACTCCAGACTGATTGTTCAAGTTAGGTGCTGATTGTAGATCAATCTGCATTATCCACCAAGTACTCAAGATCGATCAATCAGGGGCCTACTCATTTTCCTCTCCTCAAGACTAATCCGTCTCACAAAAGGCCTATACACTGCATGGTCACTACCAATATCAAAAACATAGCACTTCAAGTTAACATTCAGCCAGTAACATTTTGTGTGAGACCAACCAATGAAGATAATGACGTCTAACGAGATTTATTATAGTAAAGTAAAGTACCCCCGTCACGCCAAGTGGCGTATAGGGAAATATGGTGTTAGTGACCCTATATTTTACAGACCTTCAGCACATGATTTTTGGGGTAATGTGGTCGGTATTACGCCCGTGCTGATTTACTTTCCCAGAAAAAATCATGTACCCATTTAAGGCTGGGTGAACCCGGAAGCCGTCGGTTGGGATCGAACCTTACCCCTTATCCTTTGTAGTCCAGTTCACTAACCACTGAGCTATCGCGGCTCTGGATTTATTATAGTAGAATGTATTAATTGACATTACCAACAAAGCGTGCTGTTGCCGTCATTAGAGATTTGACTGCCAAGATAGGGGGCAATAACTTGGGAGAGTAAGGCATCTTGGAGTACACGGTTTAGAGACTACGAATCAAAGCGAATAGAGACCTACACAGTTTTGTGAATTATCCAATCTTGAGATAACAAGTACCCTACTCCTATATAAAGACGTGTACGTAATTGCGTGCAACTTTTCTGGCAATATTAAACAAAAAACACAGAATTTTGCTATGGCTTCCAAATCACACCTCAGCAAAATTAACAGAACACAGAACCAAGCTGCTCGTATCATTACTGGTGCTATGAAATCTACACCTATCAAGACTCTAGAAACAGTAACAGGTTTACAACCCTTCGATGACAGACGGGTCACTAAAGTATTGCAACAAGCGGAGAAATATAGAAGGCTCCTTAGCCACCCATTGCACAAAAGAATAGCCGGTTTCGGATTTGTAGGACTAAAGAGGAGCAACTTCGCTGTAATCGCCAATGAACTAACTACTAGAGACCCAGTACTTTACCAAACAATACCGAAACCCTTGGGCCCATCTGATATGTCTCCTCGTGGAAAACATAAAATACCAGAACTCAAGAAAAATATAACAGGAATCATGAAAAAAGGCACCCAATCAGACACAGAAAGAAAACATGTAGCAGAAAAACACATACCTACCCACAGGACTCTTGGTCCCACATATACACAGATGGCTCTGCTACAAATGCCACCAGAAATGGAGGGGATGGTGTGTTCTTGACGCTGAATATCGAGGACGAGATCACCAAGTCAATAGCTACTGGGAAATTCTCGAACAGCTTTAAAGCAGAAACTGAAGCCCTCAGAAACAAAAATAACACGCGCAATAAATTGGTGATTCTGACTGATGCTCTGTCAGTACTATCATCTCTAAAAAGCCCCAAGAACAATGAACTAGATGACTTGAGAACAACCCTGGACCAACTATGCAATAACTTTCAGAGAGTAGTCATTCAGTGGATACCATCACACTGTAATATATACGGGAACGAACGCGCAGACAAATTAGCTAAAGAGGGAGGGAGATTACCACAAGAGAACCATCCGTTCAATTATGATGAAGCCAAATCCATCCTCAAAGGTCAGTACCATGAAAAATGGAAACGAGAAAACCCAAAGCATAACGAGAGTGACGGATACCACCAACTATCAAGGAGGGATCAAGTCATCATACTTCGCCTACGCACTGGCCACAATAGAATGAGGAATCTACATGTTCACCAAATTCAAAATAGGTACAACCAGCCTATACCACCGTACAATATGACTACAAAACACGTTCTACAGGATTGCCACCAGTACACAGACCTGAGAAGAGCAATGTGGTCCACACCCACCTCCCTGGAAGAGAAACTATATTGGGCGATCGAATCACTTAAACAGACAGCTGACTTCATGAGAGAGAGTCTGGAATCCTACTCTGATTGAGTCTTGATCACAGAGAGAGAATGTTTGAGAGAGAATATACCTTTTTAGCTCCATGTGGAAAATAGGTCTTCAACAAACACTTTCCAAGTCGTTCTGTTTTTTTGCCACTCTTTCAAGATCATTCCATGTCTTCCCCATCATCTTCATCTCTGCTTCTATCTGTCTTCTCCAAAAATTCTTTGGTCCTTACGGCTTTCTCCGGCTTGCGTCATACGTCTCTTAGACAGAGAGCCCTTATCTTTCCTGGTTGGCGAATTTACTTTTTCTCTTTTCTTTGACTTGTCCATGTTTGTCAGGTTTTTTCGCCCTATTTTTTTTATTACAGTATGGGATAGCCAGTCCCATGCCCAACCCTCCTTTCTCGCCTCTTACGAACATGTCTGGTAGGGTACAGCGCCGCTATTCTTTGCTCCCCTTTCGGGCTCCGGCAGCGCACGGGCGTTCATCTCTTATCCCTGTTTATTTCTTTCGTTTAACCTCTTATCCCTGTTTAGTTCTCCTTAATAAATCCCTCTGTTTATTTCTTTCGTTTCACCTCTTATCCCTCTATTTCTTTCGTTTCACCTCTTATCCCTGTTTATTTCTTTCATTTCACCTCTTATCCTTGTTTATTTCTTTCGTTTCACCTCCTATCCCTCTGTTCTTTTTCTCCTTAATAAATCCCTCTGTTTATTTCTTTCGTTTCACCTCTTATCCTTGTTTATTTCTTTCGTTTCACCTCTTATCCTTGTTTATTTCTTTCGTTTCACCTCCTATCCCTGTTCTTTTTCTCCTTAATAAATCCCTGTTTATTTCTTTCGTTTCACCTCTTATCCCTCTGTTTATTTCTCCTTGATAAATCCCTGTTTATTTCTCCTTGATAAATCCCTGTTTATTTCTCCTTGATAAATCCCTGTTTATTTCTCTTTGATTTACCTATCCAGCTCATCCTCGATACTTTAGAGCCGAAGACTGCAACCAGGGCAGACATTCTAGACTCGGACTAGAGTCCGACGATCTTCCACTGTCATGTCAGACCTTGCACAGAACCTGCAGGCGTTCATCTCTTATCCCTGTTTATTTCTTTCGTTTAACCTCTTATCCCTGTTTAGTTCTCCTTAATAAATCCCTCTGTTTATTTCTTTCGTTTCACCTCTTATCCCTCTATTTCTTCGTTTCACTCTTATCCCTGTTTATTTCTTTCATTTCACCTCTTATCCTTGTTTATTTCTTTCGTTTCACCTCCTATCCCTCTGTTCTTTTTCTCCTTAATAAATCCCTCTGTTTATTTCTTTCGTTTCACCTCTTATCCTTGTTTATTTCTTTCGTTTCACCTCTTATCCTTGTTTATTTCTTTCGTTTCACCTCCTATCCCTCTGTTCTTTTTCTCCTTAATAAATCCCTGTTTATTTCTTTCGTTTCACCTCTTATCCCTCTGTTTATTTCTCCTTGATAAATCCCTGTTTATTTCTCCTTGATAAATCCCTGTTTATTTCTCTTTGATTTACCTATCCAGCTCATCCTCGATACTTTAGAGCCGAAGACTGCAACCAGGGCAGACATTCTAGACTCGGACTAGAGTCCGACGATCTTCCACTGTCATGTCAGACCTTGCACAGAACCTGCAGTGTGTTTCGCCACTTGACTCTGTTCAATTTCGACAAGTTGAGATGCTGTTGTTGCCTCTCGTTCTGTTCATTTTAGTGTTTCTCTAGATCGATCTTTTTTTTTTTTTTCTCTGGTTCCCATTTGAGGACCTGCTCTGAGATTCTGTTGTTGTCTCTCCTCATCACATGACCACCTTCTCTTGATTATAAATACTTTTGGATGCTTTGTCACTTCCCTTATTTCTGCACTAATCTTGACTCCATGCTATACAAAGTATTTTCCTCAGGCATTTGATTTCAAATGCATCCAGAGTTATTTTATATATATATAGTAGTTTTCTAGTTCTCACATGCGCAAGTAAATAGTGGATAGCACATTACTTGAAGTAATGGAATTGTTGAATCTTTGTCTTAGGTGTTAGTTCAAGAGGGTAGATCAACTATAAGACTGAAGTTGTCTAACATGTAATTGTTTGTCACTTGTGTACCTCCACATGATCTAATCAACACTAACATTGTCAATTAAAATATGTGAGCCTCCAATGATCCCTGGCTAGTGAGATCAGGTTCTACCGTCTTGGATAAAGGCCAAAAATAGGAGGTCCAGTGTGCACTCTGCCCATGCCAGATCCAGTAAGTAAAAAGTAGGTCAAAATTGGCAGTTGCCAGGGCAAACATTAAATTAGAAATAAAAAAAATAAAAAATTAGAAATCTACAGTTTAAATTAGTTAATATAAAGTTTTCTCCACAGCTGAAGGTGTTTAGGGAACAAGATGATGGTTGGCCACATTTTGTGGGCTGTGTGGTCAGTTCAATACACATGAAATGATATGTGGTAGATGTAATAAATAAACTGAACACAGTACAACACTCACAGCACTTTAAATACACATGAACTGATATGTAAGAGATTTAATAAATAAACTGGACACGATACAACACTCATGGCACTGCAAAACTGGACACGATACAACACTCATGGCACTGCAAACTCAAAGTTTATTAAGAGATGTTTATTCTATACCCTGAGATTTTGGCCTTGTATATAACAAGAACACAACAAAAATAATAATCTGTAATTAATATTGAGATATATTTGTCACACAGATAATTAACCATGACAAGATCAGGAGATATCCCATGCATCACTTTCAAGATGAGGTAAATGAAAACAGAAAAGAGTGACAAAATAGTGACAGTACTAAAATATTCCTTCTTCTGCTGCGTACACCTGTAGGCGTCAATATTATGAAGTTCAAAGAAAGCATTCATCAGCTCTGTGGGCTTACCAATATCAGCGTTGGTGAGTAGTGGATACCGGTGCCTACATCATTCAAGGGGACTTTCTCGTGTATTGTCACACTCGACAGGAAAAGTAGGGAACAGAACCCGGTCGTGGTTAATGCTGAGGTCAACGGTCTCATCTGCGATAACACCGATGAGAAAGATGCAGTCATATATACAGACGGATCTGTAAGACGACACCAAAGAAGTGCATGGGCATTTACAGCACGCTCGGCAGGCAGAATAGTCAAGGAAGACAGTGGTGCATACGTCATGACCACGAGTAGCATGACAATGGAGGCGATGGCAGTGACCAAGGCATTCAAATGGTTAGAGTCACAAGACTACACCCACGCATGTATACTGAGTGATTCGATGAGCATGATAAAAAAGTGGAGGCGGGCTCTGTATGCATGCAATGGGTAGAGTCGTTGCAGAAATCCAAAATACGTAAGGTCACCTTTGTCTATGTCCCTGGACATGCGGGAGTACGGGGAAATGAAAGAGCGGACAAGTTGGCTAGCTGCGCTGTTGTTGTGACAACATAGAACTGGATTCGTCAGTCGCTGGACACTGCGGGAATTGCTGAGGAGGGGATCTGAGCACCTATGGACATGGTCGGAGTGCAATGATGATGACCCGCTAATAACTTAATTCATCAGCTCAAGGCTAGTACTAAAATATGAACTTCTTTTCTTCCTCACCTGCTTTTCAATGTCAAGGGGAGATAAAATTTGTGGATCATTGTGCCATGTTTTGGTGCTTTTGTCTTATAAATACTAAGTGCAGGAATTATTCCTAGGTTTTTTCCCTCAGTTCTTCATTTCTGATGTTAGGCTGTTTCCTGTTACTCATCTAGTACATTTCATCTTGGTTTGAATTAGTTTTCCCATAATTCTAGAGTCTGGTCTGTCATTGGTAGCACAACGTTGGAATGAAGATTAAAATACATCCCGATCATTAAAAATGGAGCTCATCAAGTAGGTGTTCTGGCCTTTTAGCTTGCCTACAATCTAAGAGACGAGCACATCTGGATCATGACTCCCAGGAGCCAGTCTCCTGCTACTGTGTTGTGTGAACAAACCCTAGTGAACCAGTTGGCAGGCATCTGTTGACAGTGTCAAGCACTAGGAAGATGTTTACTTCCAGGGCTAGAATAATGAACCATCTTTGTATATAGAAAAAAATACTCAGCACAGCTGTTTGCTTTCATCTCAAAGTGGCATTTTATTGTACAACAATAAAAAACTGTCAGGTGCAAATATCTCAACATGGCATTAGAGCGGGTCCACAAAACCAGGAAATCAATAATAAATCATACAAATTATTGAACAAAGCTGTGGTGTATCCAAACAATCTGCTATCACATTTATCCATGAAACTAAAAATAAAACTACTGTGTAGGTCAGTGCTGTTGTTGCAGACTTGCACTTTCATAATTGGTATAGCAGAGGAAATTGTTCTGAAGATGGTTCTGATGTGTAGGCTTGAACTCACACGGCTGTACACGAAGAAGAGCATAAGCCAGGTTCTCCATCACAGCCCCTGCAAACATCAAGTTAATATAAAGATAAGTACAAATATAAAATACAATGCAGAGTCTGATCGACAGCTTTCAGGTATTGGATTTTTTCTGGGAAAGTAAAAGTGGCACCGGCGTAATACCGACAATCTATCTATTGACCTTTCGAGCCATTGCCAGCCCACAGGGTGTAGACCCAGATACTCCTCTTATCTAAATTTTTATTCTAGCAGTTTCAATTCATTTAAAGATATTTTATCAATTCTCGCCATTTGTCTCTGTTCTGTGCAAGCAGCTCTATCTCATTGAGGGAGCAGATTCCTGCTGAATACCAACTACATTACTAGAAAAATCATGTGTCTAATCAGTAAAAAGTATGGTCATAAACACCATATTCCCTATACCACACTTGGCATGACAGGGATCTTTTACTTAATTTTTTGACTTACTTCATACTATTTTGTGTTTGTTTTACATAAAATCAATATACACTTCCAACTTCTTGCTCCAAGTGGAATGAAACAAGCAAACAAAAAATTACCAACCCCCATGTTCAACAGCACCAAAGGTATTCAGCATCTCTCAGTGAATAGCAAACATGTAATCAGATCTACAGTTTCACTCCTTGATTGATCCCAAACGTGTAGTTTCTGACTAACCCTTTTGTACAAAACACATTTTGACCATATCTATTCTATTTACCATATCTATTCTATTAACCATATCTATTCTATTAACCATATCTATTCTATTTACCACATCTATTCTATTTACCACATCTATTCTATTAACCATATCTATTCTATTAACCATATCTATTCTATTAACCATATCTATTCTATTAACCATATCTATTCTATTAACCATATCTATTCTATTAACCATATCTATTCTATTAACGGAACCAGTTTTGTTGAAGTCAGAAGTTCCCCACATCCGCTCCACCACTTGCCAGAGAATTTCCCAAAATGCATCTGGATATTCAGTTGACAAGGTCATCCAGTGATGACCTATTCAACTGCACAGGCGACGATTCCAAACCTCCTTAGTTGCCACTTATGACACACATGGCAGGTGACATTGGCTCTCTTCTTTTCTCCCCTCACGGTGGGACATTGGTAGCCCCATCAAAACAGTGCATTATAATATCTCAGGGAGAATTGGAAAAAAATGGTATGGTAAAAGCTTTACGTGACTGACAGATGACACAAATATGAATGACATTTCGGCTCAATAGGCCTTCAGCAGGATCAAACAAGCAACACACACATATATGTAAGTAAATAAAACTAATCCTACGTGGGCAACTAGTAATGAAACATCCAAAACAAAATAATCAAAACTAATAATATCTCACCCTGGAGAGTAGCCATGGTTTCTTTAGGCTATAACACTGTCATTATATAATTCTCTCGACCTAACCTGTTAGTTCATTCAATGTCCCTGAACACCCCAGAAAGTTTGGAATTAAAAACTCAGACCCATACACGACACTGAGGTGTGCAATCTTTATTCTTTAGCGTCTACAGCTCTCCTGGCAGATGTCATATAAAGGAATACATGCTGCATGAGTAAGGATATGCTCGTCTCACTTATATAAACAAAAAAACTAGCTATGAGTTACTGAATTCTGTGACCATTTAAATCTAGAGATCCTTCATGCTCAGTCTACTTCAGTTGCTTTTTTTATGACAAGCACAGCAGATTAAAGATGATTAAGTATTCTTTGCTTATTCAGAGCTCCATGAAACATACAGAGAAAGGAAGAGCTCTGTAACATTTAAAACATGAAAATAAAGAAAGGAAAAGAAAGAAGGAAAGGAAATAAAAAAAGAAAGAAATAAAGAGAAAAGGAAAGAAAGAAAGCAAGCAAGAAAGAAAGCCAACATTGTTACCTGTACATAAGATAATTTTGTCTTTGGCCAGAAACTTGACTGCAATGGCCATCTTTGTGAGACATTCTTCTGACAGGAATGGTGGGTCAGCTATCACAACATCAAAGCGGTTCTTCAGTGACACATCAAGATCGAGTGGGTTGTTGTAGTCAAAGAAAATGAAGTCTTCCCCGTATACTTTGAACCTTTGATCATACTCCAAACACTTTGCCTCTACTTCTGAAGACTTCAGCTTCCTGATTCTCTTATATGCTGTTGGTGAACTAATACAAGCTATGCTGAAATATAAATAGACTTATTTTAACATGAAAACATAAATAAAAGTACAAAATTGTATACATATCAGAATTACACTTGAAAAACATTTTCAATGTTAATGCCTTCAATAGAATACAAAACAAAATCAGGAAATTAAAAAAAATAAATACATTTTCAAAATAAAAACATAAAAAATGAATAAGAACTAAACAATTTAATTCTTATTAGTTGGAATTATTTTGTTGGTTTGGATGGAAATATCTGTCGACTAACATAATGAAATTACAACATCTGTATATTTAATATTTTTCAATTAAAACCCATCATATTATATTTCAAATGAAAGAGCAAATATTTTATTACATGGAGAAACTACCTCTAAGACATAATGCTGAATTAAATTTTTGTCAAATAAAAATGAGAAGAATAAAAAATATAAAAATTAAAGTTTTCTTCACCAAATTCTAGAGCAAACATAATTTCAAATCTGATCTTATTCAAAGTATGGTGTTTCATATATTCTTCAGCAGTCAAATATTTTATTCACAATGTTTCATTTACAGCTACAGCCAAAGATCCCTGAAACTACTACAACTTACCAGCCATGATCTATGGCTGTAGCCAAAGTTCCCTGAAACTACTACAACTTACCAGCCATGATCTATGGCTGTAGTCAAAGCTTCCTGAAACTACTACAACTTACCAGCCATGATCTACAGCTACAGCCAAAGTTCCCTGAAACTACTACAACTTACCAGCCATGATCTATGGCTGTAGTCAAAGCTTCCCTGAAACTACTACAACTTACCAGCCATGATCTACAGCTACAGTCAAAGCTCGTCTGAAACTACTACAACTTACCAGCCATGATCTACAGCTACAGTCAAAGCTCGTCTGAAACTACTACAACTTACCAGCCATGATCTAGAGCTACAGTCAAAGCTCGTCTGAAACTACTACAACTTACCAGCCATGATCTATGGCTGTAGTCAAAGCTTCCCTGAAACTACTACAACTTACCAGCCATGATCTAGAGCTACAGTCAAGGCTCCTCTGAAACTACTACAACTTACCAGCCATGATCTAGAGCTACAGTCAAAGCTCCTCTGAAACTACTACAACTTATCAGCCATGATCTACAGCTACAGCCAAAGTTCCCTGAAACTACTACAACTTACCAGCCATGATCTACAGCTACAGTCAAAGCTCGTCTGAAACTACTACAACTTACCAGCCATGATCTACAGCTACAGCCAAAGTTCCCTGAAACTACTACAACTTACCAGCCATGATCTAGAGCTACAGTCAAAGCTCGTCTGAAACTACTACAACTTACCAGCCATGATCTACAGCTACAGTCAAAGCTCATCTGAAACTACTACAACTTACCAGCCATGATCTAGAGCTACAGTCAAAGCTCCTCTGAAACTACTACAACTTACCAACCATGATCTACAGCTACAGTCAAAGTTTCATGAAACTACTACAACTTACCAGCCATGATCTAGAGCTACAGTCAAAGCTCGTCTGAAACTACTACAACTTACCAGCCATGATCTACAGCTACAGCCAAAGTTTCATGAAACTACTACAACTTACCAGCCATGATCTAGAGCTACAGTCAAAGCTCGTCTGAAACTACTACAACTTACCAGCCATGATCTACAGCTACAGTCAAAGCTCGTCTGAAACTACTACAACTTACCAGCCATGATCTAGAGCTACAGTCAAAGCTCGTCTGAAACTACTACAACTTACCAGCCATGATCTATGGCTGTAGTCAAAGCTTCCCTGAAACTACTACAACTTACCAGCCATGATCTACAGCTACAGTCAAGGCTCCTCTGAAACTACTACAACTTACCAGCCATGATCTAGAGCTACAGTCAAAGCTCCTCTGAAACTACTACAACTTACCAGCCATGATCTAGAGCTACAGTCAAAGCTCCTCTGAAACTACTACAACTTACCAGCCATTATCTAGAGCTACAGTCAAGGCTCCTCTGAAACTACTACAACTTACCAGCCATGATCTATGGCTGTAGCCAAAGTTCCCTGAAACTACTACAACTTACCAGCCATGATCTACAGCTACAGCCAAAGTTCCCTGAAACTACTACAACTTACCAGCCATGATCTACAGCTACAGCCAAAGTTCTCTGAAACTATTACAACTTACCAGCCATGATCTAGAGCTACAGTCAAAGCTCGTCTGAAACTACTACAACTTACCAGCCATGATCTCCAGCTGCAGCCAAAGCTTCTCTGGCTAAAACGTCCGCTGTTCTGTCATCGTACCAGAACTGGCTCAGTTGCTGGGAAGTAGTTTACACAAATTAATGAAGAAAAAATACTCAAGTTTCATATTATTCATAATTTACCATGGGCTGGGGTGTTCCACAGCTAGGACATCAGCTCTGGACAAGAAGGTCCCACTCAAGTTCAAATAAAGAGTGGGAATTTTTCACTTAAAGAAAGAGTTTTCTACATAGCATTACCCTCCTCTGATCTCTGGATTGTCAGGTCTGTTGCCTAGGCAACTTAAATAACTGAACAAATTTGAGGTCTCACGTGCATTCTGCGCACAAATCTTTGGAAGCTGGAAAGTGAAAAGAATCATTAAAAAATGAAGACTCCCCCAGGAACAAAATTGATGGGAAAAATCAACTCCTAAACATAAAGCTCTTGAGGATAAAATAAAATTTAGAGTGCTTGAAGTATAAGATGCCTGTATGGCAAGGGTTAACTGAGCACATGGCGGCTGGTGTAAAACTGGGTGAAAGTGATATTCATGCAAAATTCAGTCTCTCAGGACTTCATTAGAGATATAAAGCAAACAAAAGAAACAACACATAAATAACAAAGTTTATTGGTAAACATTTTTACTTAACTTAATTAAAATATTAATATTTAATTTATATTCATGGTTAGTGGGGTAGAGTTCTGCCCTACCAAAGGAGGAGTAAGACGTCTCCTTTCCTCCGCTAGTCTTCGGGACACCCTTGGGCAAGGTGGAGCTCCCGTTTAGCCCCCCTATCAGGGCTATGTGAAGCCATTGGAGCAGGTGGTGGATGGTGTTGTGGGGCAGCCGACAAGTAGTGCAGGTTATGGTCCCCACACCGCAATGGCAGGTTATCTCCGACTAGTGACAATGGCTGCGATCTCTGACTAGTACAGTCACTGCCAAGAAGGAAAGGAATGGCAAACTACCTTCTTATATTGCCTAGACTAATCATGACAAATAGAACGTTAAAAGTTCCTGGGACAGCAAAAAAGACCAATGAGGAAGTTCTCAAAGAGGCCAACACAAAAATGCAGCTCCTAAAAAACATCAGAAAGAAACAACATTTTTCGGGCACATCATGAGAAGAGGAAAGTTGGAATACTTGGTTACAACTGGCAAAATAAAAGGAAAGAGATATCGCGGACAACAAAGAGAGAAAATACTGGATAGCTTGGTGTCATGGCATGGAAAGCAGACAACAGAACTGATACGATGCACAGTGGATAGAAGATTGTGGAATGACATGATCGCCTACACCAACAGGTATGGCAAGAGGTAAAACTTATGTAATCCATTCATTTTTTAAACAATGTCTTAGTCACATGACTTAATGCTCAAACAATGTCTTAGTCACATGACTTAATGCTCAAATAATTCAGATTTATATAATAAATGGGACCTAGAGGAAGTAGAAGAGGTTGTAACAGGAACTTATGACACACCACTGACATGACAAATCTGATAAATTGGGGCAATGTGGCAGTAGGTATTAACTGTTTTCATGCTTTCTGTTTGAGTTGGATCTTTAGAGTGTGTTTCCAGGGATAGCAGGTCGCAGCTATGTCTTCCCACGATTCAGAGTCCTCATGTCTCATTTACATACTGAAGGGAGGTCAAAAAGTAATGCACACCAATTTTTTTCTCGGAAACTATTCGGGCAAAATGTTTGAAATTTTCACAGATTGTAGCTGAACATCCCCTTTACACTACCTATTTTTCAACATAATATCCGTTCAAGCGTATTGCCTTACGCCAACGCGAAACTAGGTCATGAATGCCTCGTTTGTACCAAGTTTTGCCCTGCTCGCGTAGCCATTTTTTAACTGCACGGATCACATCCTCATCATTGTCAAAGTGTTTCCCACGCAGGAATTTTTTGAGTGGTCCAAACAGATGGAAATCTGAGGCAGCCAGATCAGGGCTGTAAGGAGGATGGGGCAGTACAGTCCAACCAAATTTGTTGATTGCTTCCCGTGTTACCAGACTTGTGTGAGGGTGTGCATTGTCATGTTGAAGCAACAAATCTGCAGATGGCTTATTAGGCCGAACTCTGTGGAACCGATTTTGAGTTTTGTCAGTGTATTGATGTAAGCTGTCGAGTTGATTGTCTCACCTCTTGTCATTACATCAACAAGAATCACACCATCAATGTCCCAGAAGACAGTGATCATCACCTTTCCGGCTGATGGAGATGTTTTGAATTTTTTTCTTTTTGGTGACTGCGGATGATGCCATTCCATTGACTGCATTTTTGTTTCAGGCTCATAATAATGTGCCCACGTTTCGTCACCGGTAACAATTTTTGACAAAAACATTTCTCCTTCAACACCGAAACGCTCCAACAATTCAGAACAGAATGTTTTCCTTTGAACTCTGTGATCATTTGTTAGGCACAGAGGAACCCATCTATCGCAAATCTTTGAATATCCGAGAGTTTTAAAAATTGCGATTGCACTTCCCTTGCTGACTGTAAGCTGCAATGCCAATTGCTGACTAGTGATATGCCTATCCTTACGAATAATGGCATCAGCCCGGTTTAACATGTCTGTGCTGGTAGCCGAGGCAACACGTCCAGAACGCGGTAAATCATGCAGCTCCACTCGTACACTTTCTGCAGCTTTAATTCTCTGAACCCAGCGACTAACTGTGCTCCTATCGACTGCAGAACATTTGTACACTGCACACAGTCGTTTATGAATGTTTGCCACAGTTTCTTTTTCCGCAACCAGAAATTCTATGACAATTCGCTGTTTGTAACGGACATTGTTGACAAGCTCCATTTTAACGGTTCATAGATTGCGTAATATTTTTCAGAATGCTGTGCAATTTGGTGCACATAATTGGAACATGTCATATTCCAAGTGTGCAAAATTTCATATTCCTATCTTTATTATTAGCCGAGAAAAAAATTGGTGTGCATTACTTTTTGACCTCCCTACGTACATCAGTAGAGTTTTGGACTCCCACTGGTTCTTTAGCCATTTGCTAGTTGTCCGTAAAGTATATCTTTTTGCATGTGGTCGTCTTTCACATAGTGATAAGGCCAAGCCAGCGCAACCTATGTTGACTAAGAAGTGTGTTCAGGAGGCCTGTGCAAGTCAGGACTTCTACTGATTATGTGTATATGTATAAATATTACATAGTACTCACCCAGTCCTCTTTTGGAATGAACTCATCTAAATTTCCCTATAAGCAAGATCAAGCCTCTCATCTTCTGCACGCTGTTCTATTAAAAACTCCTGTAGTGCCGCTGCAGTGAAGTCAGAGAGGCTTGTATCATAATCACTTTCATCATCGCTGTCCGAGTCAAACCTTGACTCAGGTATACTGCTGTGGTCATCGTGATCCTGTGACATATGGTCTGTGCTATCTTCAGGTAACAATCTAAGCAGACTGCAAAAACAAGCAATACATAACATAAAAATCAACTGTGTTTGGTTTAATATTACAAGAAATGCTTTAAGTGCTCCCTGCTTGTTAATGCTTTATCTACATGCACACCTTCTTGTTTCACAGTAATATTAAAGAAAGTCATAGAATGAAGTCACAAAGCACTGTTTACCACAGATAAAGTTAAAGAAACACATTCTTTCAAATAAAATTCTGCAGCACTAACAACAATCAACAAATTCAATGATTCATCTGTGTGACATCAGAAATAAGACACACAGATTACAACACAACACAAATACAAAAATGACACTGAGAAAGCAGAATTAAAAAAAGATAAGATAGAATGCAATAAACTCTCAGAAACACAAAAGCAGAACAAGTCAGCTGTCAAGCAAGAAAAAAAAAGCCACAAATTATATCTACCCATGATATTGAAATTAAATTGAGGTGGAAATGAAAAAAAAAAGGGACGATCATCATTAATAATGAACAACTGAAGATTTGTCTAAATGAGAGTTATAATAATGCATATAGTTGGTTGGGAGCCGCGATAGCTCAGTGGTTAGTGAACTGGACTACTAAGGACAAGAGGTAGGGTTTGATCCCAACCGACGGCTTCTGGGTTCACCCAGCCTTAAATGGGTACCGGATTTTTTTCTGGGAAAGTAAAGCGGTAAGGGTGTAATACCAACCACATTACCCCAAAAATCATGTGCCGAAGGTTAGTAAAATTTATGGTCACTAACACCATATTCCCTATACGACACTTGGCGTGACGGGAGCTCTTTACTTTACTTTTATTTGACCTCATTCTCCTTAAAAGGATGTTAAGTTGGAGCTCTTTACTACCTTTAATACCGGTTGACATAGGCAAACATGTCCTTCAACAATCTACTATCCACAGTGCATCGTATCAATTCCGTTGTTTAACTGTTTTCCATGCCATGACACCAAGCTATCTTGTATCTTCTCTCTTTGTCATCCACAATCTCTCTTCCCCTGTATTTTGCCAGTTGTAACCAAGTATTCCAACTTTTCTCTTCTCATGATGAGCCAGAAAAATGGTGATTGTTTCTTTCTGATGTTTTTTAGGAGTTTCCTTTTTGAGAATGTCCACGCTGGTCTTTTTGGCTGTCCATGGGACTTTTAATATCTTTCTGAGAAATCCCATCTCCATAGCATTAATTTTTCATAATATTATTGCTCATTGGATTACCGACTCAATTTACTGCATTACTGGATGGATTACTGACTCAACTTACTGCATTACTGGATGGATTACTGACTCAACTTACAGTATTACTGGATGAATTACTCCAACTTTCCTTTTCTCATGATGTGCCTGAAAAATGTTTTTCTTTCTGATGCTTCTTAGGAGCTTCCTTGTGTTGGCCTCTGAGAATTTCCTCGTTGGTCTTTTTAGCTGTCCAGGGAACTTTCAACATTCTTCTGAGAAATCCCATCTCTGTGACCTCTAATCATCTTTTCATTTATTTGTCTACTGTCCATGATTCGCTTCCATAGGTCAGAATTAGCTCTATATAATACTGATGAACTCTCTCTCTCACTTCTACTGACATTGACTTGTTGCATAATACATTTTTCATTTTTCTGAGATGTTATTTTGGCCTGAACTGTGTTATTCTGCTTTTGTTTTCTGGTGCATATTCCATCTGACTTTGATGTTATACAGTATTTGACACGTTGTACTTGTTTCAGATTTGTCCTGTTGATTTTTACGTTATATGATTATGATGATTGTTTCTTGGAAATAACGACATTAGTTCTGTTTCCTTACTATTCAGATTGAGACCTTTCTTGTTAAGTCTTGTATTCAATCATAATATTATGTGTAGTAAACTGTAAAAACTAATAAATAGTAACAACATCTATCTATTGACCTTTCGAGCCATAGCCGGCCCATACGGCATAGACCCAGATACTCTTTCTCTTATCTAAATTTTTATTCTAGCAGTTTTCAATCCTTGTAAAGATCTTTTATCAAAACTCGCCATTTGTCTCTGTTCTGTGCAAGCAACTCTATCTCAATGAAGGAGCCGATTCCTGCTGCTCATGCCTTTCTGATCAATGTTCTTCTCAGTGTCACTCTGGGTCGGCCTCTTTTCCTCTTCCCTGTTGTCTGTCAGGTCGGGTAATTTTACCTGCTACTGTATGCAGTAAACAGTACAACCTGTGGCTGCCCTGCAGGTAAGCTCGAGAGAGTAAAAGGCTAAGGGAGGGTACCTTACTGCCTTGTGGGTGAGACTTTTTAGTCAAAGGCTAGTGGAGCCAACCATAAACAAACTGACGGAAGGCAACAGAAAACCACAGTTGTAACTTCTTTGTACAATCATAAATCGCCACAACAATAGAAATCACAACAACAACGTTAAGGGGGATTCCAATGGAAAACCCTCGTTCGGTAGGGGATATCATGTGCTACAGGTGATACCCGATCGTCATCAAGCTATGGTAAGCAAAATAAAGATAAAACAGACTCTATAGCCAAGTACTTGGCATGTGAGAACACTCATGCAGAAGGGTAAACTAGAAAACATCATACAAGAAATGAAAAGAATGGGTCTACATTTACTGAGACTTTGTGAAATGAGATACACCGGATCAGGGGAAATGTATTCTGATAAACATAAAATAATCTATTCTGGAGGTACTGAACACCAAAGAGGAGTAGGTATCACCTTGGATGCAGAAAGAGCAAGAACAGTGAAAGGCTTTTACCCAATATCTGACAGGGTCCTTTGAGTGAAATTGAATGGAAAGCCAATAGACATAAATCTTATACAAGTTTATGCACCAACAGCAGACAGTCTAGAGGTAACGATAAATTTTAAGACAAGTTAAATGAGGAACTTATGAATGCAAACCACATGAAAACACCATAGTTCTGGGGGATTTTAACGCAAAAGTAGGAATGGAAAGAGTTGAGGAAGTAGTTGGTCATTATGGCTTAGGCGAGAGGAATGAAAGAGGTGAGAAACTTATTGACTGGGCAAGAACACACAATATGATGATAGGAAACACCTGGTTTAAGCAACATCCAAGACGTCTGTGGACATGGAAAAGCCCAGGAGCCAACGCACATAATCAAATTGATTACATAATGATAAGCAATAGATTTAGAAACAGTCTGGTGTGTGTGAAAACTAGACCAGGGGCAGATTGCAATAGTGATCATGTACCAGTTGTGGGAAAGTTTAGAGTAAAATTAAAAACAACAAAACGCGCCTCAGTTAACATGAAGTTAAATTTAGATTTACTCAAATCAGACATGAAGCTGCAAGACAAATATAAAATCACAATTCAGAACCGGTACAATGCAATAGAGAAGATACAAAGCATTGATGAACAGTGGGAAATACTTAAAGAATCAATGTAACAAACATAAAAAGAGTTCATACCACCAGTGAGGACAAATTCAAAAAAGAAATGGATGACAGATGACATTTTGCAGCTAATAGATACAAGAAGAAGAAATGAAAAAAAATAAAGATGAGTTTAAGAGATTAAATGAAATTGTAATAAAATGCAATGAAGCAAAAGAAGCATGGCTAAAAGAGAGATGCAATGAGATTGAAATGCAACAAAAAGGAGATGCTAAAGCTATATACAAACAAATTGAAGAATTAACAGGAGGAAAAACGCAATCAAAAACTGGATGTTTAAGATCAAAGGAAGGAGAACTGCTGATTGATCAAGAAAGCATAAGGGAACGATGGACAGAATACATTAAAGATCTTTATAATGATGAACGAACGGAAGTAAATATTAAGGATAATGGAGAAGGACCAGAAATACTCAGAGAAGAAATGGAAGACGTCTTGCGCAATATGAAAGCATGCAAAGCTCCTGGACCAGATAATATAACTAAAGAAGAGATTGGAGCCATGGGTGATTTTGGAATAGAAATAATAACAAAAATATTGAATGATATCTACAACAGCGGATATATACCAGATGACATGCTCAAATCAATATTCATAGCCCTACCAAAGAAATCTAGTGCGATTGAATGCGATGATCATCACACAATAAGCCTTATGAGTCACGTGACAAAGATATCACTAAGAATCATCATGCGAAGAGTGCGAAACAAAATCAGTCCAGAAATTAGTAATGAACAGTGTGGTTTTGTTGGGGGTAAAGGAATAAGCAATGCCATATATATCATAAGATCTTTAGTAGAAAGAGCCATAGAGGTGAAAACAGATCTATACCTATGTTTCATAGAGTATACCAAAGCATTTGACAAAGTAAAGCACCAAGAAATAATCAAAATTTTAGAAAGCATAAACGTAGACAGTAAAGATCTAAGAATAATAAAGGACATGTACTGGCAACAAACAGCAGCCATAAGAACTGGAAACCAATTGGGAATGTTTCAGCAAATAAAAAAGGGTGTTAGACAAGGTTGTGTGCTGTCACCAGATTTGTTTAATATTTATAGTGAGATTATTTTAAGATCCATAAGGAGCATGCCTGGAATAACAATTGGAGGTCATAATATAAATAATCTAAGGTATGCTGATGATACAGTATTAATCACTAAGAGTGAAAATGAGTTACAAGAAATGTTGGGACATTAAAAAGAAAGCAAAAATACAGGACACAGCCTTAATAGCAAAAAGACAGAAGTAATGGTAACAACAAAGAAAAAGACATCACCTCAGAGCAAAATAAAGACAAAAAAAAAAAAAAGTAAAGTACCCCCGTCATGCCAAGTGGCGTATAGGGAATATGGTGTTAGTGACCATACATTTTACAGACCTTCGGGGTAATGTGGTCGGTATTACGCCCGTGCCGTTTTACTTTCCCAGAAAAAAAATCTGGTTCCCATTAAAGACTGGGTGAACCGGAAGCCGTCGGTTGGGATCGAGCCCTACCTCTTGTCCTTTGTAGTCCAGTTCACTAACCACTGAGCTATCGCGGCTCCCAAAATAAAGACAAGTGGAACAATATTAAAACAGGTAAATGAATTTAAATATTTGGGAACTTTGTTAACCTCAGATGGAAGATGTACAAAAGAGGTGAGATGCAGAATGGCTCAGGCAAAAGCAGCTTTCCAAAAAATGAGGAAAATACTATGCAATCCATTTTTGACAATAGAAACAAGAAAAAGAGTTCTTAAATGTTATGTAGAGCCATTCTTACTTATATGGATTAAATGATTGACAGTAGGACAACAGACAAGAAAATCACTGCAGTGGTTTTACAGAAGAATGTTGAGAATACCATGGACAGCTAAGAAGAATAATGAAAACGTTCTGAAAGAAGTCAAAGCAAAAAGAGAGCTAATTTCCAATGTTAGGATAGGACGAAACAATCATCATTTTTTGGCCATGTAATGAGAAGAGAACAGTTGGAATATATTGTAACAACTGGAAAAATTGAGGGACGAAGAGATAGAGGGAAGCAACGAGAAAAAATACCAGACAGATTAAGAGAATGGCTTGGCAGACGGTCAACAACAGAAATGATAATTTGCTGCCGAGATCGAAGGTTGTGGAGAGACATGATCACCTCCTATCATCATCATCATCAGGTACTGGGCCTGCTGATGTAGGCTACCCTCATCATGATATTTCCCACATGAGGGTTTGTTTTGCTATTCGGTTATTATCTATTCTCATCACATGTTCAACATGTGACCATCGTCTTTTCTTTATTCTTCTTCTTTTCTCTTTCACTGATACCTAAAAGGTGTCGTGGTTTATATCATTTGTCGTTCTTGTGCTGCTCGAATTGTCTGAATTAGTGATTTTCCTTTGTTGTTACATGTCTCTGTCACTGCATCTATCCATCTTCTTCTGGGTCTTCCTCTTGGTCTTTTTCCATGCATTCTCGAGAAGAACGCCCTTGATGGTGATAGGTGAGGATTCATTCTGACCAGGTGGCCAAACCATTTAAGTTGTTGTTGTTCTATATATTCTTGGCAGGGTTTGTTCCTACCATTTTTCTTATGGTTTCATTTTAAGTCTTTTCTTTATTACTGAAGATATTAGTGGTTGATTGGCGATTTCTCTAATTTCCTCGTTTGTTTTGAATTCGTTCCACGCTATACCAAGTATTTTCCTTAGACATTTATTTTTGAATGCGTTCAACTTTCAAACTTTGTTTCTATAACTATATCTCTTGTTGTTTTCCAGCTTTCACGCGCATAAGTAAGGGTTGATAGTACTGTAGACAAATAATAATAAATAAATATTATTATAGAGGGAAACTTCCGAGGCGATAATCAGTGAATCAATTCAGAGGAAGAGCTATGTTTAGTACTGTACAGCACTCGGAAAAATGACAAATAATCAACAACAGAAAATAATATGGACCAAGGCAGGATCGAACCCGTACTCAGTGGCACAGCGCCTTGCCAGTACTCAGTACTGTAACAGCAGCATACAATAGTCAATAGTATATTATTTAATTGAGGAGCCTTTTGCCTTGGCTGTAGTGTGTAAGTAACCAGTAACGGTCAACAATGAATCATATGATAGAATGACAGTTGATAGTCAATTTTATAAATAGTCTTATAGTCACAGAGTTTGGGCAGAGTTCAGAGTCACCGTCAGAGTCGACGTTGAGTGCAGATTTATTATTATTTATAATAATAACACAAGTCACAAAAAAAAATAATTAATAAAAACTCACAGTAATACAATCTGAAAATTAGGCAAATAATGTAAACACTGACAACGCAAACTGGTTGGTGCTAGGTTGAGAGAATTAAAGGAGCAGACAGTAGAAAACAACTGTCGACAATGTGGCTCCCACAACAACAATGGCCGACGTCAATAATATGGGGTACCAATGTGGTCATTTCTCTCATAATGGAATATTTCGTTTAATATTTAATTTAAAATTCCGCGATATTTCTGCTTGAAATAATATCAAAATAGCAATTATTGTTAATAACAAAGTAGCAAAAAAGTTACTAATAACGATGTAATTTAAAATATGAAAATGTTACTTTCAATTTCAAACAGGCAAATACAAATACTTTTAGACGTTCACTACTAAGTTCGTAATCAAATTTACAATATTTCTGTTTACATTTTTTATTATTTACGAATGTTGTAAATTAACCAGTTATTGTTTTGTTACATTTTCGTGAAGAAATACAAATATAAAATGATTTGAGTGTTAGTTTAAATATAGGTTTCAAAGTAACTATAACTTACTAAAATAACTTGTAAAATGTAATTTTAAATATTTGAAACACACGACTCTGCTATATTCCTCATGTGTTCTGTCATGATGCGTCTAGACCAAAAATAGCATTCTTGATATGGTCTCTAGACATAATATATAGAAATTCTTGTGGAGTTTTATTTTCATATATTTTGCATAACCCTTTTTAATCCTCCCTTGTTACATATAATACCATATTTATATTAGTTATCATATATGTGTCAATAAAACCGTATAATGTGTCCAAATTAGTTTGTTTCCTGAGGTAACCCCGAATTGTTGCTACGCCCACTTTTCTTCTCTTCTCTAATCTCATTATCCCCACGTCTTTTTTTTATACGTAAATATTCCTTTATGGTATACCATTTCAGCATGTATACTTTTTTCATTCGTCTTTTGGTGTTAATGTCGATGTTTAAAACTTATAGCAGCATCATGTAGTTAAAATAAAACCGCTGCATGAACATTGCTTTGCAACAGTTGTAGCATTTTACTTTATTAATTTCTATAATTGCCTGTTTTTATGATTAATTACTTGGTTTACCTTCTGAATATGTTCTTACCAACTATCTAGGTCTAAAAATGAAACACGAAGACTTTGAAGAAAATGCGACAATGTAGACCTAAAAAAAAAAATGCATAGTACTAGCTCAGCAAATTATAATAAAAAGCAATTTGCAGACGCTGCAGGCATCAAAATAAGCTTTATTGTAGAAAAAAAGTATCTGGAACCTCTAACCAGCGTAATATTAACGCGGGAAAAGTAACATATACTACACAAGTTTTCAATATAGACAATCATCCCCTATTACCAAAATCTGTCAGCATCCAAGTATACAGTACCTTGAGGCGAGCTCTCTCATAATCAAAATAAGAGAGAACCCCATCCATTTATGGGTAAAATGGGTTATAGTCTTAGTGTCCGTATTTTACTGCCATTTTCGGGTCATTTTTATCAGCTCTGCGACAAGTTCCGTAGTTTCATCTAAAAAAATCTAATATATCAATTTAGGCTGGGTGAACCTAGAAGCTGTTGGTTGGGATAACCCCCCTCCCTCGAGTTCTGTCTTAAAGACAAGCATACACGCTGATGTACAACGACTCTTGTCTCAGTATTACATCCTAAAAGAAAAATTGATATCATTGTTGTCACAGTACCTATTTATTACAGATTAATTAACTAACTAACCATTATCACCTTACGAATTAGTTTTTAAACGATGCAGATAAAGGTGCACCAGAATGACCTGAACTAATGTACAAAGAAAAAAAATGGACAAAACGAAAATACTAACCGCTGAATTTGCCGATAAATCTCATGACATGCTAGAGCCGCCACCACGCAATCCATGTGTTCCATCAACATGGGGGACGCCTTCTGTATCTGAAGTTTCAGTTTCTCCATCAGGTATTTGAGCTTTAGAAGAAGTTGACGAATATCTGTGAAGTTATTTCTCTTGATGGCTGTTGCAAGTAAAATTACAACATGGATTAGCGTGTTTAAATCTGCCATTTCAGATCTGGAATATTTTGATTTCTTCAGCAGTGGCTACTTTGCTTTTCTATTTTTTTTTTTTTTAAATCTTGGGATTTTGCTTTTTGATGAAACTTGCACTGCTTAACCTCGCACTTTTCTGTGACGGTCACGCGTGTGAAGCCTTTATATATCTGGACAGGTTCTTGTTATGTAATGACAGTGCTCCTCCTTTAGGATGGCCATTGTCCTAACGTTTTATTTGTGTTGTGTGAAAGCGGCTGAGGCATTCATGCATGACGTAAGATAGGAAATCCGAGGTTAGGATAATAGACTGTGGTTGAAGTTATGTAAACTCTGGTCTGTGTTACTCTCTGGTTATTATTTTTTTTTAAGCAAATTTTAGAAAAATAACCAGAACCCTATTTTTGCTATATTTCTGGGGTCAGTAAGGGAGAGATTTGGAAAAAAAGGGTTTGGGTGGGGGGGGGGGGGCGGATATATATGAAGGATGAAGGAAAGCAAACATAAAGGACTCAGCCTCATTAGCAAAAATAAAGGACTCAGTCACAATAACAAAAATAAAGGACTGGTAAATGAATGTAAATAGCTGGGAACAATGCTACTCTCATGTGATAGATGTACAACAGAGGTGAGCTGCAGAATGGCTCAGGCAAAAGCAGTTTTCCACAAAAATAAGGAAGATACTGTGCAATCCATTTTTGACAATAGAAACATGAAAAAGAGTTCTTAAATGTTATGTAGAGCCAGCCTTAACATATGGATGTGAATCATGGACAACAGACAAGAAAATCACTGGAGGCTGTAGAAATGTGGTTTTACAGAAGAATATTGAGCATACCATGGACAGCTAAGAAGAGTAATGAAAACGTTCTGAAAGAGGCAAAAGCAAAAAGAGAGCTAATTTTCAAAAATAGGAAGAAACAATTATCACTTTTTGGAGAAGAGAACAACTAGAATATATTGTCACAACTGGGAAAATTTGAGAGACGAAGAGATAGAGGAGAGCAAAGGGAAAAGATACCAGACAGCTTAAGAGAATGGCTTGTTAGAATGTCAACAACAGAAAAGATAAATAACTGTCGCGACCGAAAGTTGGGGAGAGACATGATCACCTACGCCAGCAGGCATGGAACTCGATTAGATAATATCATCATCATCATCAAGTATGATATTTATATATAATGAATAATCATCATCATTGAGTGTCGTCTCCGCATCGAATGTTGGCTACCATGGAGCGCAATTCTACTCTGTCTCTTGCTTTGATGGTCCAGGGTCCAGGTTGTCATAGCCTGACTTGTTCATCTTTTGATGTTACTCGTCCATGTTAATGTTAACGACACCTAATGAATGGATGAGGAATTTTTTAGTCTGGCTAGTTTGCCTTTGAACAATATCGTATGTCTTGGATGTATTTGATGTATGTTATGTATGGGACGTATGTAAAGTAAAAAGTAAAGTACTCCCGTCACGCCAAGTGGCGTATAGGGAAATATGGTGTTAGTGCCCTATATTTTACAGACCTTCAGCACATGATTTTTGGGGTAATGTGGTCGGTATTACGCCCGTGCTGCTTTACTTTCCCAGAAAAAAATCCGGTACCCATTTAAGGCTGGGTGAGGCCGGAAGCCGTCGGTTGGGATCGAACCCTACCCCTTGTCCGTGTTAGTATGGGACGTATAGTATTTAGTTATTTGCGGGCCATCATCATTGCACTCCGAACATGTTCATAGATGCTCAGATCCCCTCCTCAGCAAGTCCTGCAGTGTTCAGCGACTGACGACTCCAGTTCTATGTTGGTTGATAAGTCTTCTTTCACTGCCACTAAGTTTCTCATTTACGGCTGTGTCCATCTTAACTCCCATTTCTTTCATCCGAAGGAGTGACGTGGACTCGTGGTTGTCGAAGTCCTGTGCTCTTCTCACACCTCGGAGGACATTCATGAAATCCGCCCGAACTATTGGTTGACAGTTTTTAACGATAGCACAGCTAGCCAACCTGTCCGCTCTTTCATTTCCCCATACTCCCGCATATCATGGAATCTAGACAAAGGTGACCTTACGTATTTTGGATTTCTGCAACGACTCTACCCATTGCATGCGTACAGAGCCCACCTCCACTTTTTTTATCATGCTCATCGAATCACTCAGTATACATGCGTGGGTGTAGTCTTGTAACTAACCATTTGAATGCCTTGGTCACTGCCATCGCCTCCATTGCCATGCTACTCGTGGTCATGACGTATGCAACACTGTCTTCTTTGACTATTCTGCCTGCGGAGAGTGCTGTAAATGACAATGCACTCCTTTTGTGTTGTATTACAGTTTAGTCTGTATAGATGACTGCATCTTTCTCATCGGTGTTATTCCAGATGAGACCGTTGACCTCCGCATTGACCACGACAGAGTTCTATATGGTATGTATGGGACGTATGGTATGTATGTAATGCATGGTATGTATGGGACGTATGGTATGTATGTGATGCATGGTATGTATGGGACGTATGGTATGTATGGGACGTATGGTATGTATGTAATGCATGGTATGTATGGGACGTATGGTATGTATGTGATGCATGGTATGTATGGGACGTATGGTATGTATGGGACGTATGGTATGTATGGGACGTATGGTATGTATGTAATGCATGGTATGTATGGGACGTATGGTATGTATGTGATGCATGGTATGTATGGGACGTATGGTATGTATGTAATGCATGGTATGTATGGGACGTATGGTATGTATGTGATGCATGGTATGTATGGGACGTATGGTATGTATGGGATGTATGGTATGTATGGTATGTATTGGGACGTATGGTAAGAATGATATGTATGAGACGTATGGTATGTATGTAATGCATGGTATGTATGGGACGTATGGTATGTATGGGAAGTATGGTATATATGGGACGTATGGTATGTATGAGACGTATGGTATGTATGTGATGCATGGTATGTATGGGACGTATGGTATGTATGGTATGTATGGGATGTATGGGATGTATGGTATGTATGGGACGTATGGTATGTATGGACGTCATGGGACGCACCAAAATGGACGCTTCTTGCGTCCAAGCCATGTAAACAATGTTGACTTTCCTTGTCTCCAACGGTTTATCTCATTCTATTAGAGAATTTCACGCTATCTATTACCACAGTGAGATGCGGATTTTTTTAAAATGTAGTCACGGTTTTGATAATAAATGTGTGTACACAGTTCGTTAACCATCGCTGTAGAGCAAGTCTTTATTCGCTGGCTTCATTAGCGACCATGGAAGCTAATGACCTTACTTGTGCCGACGGTTGGGTTGGGGCAAATTGTACGTTACAATGTCACTGCTATAATGGCTTAGTTTGTGACAAAACTACAGGGACATGCCCAAACAATGACAGTTGTCAGCACAAAATTTTCGGACCCCAGTGTCAGTACTTGGATTTTATTTACAAATATGCCCAAAAATCTGAACCTACTTTCCTGTTTGATAACAACGACACCTCATGTAATCCGGACACAGATTCTACATCAGTTGAGGCAACTCTCAATCAATCTTTGCCGTGCTCCTGGTTTTGGATTTATGCGAATGACTTAAAATATCCGGACAGTTTCACGGTAAAACTGAATGGTTCTGCCTCATGTGACAATGTATCAAGGTTTGTAGTTAGTCCACACGAGATTGATGCCTTCTGCTTTGGGGCTGGTCTGATCAACAAGTTACGGATTGAAAGGGCGATAGTTGCAAATATCTGCTCCATCTACATTGGCGGGGGTCGGAAAGTGGCTCTCAAACAGAACACAAACCAGACCGATTTAATGCACAAAACATTTGATGCTTGTTATACAGGGGACGAATGTGGACCAGAGGCCGCAGTTAATAGCAAAACAAAGGCCAATCTCTATGACAATGACTGCACACACACACAGTTGGGAAGTGGAACCAATTCTGTTTACTGGTGTCTGGTCTTTGCGACGCCCCAGGGGACTCACATCATTTGAATCTATCATCGAGCTAGCACTATGATTCGGGTAAAGAATGCCACTCTAAAGGCTTTCTCTGACAGTGGCGGAGTAGTGTTCCAGTATAATGATATATCATACCCTAATTTATCTGTGAACACTATTGTAGTCAAAACACAAACGTCAATGACACACATTAAGATTGAGTTCTCACCGACCATTTCGCAGGCCGACAGTGCACTGACGGTATGTGAGGTGCAAACATTTACAGACACCTATTGTCTGGACGAGCATTCTTGGTCGTTTTGTGCAGTGTGTAGTGGGTGTAGTAAAGGCTGCAATGTCATCATCGGTACTTGTCACGGCAACTGCTCACATGGGATCTATGGACACGACTGTTCCGGGTCTTGTCTCAGTGTCTGTCTTTTATTTGAGGAAAAATCAGGAAAATGCCTACAATGTAAACATCTTGGCTATACCTGTGATGACACTTGTCCCGATGGTAATTTTGGACTACAGTGCGAACAGATGTGTTCTGATGGCTGTGACATCATATGTACTCTCAAATGTCCGGACAACTGTTTCAACGACATCTGTCAACAGTCGATCGGGAATCTGTACATGCAAGAGAACGTTCTATGGGTCAGACTGCACTCTCAAATCTCCGGACACCTGTTTAACAAAACCTGTGATTCCCACGTTCAGAAGAGTCTGCCGACTACAACAAGCCCAAGCATATGGGCACTTTAATGTGTTTCTGTGCTAGACATGGTTCATTTTTTTGGTGTTTTTTAGTGAAGCCATGGCTCATATCTTGCTGTGTTTCTGTCCTAGCCATGGCTCATATCTTAGCTTGTGTGTGCTGGCCATGGCTCATATCTTGGTGTGTGTCATGTTAGTCATATCTCATATCTCGGTGTGTCCGTGTTAATCATGTCTCATATCTTTATGTGTGTCTGTGTTTAGTCATATCTCATATCTTAGTGTGTACCAGTGTTAGTCATATGTCATATCTTTGTGTGTGCATGTCTGGGTTAGTGATATCTCATATCTTTGTGTGCATGTTTATGTTAGTCATATCTCATATCTTTGTGTGTGCATGTCTGTGTATGTCACATCTCATTTCCTTGTGTGTGCATGGCTATGTTAGTCCCATCTCATATCTTTGTGTGTGCATATCTATGTTAGTCATATCTCTTATCTTTGTGTGCATGTCTATGTTAGGCATGTGTCATATCTTTGTGTATGTATGTCAATGTCAGTTATATCTCATATCTTTATGTGCATATTTATGTTAGTCATGTGTCATATATCTTGATGTGTGTCAGTGTTAGTCATGCCTCGTGTCGCTGTGTGCATGTCTGTATTAGTCACATCTCATATCTTTGTGTGTGCATGTCTGTGTTAGTCACACCTCACATCTTTGTGTGTGTATGTCTGTGTTAGTCACATCTCACATCTTTGTGTGTCCGTGTCTGTGTTAGTCACACCTCACATCTTTGTGTGTGCATGTCTGTGTTAGTCACATCTCACATCTTTGTGTGTCCGTGTCTGTGTTAGTCACATCTCACATCTTTGTGTGTGCATGTCTGTGTTAGTCACATCTCACATCTTTGTGTGTCCGTGTCTGTGTTAGTCACATCTCACATCTTTGTGCGTGCGTGTCTGTGTTAGTCACATCTCACATCTTTGTGTGTGCATGTCTGTGTTAGTCACATCTCACATCTTTGTGCGTGCGTGTCTGTGTTAGTCACATCTCACATCTTTGTGTGTGTATGTCTGTGTTAGTCACATCTCACATCTTTGTGTGTGTATGTCTGTGTTAGTCACATCTCACATCTTTGTGTGTGTATGTCTGTGTTAGTCACATCTCACATCTTTGTGTGTGCATGTCTGTGTTAGTCACATCTCACATCTTTGTGTGTGTATGTCTGTGTTAGTCACATCTCACATCTTTGTGTGTGTATGTCTGTGTTAGTCACATCTCACATCTTTGTGTGTGTATGTCTGTGTTAGTCACATCTCACATCTTTGTGTGTGTATGTCTGTGTTAGTCACATCTCACATCTTTGTGTGTGTATGTCTGTGTTAGTCACATCTCACATCTTTGTGTGTGTATGTCTGTGTTAGTCACATCTCACATCTTTGTGTGTGCATGTCTGTGTTAGTCACATCTCACATCTTTGTGTGTGCATGTCTGTGTTAGTCACATCTCCTATCTTTGTGTGTGCATGTCTGTGTTAGTCACCTCTAGTGACTCGGGCAGATGGTGCTCGTAAACCTGGGAGGGCCTACCATCTAAGGGCAGAATCCCCCTACAGAAAAGACAATCTGCTGCCTTGCAGGAAGATTGGGGACAATCAAAGGCTAGGGAAAGCAAACCCGAATAAAATGCTGGCTGAAATCGGATGCACTGGGCCACTGGCGCAGAACACAGTGCAACGTATTAACGGGTGTTCAGTCAGAGTGGATCTGACAGACTCTAATTGTGATGTTCTGTCTGTGGGGGCGATCAACACACTTAGCCTGACAGCTGACTTCATATGAGAGTCTGGAATCCTTACTCTGATTGAGTCCTGAACGCAGAGAGAGAGAGAGAGAGAGAGAGAGAGTATGGTATGTATGGGACCTATGGTATGTATGTGATGCATGGTATGTATGGGACGTATGGTATGTATGTTATGTAATGGGATGAATTGTAGATGTGATAAACAAGCACAAAGATAGAAGGTTGTGGACATTTTGTTTCTTGCTCTCGCCAGTTTTCCAGTTTTCGCCTCTGGCAAAGTTTTGCGTGTTAATCCACCCCCCCCCCCTTTTTTTTCCCCCCGGCTGTCGTGTTCACAGGGGTGACTCAGGCAGATAATTCCGTCATCGGGGGTAGGTACTCATATTTTATTTCGTGGATGAGTAATTTACCTTTTCAAGCCAGGCCTCGCTGCTGAGACCAGGGGTGGTTGCTGCAGAGAGAAATCATAGACAAAAATAACAACAAAGGGCAGTCCGGATTTGAACCCACAACCTCCCTGTCTGGAAAAAGAAGAAGGGAAAGGGGTATGTTTACAAGACTCAGGAAAAATATATAAAAAAATCCACAAAAGAAAAAAAAAACAAAGAACAATAGACAGCCCGAAGCAGGATCGAACCCGTACTCCTCGGCACAGCGCCTTGCCACAAGAAGCCAACGCTAGAGCACACGGCCAACACAGAACTACCTAAAAAAATAGATATCATTGGCAGAATAAAGCATGAAGAGTAGTTTCCCGTGGTTTATTAATAGTCTCCTGTTTCGTTCTATAAATATTTGTCTGCAACGCAAGTATTCAGTTCTACCTTATCCGGGAGATACTCGTCTTGAGCTATCGCGGCTCCCTGTATTATATTAATGTATTATTATTTGTTTCCTCTGTCTAAAGACCGGCATCTTGCCTGGAGACCACCAAGCCCTCTCCCCTCCTCCATGGAGAGATTTTGACGACAATCCTACGTAATCAGACGGTACTAGACTTCCTCACTAGTCCACAAACAAAACTACAACACACAAAGGCTGTGATTATCTCGCCTTCGATTGGATTGTCACAGGTGAACACAACAAAAGCCACTCCCCCAGGCAAGTAAACATGAAGATAATGTCCCCCTGATTTCCGCGATAAGAACAGACCAAATGTCGTAACATAAGTAAATCCATTGTTCTTCACAGGGAAGTTACAAATGCTAGACGAAAACGTACGGAACAAATGCGTTCATTTAATTTAATTGCGTTCAAGGGAATTCGTCAACAAAAGCGTTTCCCGATATTTTTATTTACTTGGATCCCCCATTATCAGTGCCGGATTTCGACTTCAGAAGGCTCAGGAGCATGTGGTAGGGTGTGACGTACACGCCTGCAAGATATGGTGACAGCTTTTCAAAAATGGAACACAACAAAATACTGACGTTAATAAATATTGAACGTTGAACACATCTGGCCAGTGAGAATATCTGAGCAAGAAAAATACTGGACACATTTTAGTCTAATTATGAATTGGTAATATCCTTTTTTTGTAAAGCTGTCCCCATTTACTTTGTAAGAGTGTTCGTTACACCTCACCACTGCTGGCCCCTTGCTACCAGTTTTACATCGGCACTGCAATTATTTGTCTGTTCCCTTCTGAAGGATTATCCTAAGCTAAATGAAACTTTAATACACCCCCCCAACTACCCCCTCCCCCGCTTAAAAATGAACACTAGAAGGTCTCACAAAACTTACAATCACATACACTGGTTTGAGATAGAAAAGAGTAGTCCCAAAATAAATTCTGGACATTTTTGAAGGTTCCTCGGATTGTGTGGCCCTAGGCTATAGCTTGTTTAGCTTATCTAGGTAAATTTGAACCTGCCCATTAGAATACACCACAGCCCATTAGAATAGTCACATTACAGTCCATTAGATTAGCCACATTACTGCCCACAATAATAGTCACATTACTATCCATTAGAATAGTCACATTACTACCAATTAGAATAGTCACATTACTAACCAGCCCCCAACCGCACGCCACAAAACTTGTTTCAAAATACATTCATCAAGAGTCGGACAACAAGATTGTTGGAGGAAACATTAATGTGTTTTACAGAAGAATGTTTAGAATACCATTTAATAAAAATAAAGAGCCCCGTCACGCCAGGTAGCGTATAGGGAATGTGGTGTTAGTGACCATCATTTTTATAGACCTGCAGCACATGATTTTGAGGTAATGTTTCCGGTATTACGCCCGTGTGTTTCACGGTGTCTGTAACGGTGGATGGGGCGGAGGAATTTAAAATAATCACCGGCCCAGAAAGCGAAAACAGCAAAGTGTGTGGTACACATGAGGCATATTCAGAACACGAAAGTGTGTGGTACACATGAGGCATATTCAGAACACGAAAGACGAATATGGCAGACCACCATGAAAGAGACTGGAGTCTCATCTCGTAACAGTCCAAAGAAAGCCAAGGAGAGAAATTCTATAGCAAAATGTTACATCTTCTCAATATTACTGTATCGTGCAGTAACATGGACATTAGACCAGAAAACAGAACAGAAATTGAAGCCTTTGAAATGTGGATTTATAGAAGAATAGGTAGAATTGGATGGAAAGAAAATAAAACAAACAAGGAAGTTTTAAAACAACTAAAAATGAAGAAAGAACTACTAAACACAATTAGAGCAAGAAAAATGACATTTGTTGGTCATGTTAAAAGACACAACAGTCTAATAAAAGTAATATTAGAAGGGAAAATACAAGGTAAAAGAGGCAGAGTCAGATCAAGACTAACATGGACGAGTAACATCAAAAGATGGACAAGTCAGCCTATGGCAATCTGCACCATCAAAGCAAGAGACAGAGTGGAATGGCGCTCCATGGTAGCCAACCTTCGATGCGGAGAGGGCACTAAATGATGATGATGATGATTACGCCCATGCCACTTTACTTTCCCAGAAAAAAATCCAGTACCCATTTAAGGCTGGGTGAACCCGGAAGCCGTCGATCAGGATCGAACCCGATTTTTTGCAGTCCAGTTCACTCATAACTGAGCTATCGCGACACCGTGTGATTGCCATAGAGAGCTGAGAAAAAGATAATGATATTCTTCTAGATTTGGGGCCCGGCTTTACCAACAAACAAGTTGCAGGAAGTTGGGCAGGGTGTATTACCATCAGGTTTCCGTTTATTCTGTACATTGAGATCATGATTGTTCTTTCTTTCCTCATGTGCCTTTCAGCGTCGAGGGGAGATGTATATAACATACGGTCTTTTGCTATTCTGTTCGTCTCTTCTGCTGTTATGTTTCCTAGTGTTTCTAATATTCCGTCAATCCATATTTTTCGCAGTCGGCCCTTAGGTCTGATGTTCTCGCAACGTTTATTGAAGGCTCGTGTTGTGTTTTGATCTTTCTGCCTTGTCACGTGGCCAAGCCATTTTATCAGATGTTTCTTTATATATTATATTGCTTTTTATATATTCTATAGCTTCCTAACCTTTTTTCTCAGTTCTTCAATGTTGATCTTATCTTGTTGTTGTTGCGTTCGCCAGCTTTCAACTCTGACGAAGTTCATAGAGACTAGGAACTGAATGTTAATCCATTTTTCCCTGGCAGCTGTGTGCACATGGGTCCTCGCCGCACAGGCAGATAACTCCGACTTCGGAGGTACTCATGTTTTTTTCCGTCGTGAAACTTATCTTGAGATCATACGTAGATCTTTAAATAACGTACCCGGAGTGTTAATTTAATATACAGTATGGCCCTTTTCGTCTTTATTAGGTGGTCTAGCGGAGGCTATTGTGTATTTTTTGAAGTTTTGTTTTTGTCGAGCAGCTTCTCTCGTGGCTAAATTCTATCAATGTTTGACAAACACACACGGTCACTGAATGAACAAGCCCGTTGATCCACAGGGTTTTCCATCCTTTTTCATGAGTCTTTTCTCTTCTAAGTGTTGCCTTAGCACAGTCTCAAATGATGTTATACCATTCCTTATACATGCTCTCCATAATGTGCGATCACTTTCCAGATGTTTCCAGTCACTTTCACAGATGGAAAAGTCATTCAGAGATGATTTGCAGATATCTCTATGTCGTAGTTTAGGTCTGCCGATTTGTCTTTTTCCGTGTTAGTTCACCATATAGTATTTGCTTGGGGATGCGTTTTTCTTCTATTCGCTTAACGTGCACCAGCCATCTTAATATTCGACATCTGAGCATCAACACTCTGCCTGGGCACGGAATATGGAGATAGTGCTTTACCAGTCGCACTATCCCCCTCTCGACTTCGTTTCAAGGATTTCCGAAGGAAGGACAAAGTCCATACGTTCGGAATTGAAAGAAAGTGCAGGGGATGCCAGAGAGACGATTAACGCCATCTACTGTCTTAAATGTTAATTTAGGGGTAATAATATAAACGATCTGAGATAGGCAGTCTTAATTTGTGAAAATATGCGCAACTTACTGAAAATGAATGAGAATTTAATGGCCGAAAGAAAAAATAAAGGTCTTAACATCAACAAGAAACGAACGTCAATAATTGTGGCAACAAAGACAAAATTCGTCTCAGAAGTGCACATTTAAAGTAAATGTGACAGTAAAAAACACGTCAATAAAATCTCCCTCACTTGAGGTCACCAGGCGGCTACTCAAGGTATTAATATTCGTCGACGTCATTCGCTGAAGCCGCGATAGCTCAGTGGTTAGTGAACTGGACTACAAAGGACAAGGGGTAGGGTTCGATCCCAACTGACGGCTTCCGGTACACCCAGCCTTTAATGGGTACCGGATTTTTTTCTGGGAAAGTAAAGCGACACAGGCGTAATACAGACCACATTACCCCAAAAATCATGTGCCGAAGGTCTGTAAAATTTATGGTCACTAACACCACATTTAGTAATATAGATAAAGAGGGAGGAACAGAAAATGATACCAAAATAAGGATATCAAAAGCAAGAGGAGCTTTAATTGCACTGGGAAACATATGGAAATCCAAAGAAATTAGGCTAAATACAAAAATAAAAATTTTCAACTCAAATGTTAAGTCGGTCCTATTATATGGCTGTGAAACATGGAGAATAACAAAATTGACAATCACGAAGGTACAGACTTTCATTAATGGATGCTTGCGCAGAATAAAGGGATGGAAATGGCAGGACAAAGTCACTAACGTGGAATTATGGAAATATACCGGTCAAATACCAGTGGATAAAGAGATACAGCGAAGATGATGGCGATGGATATGACACACACTACGGAAGCCAACTGAGAGTATTACACAACAGGCCCTTTTTTGGAATCCCCAGGGGAAAAGACAAAGAGGAAGACCAAGGAATTCTTGGAGAAGACAGATCGAAGCAGAGATGAAGATGATGGGGAAGACATGGAATGATCTTAAAAGAATAGCAAAAAACAGAACGACTTGGAAAGTGTTTGTTGAAGACCTATGCTCCACTGGGAGCTAAAAGGTAGAAGAAGAAGAACACCACATTCCCTGTACGCCACTTGGCGTGACGGGGGTACTTTACTTTACTTTTATTTGACCTCATTCTCCCTTAAAAGGATGTTAAGATGGAGTAGATGCGTTCTTTTTTGTTTTTCAACACAGCTGCCATATTTACACATTTCGACCCAACACTTCCGACTTCATCTTGACATTTTTGAGTACTGGGTTACCTTCTCTTACGATCCCTACTTACTTGACCAGACTGATTAGATTATTTATAAGGGCACCGCGAGGATGTGGAGTACGATCTGAACAGTTCTAGTTCACAGAGCCTAGCACAAGTCATCAACGATGAGTCACTGACCTTGTTCAACTTTGTAGATGACAGGAGTTTTTGCCCCTTTCCCACTCGCTCCAGTGAACGCCCACAATAACAGCATTAGCTGGTATATGTACACAAGAGTGTGAGGTGCCCTATAACTAAGGTATGGGCCGTATTTCAAAGCACGACACACATTTCATGCAACCAATCTTTAAGAGAGAAAGTGTTCTTCAAGTTATGTAGAGTTAACCTTGATATGCAACAGGTGTCATCCAACGATCTCTAACAAAGAAAGACCCCTTCAAAGGGAAGTTACATCGTCAAGACAAAAACGTACGTAGATTAACATTTTCATTTTTTTTCGTTCTCTGACGAAGTCCCTAGGAACTGAATTTTGCGCGTTAATCCATTTTTCCCTGGCAACCGTGTGCAAAGGGGTCTCTCGCCGCACAGGCAGATAACTCCGTCTTCGGAGGTATTCATATTTATTTCGTCGATCAGTAATTGACGTTTCAAGCCGGGCCTCGCTGCTGAGACCAGGGGGTCGTTGCTGCAGAGAGAAATCATAAATAAAAAACACAACCCACCGGGATTTGAACCCACAACCTCTCTCTCTGACTCGAAGTCGGCGTCTTGCCTCGAGACCAGCCAGTCCCCCACGTTTTCAATTGAAGCAATACATTGACATTCGTGTTTCCAAACATTTTTATTTACTCTGATTTCCCCATTATCAGTGCCGGATCTAGACTTGGTGAGGCCTAAAATTAAACTTAGAAGCCTCCCCCAACCCACGTTTAAAATTAACACCAGAACAGAAGGTTTCACGAAACTCGAAATCATATAGTAGATTCCACCCTGACATCGGGACAAGAGAAAGTAAATTATTTTGAAAAAAAAAAGTGTTTAGGTCACAGGAATGTGACTTTACAATAAATATATATAAGAGGTCACGGACATAAAGAGCAGCAAGAACAATCAGAATGAAGACATCGGATCTCACTACCTAGAGAGGGTGGTAGACATTGGATCTCACTATCTCTCTCTCTCTCTCTCTCTCTCTCTCTCTCTGCGATCAGGACTCAATCAGAGTAGGATTCCAGACTCTCACATGAAGTCAGCTGTCAGGTTAAGTGTGTTGATCGCCCCCACAGACAGAACATCACAATTAGAGTCTGCCAGATCCACTCTGATTGAACACCCGTTAAAACGTTGCACTGTGTTCTGCGCCAGTGGCCTAGTGTATCCGATTTCAGCCAGCATTTTATTCAGGTTTGCATTCCTTAGCCTTTGATTGTTCCCAATCTTCCTGCAAGGCAGCAGATTCTGCCCTTAGATGGTCTGCCCTCCCAGGTTTACGAGCACCATCTGCCCGAGTCACTAGAGGTGACTAACACAGACACAGACATACCAATATATACCAAGATATGAGATGTGACCAACACAGACAAGCACACAGCGATACGAGGCATGACTAACACTGACACACATCAAGATATATGACACATGACTAAAATAAACATGCACATAAAGATATGAGATATGAATGACATGCACACACAAAGATATGACACATGCCTAACATAGACATGCACACAAAGATATGAGATATGACCAACATAGACATGCACACACAGGGATATGAGATGTGACATACACAGACATGCACACACAAAGATATGAGATATGACTAACATAAACATGCACACAACGATATGAGATATCACTAACCCACACATGCACACACAAAGATATGACACATGCCTAACATAGACATGCACACAAAGATATGAGATATGACCAACATAGACATGCACACACAGGGATATGAGATGTGACATACACAGACATGCACACACAAAGATATGAGATATGACTAACATAAACATGCACACAACGATATGAGATATCACTAACCCACACATGCACACACAAAGATATGACACATGCCTAACATAGACATGCACACAAAGATATGAGATATGACCAACAATAGACATGCACACACAGGGATATGAGATGTGACATACACAGACATGCACACACAAAGATATGAGATATGACTAACATAAACATGCACACAACGATATGAGATATCACTAACCCACACATGCACACACAAAGATATGACACATGACTAACACAGATACACACTAAGATATGACTAAACACATACACACACAAAGATATGACACATGACTAACACAGATACACACTAAGATATGACTAAACACATACACACATGACGATATGAAACATGATTAACACGGACATACCAAGATATGAGATATGACTAACATGACACACACCAAGATATGAGCCATGGCCAGCACACACATACACACACACACACACAGACACACACACACAAGCTAAGATATGAGCCATGGCTAGCACAGAAACACATCAAGATATGAGCCATGGCTAGCACAGAAACACATCAAGATATGAGCCATGGCTTCACGGAAAAACACCAAGAAATGAACCATGTCCAGCACAGAAACACATTAAGGTATCCATATGCTTGGGTTTGTTGTAGTCGGCAGACTCTTCTTAACGTGGGAATCATCAACATACGAGACGCAGGCCCCGATTAACTGTTCACAGGTTTCGTTCAACAGTTGTCCGGAGATTTGAGAGTGCAGTCTGACCCGTATAACGTTCCCTTGCATATACAGTTCCCGGTTGACTGTTCACAGGTGTCGTTGAAACAGTTGTCCGGACTTTTGAGAGTGCAGTCTGATCCGCAGTACGTTTCCTTGCACGTACAGTCTGTACTTTCCGGGTCACATATGATGTCACAATCATCAGAACACGTCTGTTTACACTGTAGCCCAAAATTACCATCGGGACAAGTGTCACTACAGATGTAGCCAGAACGTTTACATTGTAGGCATTTTCCGGATTTTTCCTCACACAAAGGACAGATACCAAGACAAGACCCGGAGCAGTCGTGTCCATAGATCCCATGTGAACAGTTGCAGTGACACGTACCGATGATGACGTTGCATCCTTTGCAACACCCACTACACACTGCACAAAACGACCAAGAATGCTCGTCCAGACAATAGGTGTCTGTAAATGTTTGCACCTCACTCACCGTCAGTGCACTGTCGGCCTGCGAAATAGTCGGTTAGAACTCAATCTTAATGTATGTTATTGTCGCTTGTGTGGTAACTACAATAGTGTTCACAGAAACATTAGGGTATGATATATCATTATACTGGAACACTACACCGCCACTGTCAGAGAAAGCCTGTAGAATGGCATTCGTTACCCGAATCATAGTGCTAGCTCGATGATAGATTCGAATGGTGTGAGTCTTCTGGGGTGTTGCAAAGTTTAGATACCAGTAAACAGAATTGGTTCCACTTCTCAATTGTGTGTGTGTGTGTGTGTGTGTGTGTGTGTGCAGTCATTGTCATAGAGATTGGTCTTTGTTTTGCCATTAACTGCGGCCTCTGGTCCACATAGAGAGGTTAATAGTTCAAATCATGGCTGCTTGACTTAAGGAAGGACAACTCACGTGGCCATTTCTACGTAACTTGGCTTAGGGAAGAAATGCTACTCACATGGCCAGCTTAACGTGGCTTGACTTAAAGGATGACAGCTTCACACGTGGCTAACTCTGACGTGGCTTGACTTAAGGGAGGGCAATTTTCACGTGGCTTGTTCCAGAGTGAACTTGCCTAGCAGTCTGGTGATCCCACAACCTGAAGGGAGAACCATAAATGTGGTCTCATTAGTATGACGCACTAATGCTTTACCAAACTACTGACTTATCATGATTACTTGCTACTAACCGTCTGTCAAGACGCCAAAGGCCATATCTACGTGTGTGATTCTATGTCGGTTAAGTCGGTACCTGTATGATAGCAATATAGGGAATTCCGTTGAACAGGCGAAAAAGCGACAGGGGTTTGCAAAACTGTAATTTCCTAAAAGTGAAACAACCTGCTTGTGAAAAAGAAAAAGAAAACCGCAGTTCAGATTTCCAACTTAGATCAAACGCGTGACAGATCAAAGGAGAACTAGCGTGAAGTCACTTCGGAGTTTGGGGAGACGAAATCAGCGTGCAACGATTTGACTTTGAAGTGCGCTGATATTTTAGTTGTTTATCTGCAGTTTTATTCATGAGGGTAGAAGGCAAGGCGCCCTACAGCAACAGAGCGGAAAGCTGTCAGCGACTCATAGCTGATGGTTTGCGCCAGTATCGGTGAACTAGACCCTACTCCACCTCTTCGCGGTACCTCTAGAAACAGACTAACAAGTCTAGTAGGAATTGAGTAGGAATTGAAGAGGGAAGGCAGCCTGGTATTAAAAAATGCCGCGCTGAAGACGGATGTGTTGGGCCGATAGGTGTGCAAGTGTCACAGTTCTACCGCAAACCACAACACAATATATCCACGCCCACTTAACGTCCTTTTAAGGGCGGATGATAAAGATGAATATCATTTTCTTTTGTAATCGTCTGGTGAACGCCAGAAAGAAAGAAATAATTTCAGGGGGTAGGTAAATTAAAATTATATATATATATTTATTTGCAATTTTTTTAATGATATGCAAAAGTAACAAGTAAAGAGCCCCGTACCGAGATAGACAGAGAGAGAGAGAAAGACAGATATTGAGCCAGAGAGCCGCACCGTGAATATGTTAATTTTACAATGCATTTTTCTTATAATGCATTTTTCGTATAATGCATTTTTCTTATAATGCATTTTTCTTGCAACGATTTCCCTAGTAAAATACCATCATCATCATGATCATCGTCAGAAAATACACCCCGCCACATTCCAAACTCACAGGCTGCTTATTTCTTTTGAATTTCACCTGCTCCAGTCCTCCACTTCGACGCCGTCTTTCCTTGCAAGGCGAAAAAAACCTGGCCAGGTCGAGTCAGGCTTACCGATGCACAGAAAGAGCAGATTATTATTGTGTTGCTGTCTATCTGGCTCGCATTACAAAAAGCTTTAAGAGCCAGGTCTAGTTTAAAGCTGTCGACCCCCTGGTATCACACATGTGACTCAAGACACCACCAGATCACACAGTGATCTCCCCTCCTTCAGATTCTTATCCAGTTGTCTTTCCCACATTCCTTTAACACAATGCACAGTTTCTCAAACTTGGAAACATTCACAAAATTTATTTTTCCGACGCGTTTTGCATCTTGTTTATACTCTACTTCAACGTTCAGCTTTGGGGGATGGGTGGTCTAGTGGTTAGACGTCGGTCTCTGAACAAGAAGGTTCCGGGTTCTCTCTGATTGAGTACATGCTAGCACGTTGCACTATGTTCAGCGCCAATGGCCAAGTGCATCCGATTTCTGCCAGAATTTTTTCGGGTTTGCTTTATTTAGCCTTTAATTGTCCCCAATCTTCCTACAAGACGTGTCAGGATTGTCTTTTCTGTAGGGAGATTCTGCCCTTAGATAGTCGGCCCTCCCGGGTTTACGAGCACCATCTGCCCGAGCTTTGTGTAGAGTTGTCTCTCTCATAGGTGGTCTGGTCTTCGGAGCTCTGGAGCACCACCTGCCTGTTTGATAGAGGACAGAAAGAGGAGAAAAGACAGAGAAGCATTTAACCCATGAAGTGGGGATGGATTAGTCCAGACCAGAGCATGTACCACTCGCTGGTGGGTTCTGCGTCTTCACTTAAAGGGTCCACCTACTCCAGGCTCTATTGTCTGGCCCATCACCAAGGTCCAGCTTGGATGACCCTGCCAGGAGCTAAACTCCCGCTGGCATAGCTCCTTCGATCCCGGAGGCGCACAAGCCCTTCAACCACAACAAGGTGAGCTTCATGGGGAGGGGGCTCCGGGTTCGATTCCCACCAAAAGCGGTGGAGACTTTTAGCTCTTTCTGTACGGAAGCTCTTGACCAATGCAACGGAAAAGATCTCAGAGACAAGATTTTTCATGGTTTTAAGAATAAATGTACACATTTATCCAACATTTAACATATGATATATGAATTGTTAGATAATTGAACAAGCGATTATATTTCACCGATACCAAAATGATACAAGACATGTGAAAAGAATATGGTTTGATGACGGTTCAACTAATCAAATTGAGAGTGACGCACTGTGCGGCTAAACGTACATAGAGAGTTAAGGGAACACATATAGAATCCGTGGTTTATTAGTGGCTTTACCTTCCTTCACCGTGTCTTTGGGGAGCCGCGATAGCTCAGTGGTTAGTGACCTGGACTACAAAGGACAAGAGGTAGGTTCTATCTCAACAGACGGCTTCCGGGTTCACCCAGCCTTAAATAGGTACCCGATTTTTTCTGGGAAAGTAAAGCGGCACAGGCGTAATACCGACCACATTACCCCAAAAATCATGTGCTGAAGGTCTGTAAAATTTATGGTCACTAACACCATATTCCCTATACGCCACTTGGCGTGACGGGGGTACTTGACATTACTACTACCTAACTTTGGGAAGTGAGATCCCATGTCAAGCCCTCTCAGATAACGACGGAACACACGGGGTCCCGTGTGAACTCAGCGCACGTTAAAGAAACTTTGGAAGTTGGCTATCGAAACGAGTAGGCCGAAAATGGTCCCTGCATGGGGAGAAATTAACATGAAGAAATCTACATATACCGTTAAAACTCTCGAAAAAAAAAATTAGACTACTTCTGAAGTCTGAGAATATCTGCCTACATTGCGAATGACACACGTCTGCTGGGGTGAACAATAGGAAATAAAAGCGTAATATTCACGCAAAATTCATTCCCTTGGGACTTCGCTACAGACATAAAGCTGGGGAAAGCAAACAAATAATACAAGTTCAGTTTGTTCTACTATCTGAGTATATGGCACAGAAAGAGTCAAACACACATATATTACCATTTTATACATATATATATATATATATGATTATAATATGTGTGTGTGTATATATTTATATATATATATATATATATATAATGATATAATATAATATTATATTATATTATACCATTATAAGAATTTGATTATTATATGGCCGTGAAACATGGAGAACAACAAAACTTACAATAATGAAGATACAGACTTTCATTAATGGATGCTTACGCAGAATAAAGGGATGGAAATGGCAGGACAAAATCACTAACATAGAATTATGGAAATGTACCGGTCAAACACCAGTGGATAAAGAGATACTGCGGAGGCGATGGCGCTGGATAGGACACGCACTGCAGAAGCTAGCTGAGAGTATAACACAACAAGCCCTTTTTTTGGAATCCCCAGGGGAAAAGACAACGAGGAAGACCAAGGAATTCTTGGAGAAGACAGATAGAAGCAGAGATGAAGATGATGGGGAAAACATGGAATGATCTTAAAAGAATAGCAAAAACAGATCGACTTGGAAAGTGTTTGTTGAAGACCTATGCTCCACAGGGAGCTAAATAGGTAGAAGAAGAAGATAATTGAATACAAAAATACCCGAAAATATCTTGAAATAAGAGAAACATTAAATATATTACTTTTTCATTAAGTGTCAGGATAAGCCTATTTTATTTAGTGGATTTAAATGTCTTCTTAAAAAAACGGAATTATTTTCTTCCGAGTTTCGTCATTAAAATGGAGCTTAAGAGTAAAGTTACTTATCCACTTGTGCACTGTTTTTATTTCGTCATTAACTCACAAACATGGCCGACGGCACTCTCTTTCTACAACCAGCATAAAAATAAAATAAAAAGCTTTAAAACAAATATAAAATAAAAATCTCGTGGACAGAATGAATGTCTTTTAAGATTTTTGAAATCTTTCAGTTATTCTGGTACAAACTTTACACCACATACTAAAGGCTTTATTGAAGTTAGTGGTTGCCATATTAAACATCTTCACTCAAATATAAAATACTTTCTATTTCACCGGTACACGTTTTGTACCAAGCTTTCTACGTGAAAAAACGAATCAATTCTATAACGAGTAGGAAGTTTTGGCAGAAATTTGAAGTTAATTTTTCTTTTACTTTTATTCAAATCTTCTCTTGCCTAATCGAGATTTTGTTGTTGTCGTGTTGTGCCCTTGAAGGAATTCAAACAGGTAAAACTTAGTGGCTTAAGATTTTGATGTCTTGCAAGACTCTGTCCACAGATTCAATGCTACCTGTAGAAGAAGCTATAGCAGTTAAAAAATGCCATGTGCAGTCGCCGCGAGGTGTTCGGATCTGACATTTTATTTCACCCCTGAGAGAAACTGATGACTATGACATTACCGGGATTCGAACCAGCGTTGTTATGCTTTAGAGCCTGACTAGCTGTCGACTCGGCTACCATCTCCCCCCCCCCCCACTCTCATCTCCCTCATATTTTTGTTAGTTAAATCTATTTCTGAATGCTTAATCTCCAAAAGATCTGTGATTATTCCTTGCTCCAAAGACTGAACAATTAGATTAATATTCCACAAAAAGATCTGTGATTATTCCTTGCTCCAAAGACTGAATAATTAGATTAATATTCCACAAAAAGATATGTGATTATTCCTTGCTCCAAAGACTGAATAATTAGATTAATAAGTAAAAAAAAGATATGTGATTATTCCTTGCTCCAAAGACTAAACAATTTGATTAATATTCCACAAAAAGCACTGCTGCTCCTTTACGTCTTTGGTGATCAAGGTGAAGTAAATAAATAACGACAAAGCGAGCGCACTATCCACTCAGCCACTGAGACTCAGTTGACAAAGGAGGTACAGATCCATTTTAGATATTGCTTCAAACATAACTACCCTCCCTCACTTTGACTGGCCAGGGTTTTCGGAAAATATAAATTAAAAATATTAGCCTTAAGCCAGCATTGATGAGTGGGACAAACATTCTTCTTCTAAATAAACATTTCTTCTTCTTCTACTTCTTTCCTTCCTCATCTGCCTTTCAGCGTCGAGGGGAGATATAATTTGCAGTGTCTTGCTCTTCTGTTCGCCTCTGCTGCTGTTATGTTTCCTAGTGTTTCTAATATTCTGTCAATCCATCTTTTTTGTGGTCGTTCCTTGGGTCTGGTGTTCTCGCAACGTTTATTGAAGTCTCGTTGTATTTTGATCTTTATGGCTTATAGTGTGGCCGAACCATTTTATCTGTTGTTTCTTTATATATTCTATGGAGGGGTTATTCTTAGTTTTTTCCTAAGTTTTAATGTTCTCCAAAATTGGATCTCTATCAGCTCTAATGCGCCCTGTGGATTGTGACTCCCAAGAGGACACTAAGGAGAGAGGCAACAACAGCAGGCATCAGAACCCTGATCGAGATTGAGCGGCTCGTCCAAAACAGAGCCGTGTGGCGAGATACAATCCGGGTCCTGCGCAAGGTCTGTCACTTGATAACAAAAATCAATATATTTTCCTGATTAAGACAATGTGGCCCACACCCACCTCCCTGGAAGAGAAACTCTACGGGGCAACCGAATGAATAAAACAGACAGCTACCTTCATAGGAGAGTCCGGAGTCCTAGTCTGAATGACGTCATGATCGCAGAAGTAAGAAAAAAAATGAAGATAACAAATATCGTGGGACACAAGATTCTAGGATTTGTGCCCTAATATACCGTCCTCGGCTCAAAAGGACGTTATATATCTATATAAACACAAATCATAATTGGCTTTGTTAGAAGAACACAATGCATCGGTAGCCTAATTGGAAAACCACCCGACTAGTCTAGCGACGTTCGGACAACCCGTGTTCGATTCCCGCTGGGAGCAGTGTGAATTGTACTCGTGGTTGGAAAAAAAATTAAAAAATAACCCTACGGTCGACCCAGCTGTTGGCAGAAATGGGTACCAGGGTATTATCCTGGGAAGGTGAGGAATGTCGCTTCGCATCTGAGTTTCGATGCTTGAGGCTACACTATACAGAAATATCCGAACATTTCTGGATAGGCGGCCGAGCACATATGGGTGTAAACTCGCGTGCTAAGACGCCGGTTCAAGTCTCGTACTTTACCTTTACCTTTACACAATGCATCTACGTCAGTTTAACGTCCTTTTTAAGGGCGAACGCCGGAGAAGTCTGTTATTTTTTTTCTCATTTAATCATCCTCGGGTAAATGCAAGAAATAAAAAAAAAACACCATAAGCCAGTGGTGGCCGACTGAAAGTAGACCGAGGGCCGGATCCAAGGACATGATCAGAGAGCCAGACTTAGAGAGTCTCGTCAAAAATAACATGACGTCATATATTTATATATCAATAATGTTTGCACTTTGGCCACAAGTTTTATCATTTGTAACAAGACAGATAATTATTTATTTCAAAATAACTTTTATATCTTTTTTATTTCAGGTACTTGAATTGAGGTTTTATTGATAAATATTTACTATAGTAGCTTCCGTGGACGCTTCAAGGACTAAAAAAAACTAGACTGCCGGGTCGAATCTGTTACGAGGGGCCCAATTTTGACCATCACTTCTGTACAATGTTAGGTTTCCTTGACGTTCTCGGTCAGTGTGGGGTCGTCAGAGTTATGTGTTTCTAGTAATGTTGCTGGAGTTGTGCTTGAGTTTCCATTTGATAATTTTGTCAAAGTACAGCATCAGAGATGATATTACAAGTGTAAGAGTGGGTATTGAACCAATCGTAAGTAAAAGAGTGGGTATTGAACCAATCGTAAGTGAAAGAGTGGGTATTGAACCAATCATAAGTGAAAGAGTGGGTATTGAACCAATCGTAAGTGAAAGAGTGGGTATTGAACCAATCGTAAGTGAAAGAGTGGGTATTGAACCAATCGTAAGTGAAAGAGTGGGTATTGAACCAATCGTAAGTGAAAGAGTGGGTATTGAACCAATCGTAAGTGAAAGAGTGGGTATTGAACCAATCATAAGTGAAAGAGTGGGTATTGAACCAATCATAAGTAAAAGAGTGCGTTTTGAACCAATCGTAAGCAAAAGAGCGGGTATTGAACCAATCGTAAGCAAAAGAGTGGGTATTGAACCAATCTTAAGCAAAAGAGCGGGTATTGAACCAATCGTAAGCAAAAGAGCGGGTATTGAACCAATCGTAAGCAAAAGAATGGGTATTGAACCAATCGTAAGGAAAAGAGTGGGTATTGAACCAATCTTAAGCAAAAGAGTGGGTATTGAACCAATCGTAAGCAAAAGAATGGGTATTGAACCAATCGTAAGGAAAAGAGTGGGTATTGAACCAATCTTAAGCAAAAGAGTGGGTATTGAACCAATCGTAAGTAAAAGAGTGGGTATTGAACCAGTCGTAAGCTACATACGGAAGCAACAAATAAATTGGGTTGTTCTTCTGAAACCATCTACAATCTGCACCATCAAAGCAAGAGACAGAGCAGAATGGCGCGCCATGGTAGCCAACCTTCGTTGCGGAGATGGTGGCTCTCGATGATGATGATGTCCGTCTAGAAAGAACGCAGTGCGACTCATTACCATACAAAGCATATATTAAAAGAGAAGAAGGGAGAAGAGCAAGAGGCAGACCCAGAGTAAGATGGACAGACAACATCAAAGAAACACCACAACAACATCAATAGACAATGGTTGAAGCGGCCAAAAGGGCAAGAAGCACAACTTTGTATCTCCCTCGACACACGAATGGGTACAAGAGGAAGTGGAGGACAAGATAGAAAGAGAGTCAGTGATGTATATAACTATTCGTAAGCCTTATAGATTTGATATTTTCTTTAAAATCTGCATTCCTATACTTGCCTAACAAAAGATTTGAACATTCTTTTCTACGATACGAAACTGGTGTCACACGTCAGAGATTTCGTTCAATAGCACGTTTCCATCATTTGAACACTGTTTTTTTGTTCTATTTTATTTTTTTAAGGTTTAGTGTTCTATCAATCTAAAAATAAGGTGTATGTATCCATTATCAGTGTAAGAATTTTCCTAGAAATGGATTGATCTTCCTTGATGTGGCGTCTGTAACAGGCAATTTGTGACTAAACTGAGTTCGCCTACTTTAAATAGGGAACTTGGGGAGGAACACAAGAGAAAAGGCAGATCAGAAACAATGTTGCAGGTTTAGTTTAGTTTAGTTTAGTTTAGTTTAGTTTAGTTTAGTTTAGTTTAGTTTAGTTTAGTTTAGTTTAGTTTAGTTTAGTTTAGTTCAGTTCAGTTCAGTTCAGTTCAGTTCAGTTCAGTTCAGTTCAGTTCAGTTCAGTTCAGTTCAGTTCAGTTCAGTTCAGTTCAGTTCAGTTCAGTTCAGTTCAGTACAGTTTAGTTTAGTTTAGTTCAGTTCAGTTCAGTTCAGTTCAGTTCAGTTCAGTTCAGTTCAGTTCAGTTCAGTTCAGTTCAGTTCAGTTCAGTTTAGTTTAGTTTAGTTTAGTTTAGTTCAGTTCAGTTCAGTTCAGTTCAGTTCAGTTCAGTTCAGTTCAGTTCAGTTCAGTTCAGTTCAGTTCAGTTTAGTTCAGTTCAGTTCAGTTCAGTTCAGTTCAGTTCAGTTCAGTTCAGTTCAGTTCAGTTCAGTTCAGTTCAGTTCAGTTTAGTTTAGTTTAGTTCAGTTCAGTTCAGTTCAGTTCAGTTCAGTTCAGTTCAGTTCAGTTCAGTTTAGTTTAGTTTAGTTTAGTTTAGTTTAGTCGACACATCATCTTAATTGCACAACTCTCTAGTACCCCTCCCAGCACGTAACCCAGAATGAAGCACGCCCAACACACACTAGCGAAAGCACTAACGATGGTTTCAGCACAGGTGCAAGGACTCCGTAGCACACGCGAAGATCTTGTCTCCAAAACCACCGTAGTCAACCAATATGGCAAGTATTTCTTCCCTCCTCCAGCTTCTTTCCATTATCATCTTTCAATTAACATGCAGTCACAACTCAAATTATCTCCTTCCTCCTTCAATAGCTCTCCTATTTCATCAAGTACTCCACGTGTCTCCTTCTTTGTTAGCTCACCTCTTTCATAAAGTGCTCCAATTATCTCCTTCCTCCTTCAATAGCTCTCCTCTTTCATCAAGTACTCCAAATATCTCTTCCCTCCTTCAATAGCTCTCCTCTTTCATCAAGTACTCCAAACATCTCCTCCCTCCTTCAATAGCTCTCCTCGTTCATCAAGTACTCCAAATATCTCTTCCCTCCTTCAATAACTCTCCTCTTTCATCAAGTACTCCAAATATCTCTTCCCTCCTTCAATAACTCTCCTCTTTCATCAAGTACTCCAAATATCTCTTCCCTCCTTCAATAACTCTCCTCTTTCATCAAGTACTCCAAATATCTCTTCCCTCCTTCAATAACTCTCCTCTTTCATCAAGTACTCCAAATATCTCTTCCCTCCTTCAATAACTCTCCTCTTTCATCAAGTACTCCAAATATCTCTTCCCTCCTTCAATAACTCTCCTCTTTCATCAAGTACTCCAAATATCTCTTCCCTCCTTCAATAGCTCTCCTCTTTCATCAAGTACTCCAAATATCTCCTCCCTCTTTCAATAGCTCTCCTCTTTCATCAAGTACTCCAAATATCTCTTCCCTCCTTCAATAGCTCTCCTCTTTCATCAAGTACTCCAAATATCTCTTCCCTCCTTCAATAGCTCTCCTCTTTCATCAAGTACTCCAAATATCTCCTCCCTCTTTCAATAGCTCTCCTCTTTCATCAAGTACTCCAAATATCTCTTCCCTCCTTCAATAGCTCTCCTCTTTCATCAAGTACTCCAAATATCTCCTCCCTCCTTCAATAGCTCTCCTCTTTCATCAAGTACTCCAAATATCTCTTCCCTCCTTCAATAGCTCTCCTCTTTCATCAAGTACTCCAAACATCTCCTCCCTCCTTCAATAGCTCTCCTCTTTCATCAAGTACTCCAAATATCTCTTCCCTCCTTCAATAACTCTCCTCTTTCATCAAGTACTCCAAATATCTCTTCCCTCCTTCAATAGCTCTCCTCTTTCATCAAGTACTCCAAATATCTCTTCCCTCCTTCAATAGCTCTCCTCTTTCATCAAGTACTCCAAATATCTCCTCCCTCTTTCAATAGCTCTCCTCTTTCATCAAGTACTCCAAATATCTCTTCCCTCCTTCAATAGCTCTCCTCTTTCATCAAGTACTCCAAATATCTCCTCCCTCTTTCAATAGCTCTCCTCTTTCATCAAGTACTCCAAATATCTCCTCCCTCCTTCAATAGCTCTCCTCTTTCATCAAATATTCCAAGTGTCTCCTCCCTCCTTTGTTAGCCTCACTCCACCGTCATACAATCGTTGTGCCGCCGGTACCTCACTTATCTCTCCACAACCCGTGTTCAACACTGACGCCACTGTGGCTACCTCACGCGCTCTGTCACAGATACAAACTCTCCCACGACCGAGACAACTATCAAATTCCTAGAATTTCCAGGCCTCCGTGTTTGCTACGCACTCTTATCTCAGCCATCAATTCCGAACCTTCCACAACACCGACTGTCTAAAACAACTTCCCTGATTACTAGAATGTAAGATAACCAACTCAGATTAGCAATCTTCATTCACATATTGAATGTAATAGCAGAATATAGACTCTATGTCACCCTGTAACGGTGAACACCCGCCCAGACTGTTTAGCCCACACAACTACCAACTCATCAACGACCACCGCTGCACCGTCCACTCTAGCATTTCTCAGAAATCACATTGTCTCTATCGACCTTTGACCCTGTTTTCTCGGTGTAACAAAATATGTTCATTCCACAAATTGTTTTTTAAACCATACTTTACTTTCTTCTCTTGTGTATATGTCCATGGAGACAAAATACATGTTTCTTCTATAATGTACTCAAAGTGATTATAAGAAGCGGCATTTATATTAAACAAAACTTGGGTGTTTCAATATAACATCTGGGCTACTAAAACAATGGCGTCTACTACCAGCTCAACAGATAAATGATGTCAACTGCCAGCTCAACAGATAAATGATGTCAACTGCCAGCTCAACAGATAAATGATGTCAACTGCCAGCTCAACAGATAAATGATGTCAACTGCCAGCTCAGCAGATAAATGATGTCAACTGCCAGCTCAACAGATAAATTATGTCAACTGCCAGCTCAACAGATAAATGATGTCTACTACCAGCTCAACAGAAAAATGATGCCTACTACCAGCTCAACAGAAAAATGATGCCTACTACCAGCTCAACAGAAAAATGATGCCTACTACCAGCTCAACAGAAAAATGATGTCTACTACCAGCTCAACAGAAAAATGATGTCTGCTACCAGCTCAACAGAAAAATTATGTCAACTGCCAGCTCAACAGATAAATGATGTCTACTACCAGCTCAACAGAAAAATGATGCCTACTACCAGCTCAACAGAAAAATGATATCTACTACCAGCTCAGCAGAAAAATGATGTCTGCTACCAGCTCAACAGAAAAATGATGCCCACAACCAGCTGAACAGACAAATGATGCCTACCACCAGCTCAACAGAAAAATGATGTCTGCTACCAGCTCAACAGAAAAATGATGCCCACAACCAGCTGAACAGAAAAATGATGCCTACCACCAGCTCAACAGAAAAATGATGTCTGCTACCAACTCAACAGAAAAATGATGCCCACAACCAGCTGAACAGAAAAATGATACCCACAACCAGCTCAACAGAAAAATGATGTCTACTACCAGCTCAACAGAAAAATGATGTCTACTACCAGCTCAACAGAAAAATGATACCCACAACCAGCTCAACAGAAAAATGATGTCTACTACCAGCTCAACAGAAAAATGATGTCTACTACCAGCTCAAGAGAAAAATGATGTCTTCTACCAGCTCAACAGAAAAATGATGTATTCTACCAGCTCAACAGAAAAATGATGTCTACTACCAGCTCAACAGAAAAATGATGTCTACTACCAGCTCAACAGAAAAATGATGTCTACTACCAGCTCAACAGAAAAATGATGTCTACTACCAGCTCAACAGAAAAATGATGTCTGCTACCAGCTCAACAGAAAAATGATGTCTACTACCAGCTCAACAGAAAAATGATGTCTACTACCAGCTCAACAGAAAAAAGATGTCTTCTGCCAGCTCAACAGAAAAATGATGTCTTCTACCAGCTCAACAGAAAAATGATGTCTTCTACCAGCTCAACAGAAAAATGATGTCTACTACCAGCTCTGAGCTGACGAACGCTTTCTTCCTACTTACTGACATCTTGAGGTGTACGCTAGAGAAGAAAAATATTGTAATCCCGGAAACTATCAAATTCGCCAATCTTTGATTGTTTAAAACACAAACATTGAGAACTAAAATACAAACATTGAGAACTAAAATACAAACATTGAGAACTAAAATACAAACATTGAGAACTAAAATACAAACATTGAGAACTAAAATACAAACATTGAGAACTAAAACACAAACATTGAGAACTAAAATACAAACATTGAGAACTAAAATACAAACATTGAGAACTAAAATACAAACATTGAGAACTAAAATACAAACATTGAGAACTAAAACACAAACATTGAGAACTAAAACACAAACACTGAGAACTAAAATACAAACATTGAGAACTAAAACACAAACATTGAGAACTAAAACACAAACATTGAGAACTAAAACACAAACATTGAGAACTAAAACACAAACATTGAGAACTAAAATACAAACATTGAGAACTAAATAACAAACATTGAGAACTAAAACACAAACATTGAGAACTAAAATACAAACATTGAGAACTAAAATACAAACATTGAGAACTAAAATACAAACATTGAGAACTAAAACACAAACATTGAGAACTAAAATACAAACATTGAGAACTAAAATACAAACATTGAGAACTAAAATACAAACATTGAGAACTAAAATACAAACATTGAGAACTAAAACACAAACATTGAGAACTAAAACACAAACACTGAGAACTAAAACACAAACATTGAGAACTAAAACACAAACATTGAGAACTAAAACACAAACATTGAGAACTAAAACACAAACATTGAGAACTAAAACACAAACATTGAGAACTAAAATACAAACATTGAGAACTAAATAACAAACATTGAGAACTAAAACACAAACATTGAGAACTAAAATACAAACATTGAGAACTAAAATACAAACATTGAGAACTAAAACACAAACATTGAGAACTAAAACGCGAACATTGAGAACTGAAACACAAACATTGAGAACTAAAACACAAACATTGAGAACTAAAACGCAAACATTGAGAACTAAAACACAAACATTGAAAACTAAAATACAAACATTGACAACTAAAATACAAACATTGAGAACTAAAATAGAATCATTGACAACTAAAATAGAAACATTGACAACTAAAATAGAATCATTGACAACTAAAATACAAACATTGAGAACTAAAATACAAACATTGACAACTAAATAGAATCATTATCAACTAAAATAGAATCATTGACAACTAAAATATAATCATTGACAACTAAAATACAAACATTGAGAACTAAAATACAAACATTGACAACTAAAATAGAATCATTGTCAACTAAAATAGAATCATTGACAACTAAAATAGAATCATTGACAACTAAAATACAAACATTGTCAACTAAAATAGAATCATTGACAACTAAAATAGAATCATTGACAACTAAAATAGAATAATTGACAACTAAAATAGAATCATTGACAACTAAAATAGAATCACTGACAACTAAAATAGAATCATTGACAACTAAAATAGAATCATTGACAACTAAAATAGAATCATTGACAACTAAAATAGAATCATTGACAACTAAAATAGAATCATTGACAACTAAAATACAAACATTGACAACTAAAATAGAATCATTGACAACTAAAATAGAATCATTGACAACTAAAATAGAATCATTGACAACTAAAATAGAATAATTGACAACTAAAATAGAATCATTGACAACTAAAATAGAATCATTGACAACTAAAATACAAACATTAATAAATAAAATATCATTGACACATCAATATAGATTTTGAACAGAAGCTAATTCTATAAAAGATCAATTTTAAACATAAGTGAGATGTACTGGGCTCAGGAGAGGGAGTCGCGATAGCTCAGTGGTTAGTGAACTGGACTACAAAGGACAAGGGGTAGGGTTCAATCCCAATTGACGGCTTCCGGGTTCACCCAGCCTTAAATAAAAAAAAAAAAAAGTAAAGTACCCCCGTCACGCCAAGTGGCGGCGTATAGGGAAATATGGTGTTAGTGACCCTATATTTTACAGACCTTCAGCACATGATTTTTGGGGTAATGTGGTCGGTATTACGCCCGTGCTGCTTTACTTTCCCAGAAAAAATCCGGTACCCATTTAAGGCTGGGTGAACCCGGAGCCGTCGGTTGGGATCGAACCCTACCTCTTGTCCGTAGTAGTCCAGTTCACTAACCACTGAGCTATCGCGGCTCCCACTAATTTTTAGGGAATTAGTAAAACCCAGGTGTCCTCGCCAGGGTACGAACCCCGGCTGTTGCCGTGGTAAGCCAACCGCCTATCGATTGCGCTAACCGGACACCCCAGCCTTAAATGGGTACCTGATATTTTCTGGGAAAGTAAAACGGCACGGGCGTAATACCGACCACATTACCCCTAAAATTCATGTGCCGAAGGTCTGTAAAATGTATGGTCACTAACACCATATTACCTATACGCCACTTGGCGTGACGGTTTTTTTTTTTTTTTTTCTCTTTTTTTTTCTCTTTTTTTTTTTTACTGGGCTCAGGACCTTCATCGATCTTCTTTTTTTTCTTCTTCTTCTTTCCTCATTTACATCTCAGCTTCGAGGAAGGGGGGGGGGGTATAATTCCCGATATGTTGCCTTCTGCGGGCCTCTCCTGCTGTTATGTTTCCTTGTGTTTGTAATATTCCATGAATCCATATTTTTAGAGGTCGGGCTTTGAGTTTGATGTTCTCGCAACGTTTATTAAAGACTTATTGTGTTTTGATATTTGAACTTAAACCCGTAAATGATGTACAATGTGCAAGACGTGAACTAGAATGTCACTTTGACAAGAGGGAAAAAAAAAACAGCTGTTTGACATGCCCCGAGAGAACGCAATTTCTCACATTGACTTAGCACCAAACTTGTACTGATTATTTTGTTTGCTTCTTGTTTATTTCATTTAATCTGCTGATGAAGACTAAAGGTCGAAACGTACTTTTTTGTTTCGCTTTTAAAAAATCATAAACTTGTAACATACACGTTTGTACCATTTTGTGTTCATTTAACAGATTAACTAGCAGTACCATCGGTATCTGATAAGTATCAAGAAAGTTGAGTCAGTAATCCATCCAGTGACCAAGTAAGTTGAGTCAGTAATCCACCCATTAACCCAGTAAGTTGAGTCAGTAATCCATCCAGTAACCCAGTAAGTTGAGTCAGTAATCCATTCAGTAACCCAGTAAGTTGAGTCAGTAATCCACCCAGTAACCCAGTAAGTTGAGTCAGTGATCCACCCATTAACCCAGTAAGTTGAGTCAGTAATCCATTCAGTAACCCAGTAAGTTGAGTCAGTGATCCATTCAGTAACCCAGTAAGTTGAGTCAGTGATCCACCCATTAACCCAGTAAGTTGAGTCAGTAATCCATTCAGTAACCCAGTAAGTTGAGTCAGTAATCCACCCAGTAACCCAGTAAGTTGAGTCAGTGATCCACCCATTAACCCAGTAAGTTGAGTCAGTAATCCATTCAGTAACCCAGTAAGTTGAGTCAGTGATCCATTCAGTAACCCAGTAAGTTGAGTCAGTGATCCACCCATTAACCCAGTAAGTTGAGTCAGTAATCCATTCAGTAACCCAGTAAGTTGAGTCAGTGATCCATTCAGTAACCTAGTAAGTTGAGTCAGTGATCCACCCATTAACCCAGTAAGTTTAGTGAGTAATCCATTCAGTAACCCAGTAAGTTGAATCAGTAATCCATTCAGTAACCCAGTAAGTTGAGTCAGTAATCCACCCAGTAACCCAGTAAGGTGAGTCAGTAATCCACCCATTAACCCAGTAAGTTGAGTCAGTAATCCAATCAGCAATAATATTATGAAAACATAAGGTTACGGAGATGTGATTTCTAAGAAAGATGTTGAAAGTTCCATGGACAGCTAAAGACCAACGGGAACATTCTAAAAGAGGCATAAACAAAAAGGGAGCTCCTAAAAACATCAGAAAGAAACAATCGACATTTTCGGGCACATCATGAGAAGAGGAAAGTTGGAAAATAAAAATCTACAGTGACATTTCGGGACACCGTACATAATTTCCTTTTTTGAACAACACAAGGTAGAAACATGAAAAGGAACAGGTTCCCCCTGCGAAGCAGACGGAGAGCTTGATCTGTTGTCATTTGAACAAACTTGGTGCTGTAGAAAAACATAAAGGTATAAATATAAGGGAAAAACATAGCAGCTTGTTTCACATCCTGAATGCATAATTGATCACAAACATTTATGTGGGTATGTTTATGTTCGTTTCGATGGTTGGATTTGCTCGGCTGCATCATTCGATATACATGACCAAACTTAGGCGCAAGTTGCAGGCGCAACTCTTATGTTGTAGTTATAAGTTTTTAAAGTGCTTCAATGGGTTTCCTACAATGTATGAAGTCTAACATATAACATGTATGATGGCGTTAAGTATGTGAGTATCATTATTTCCCTTCATTTTGCTCGTTTTTATATCTTTTAAGTTTACAGTAAATAAATTACTTTATGGACATTAAACAAGAAAACAGAACAGAAAATTGAAGCCGTTGAAATGTGGATTTATAGAAGAATAGGATGGAAGGAAAAAGAAAACAAACGATGAAGTCTTAAAACAACTGAAAATGAGAAGAGAGCTAGTAAATACAATTCAAAGAGGACAAATGAGATTTTTGGGACATGTTAAAAGACACAACAGCTTACTAAAAGTAATTTTGGAAGGGAAAATACAAGGTAAAAGAGGCAGACCAAGACTAACATGGACGAGTTACACCAAATGATGGACAAGTCATACGATGACAACTTGCACCATCAAAGCAAGAGATAGAGCGGAATGGCGCTCCATGTTAGTCAACCTTCGATGTGGAGACGGCCTCAATGACAAAAAAAAAATACTTTATGGCTTCTGAGACCTGTTGTACCAAATGGTGATATGGTGTATGGTGTAGTCTATATGATTAAAGATCATATTGATTTAATTGATAAATGAAAATAAATTAAGCGACAGAAGATAGGATTAGAAGATTCCTTCTTTTTCTTCTCACATTTCCTCTTCATCATTTTGTTTCTTTAAAAGAGCCACAAGGAACCTTATGTGATAACTAGGATCAAATTAAGAGAAGTTGGGGTAGATGTAAAGAGAAAAGATGATGAGACTGTTTAAGTAAGAGAATGTTTGGGTAGATGTAAAGAGAATAGATGATGAGACTGTTTAAGTAAGAGAATGTTTGGGTAGATGCAAAGAGAAAAGATGATAAGACTGTTTAAGTAAGAGAATGTTTGGGTAGATGTAAAGAGAAAAGATGATAAGACTGTTTAAGTAAGAGAATGTTTGGGTAGATGTAAAGAGAAAAGATTATGCGACTGTTTAAGTAAGAGAATGGTGGGGTAGATGTAAAGATAAAAGATGATGCGACTGTTTAAGTAAGAGAATGGTGGGGTAGATGTAAAGATAAAAGATGATGCGACTGTTTAAGTAAGAGAATGGTGGGGTAGGAAGTTAACAGTTGAATGTGCACACAACTGTAGAGACAGAAACTGGAGAGATATAATCACATACACAAGAAGACATAGTACTGTACTTAAAGTACAGGCCTTCTTAAAGTGTGTTGATGATGGTCTTAAATGTGGTCTGATCTATCACAATCATCATCATCATCATCACATGCATCAGCATCAGATAGTATGTCCTTTCCAGAACGTTGCATTCACAACAACCCGTCTGAAAGATTCCATGTCTCTAGCCAGATCTCCCACAGAACGTTGCATTCACAACAACCCGTCTGAAAGATTCCATGTCTCTAGCCAGATCTCCCACAGAATGTTGCATTCACAACAACCCGTCTGAAAGATTCTATGTCTCTAGCCAGATCTCCCACAGAACGTTGCATTCACAACAACCCGTCTGAAAGATTCCATGTCTCTAGCCAGATCTCCCACTTCTTCTATTGTAATGTTCAAGTTCTTCTTGATGTCTTGAAACCACATTCTTCTTGGTCTGCATCTGATGCGTCGGCCAGAAACCATCACATCTATCATGTAACGCGTACGTCATTTGTTCCATCGACGGACGTCGCTTATTATCTTCCGGTTCAACCTGAATGATCTAAGAGAACTAATCTACAAGGTCTGCCAGAGATGCAGAACTGTAATTCTATCGATTTATCTTTCGTTCGCCTGAAGTATTGCCTATATCTGCAATGTCGTTTCCTGTATAAATTTTACTGTCTTTTGTAATTCTTGTAGTGACCCACATACATGTCTGTAGTGTTGTATCTATGGGTCAATGGGCTTTCTGTCTACTGTATTCAGTGCAGTCTTGAAGTATGTGTTCAGCAGTCTGTGGCGCCCGTCCACATGTACATGTAGTTGAGGTGCCGCTCTAGAATTAAGTAATTCAGTCAGTAATCCAATCTGTATTCCACTCTATAATCCATTCAGTAATCCATTCAGTGATCCATCCAGTAATTCAGTCAGTAGTAATACTATTTAATTAATTAATAGAGTAATAATAATTTTTATTAAAAAAATAGTAGTAATATTATTATTAAGAAAATTTACAAGACCTACAATTAAATATCAAAGTTGAAGGAATACATCTAGAGACAGTCCAGAGCTACAACTACCTGGGACATACTATAACCAGTGATGGAAAATGTACAACTGAAATAAATAAAAGAATAGGAATGGCAAAAAGTAATTTCAATGCCATGAAAAATATACTAACATCAAAACAAATAACACCAGGGCTAAAACTAAGAATAGCAAAATGTTACATCTTCTCAATATTCCTGTATGGTGCAGAAACATGGACATTAGACCAGAAAACAGAACAGAAAATTGAGACCTTTGAAATGTGGATTTATAGAAGAATAGGTAGAATTGGATGGAAAGAAAAGAAAACAAACGAGGAAGTTTTAAAACTACTAAAAATGAAGAAAGAACTACTAAACACAATTAGAGCAAGACAAATGACATTTTTTGGTCATGTTAAAAGACACAACAGTCCAATAAAAGTAATATTAGAAGGGAAAATACAAAGTAAAAGAGGCAGAGGCAGACCAAGACTAACATGGACGAGTAATATCAAAAGATGGACAAGTCAGCCTATGGCAATCTGCATCATCAAAGCAAGAGACAGAGTGGAATGGCGCTCCATGGTAGCCAACCTTCGATGCGGAGACGGCTCTCAATGATGATGAATAATATTATGAAAAAAAAAACAATGTACGTGATATTGTGCATGTTTGTCCATTGATAAACATTGTATTACAGTCACGAGTTACAGGCCTACATCACAGACGACAATGGCGTATTAAGCGCGTGACTAGCCTCTATCTACTTTCCCAAATCTACTCATGCACATTGTCATAGCTCACAGCTGTTTGGTACTAATACTTTAGTTGATTTGCTCATTTGTGACTTCCCAGGAAGATAAAATACACAGACTTCGATTTGAGATTCCAATCACCAGGTGGGGCGGTTTGTCTATATAACCATCGTTTGGGGGTCTCGGTAGCCTATCTGGGACAGGGCTACAGACGTTCTGACAACCCGTGTTCGATTCCCGCTGGAGCAGTGTGTGTTCTACTCGTTGTTGGGAAAAAAATACCACACGGTCGACCCAGCTGCTGGCAGAAATCGGTCCCACGGTATTACTCTGGGAAGGTGAGGAATGCCGCCTCGCATCGTGAGTTTCAATGCTTGAAGCGACACTATACAGAAGTCTCCAAACACTTCTGGATAGGCAGCCAAGCACATATGGGTAGAAACTCGCTTGCTCATCTGCCGATTCAAGTCTCGTACTTGACCTTTACCTTTAGTGATTAGAAAAAGCTGTATTGTAAAATAAAAATACTGAATCTTCCGAAAGTTTCAGATTTGCCAATTTTTAAAAAAAAAAATCAATTTTTGTTAAGAACATTGTTCTGTTAAAATAGAACTCACTAATAAACATTGACTTCATGGAAACCTTTTATTTATTGTGACTGACGTCATAAATTGGAACCTCCTTCATAAACTTACCGCTTTAAAGAATGAATAGAATGTATCAGGTTGGGAACATCTTCACCGATAAATGCTGCCAAAATCCCTTCCAAGGTTAGAACTAAAATGCTCATTTGAGATGAAAACAAACAGCCGTGTAATATACAATGTTAGTATACTTTGTAAATATGTTGCTTGGTTTGTTGGTTGTGCTTATACCAGGACATAATTTTGATCAAGCCACCGAGACCTGATGCTCCATCGGTCACGGGAATACATTTGTGCTATGTTGATGGAGTAACACAACTATTTATGTTATTTATTGATTATAGTTTGATATAAAAGCATCTGTTGATTTTAGCAACCAGTAGAAATAGAAGGTTCTGGTTCATGATCTGTGGTGTGTCCATGTTTACACGAGCACACAACACATACACAGCGTGAACACGTGAAACAGAAGACACAATGAACACCACAAGTTACATTGATAGTTGATCCTAACACTACATTTTTTCTCGACGCTGATAGGTAACACAGGCAGATTGAGTAATATACATGTATAGAATAGCATAGGACAGTATAGTGTAATGTAGTGATGTAGGAAAAAGATGTGCTGGCACTCACAAGAGGGGAAAGGACAAAGATATGGAAAGCTGTGTAACCCTATCATTATATATAAAGTCTCACTACACTTTGTATATAAAACACATTTTTTAAAAATAAGTAAATGACGTCATCACAAAAAATGTGCTGCGCAGTCCTTCGTGAAGCAAAATGCAGTGAATGTCTGTCGTCTGCTGTAGTAATTCTTTGCACTCAAAACAGAGTGATTTTATCAACAGAAGAAATACGTTTTTTTTGGTTGAACAATTGTTTCGAAATGGCGGTCGATACACACAAATAGTTGTTCAAAGATTTACAGCAAGATTCCCTGATAAGCAACCTCCTTATCGCATTAAGGTTAGAAATTTGTGCAATAAGTTTCGTGCTACGGGAAATATGGAAGATGCTCCGCGATCTGGTAGGCCTGCTCTGCCTGAAGAAAAATGTCGAGATATCCAAGACATAATCTTGAAAAGTCCAAGCAAGTCCTTAAGGAAAATGTCGCAACAAGTGAACGTATCAGTAGACACAGTGCACACAATTGTTAAACACCGGTTACATTTTTATCTATACAATATTTCTGTTGTGTCTGAGTTAAAAGAGTGTGACTATCAATCCAGAGTCAACTATTGCGCGTGGTTTCAAGCAATTTTAGCTGAAGAAGACAATTTATTCTTGATGTAACATTCTTCTCTGATGAGGCATGGTTTAATCTATGTGGATGTGTTAATAGCCAAAATAATCGTATTTGGAGCAGTTTTAATCCCAATGCATTTCATGAAGTGCCTCTGCACGATGCAAAAATTGGGATATGGTGTGCCGTTATTAGAAAACGTTTAATTTTCTTCAACTGCACTATTAATGCTGATCGGTGCCGTACTGACATACTGGAACCTTTTTTAGAACAGCTGAATAAACAGAAAATTGAGGAAGCATGGTTCCAGCAAGATGGTGCAACTGCACACACAGTTAGAGCATCACTGCATTTTTAAAAAGAAATTTTCACAAATCGCATAATATCACATGTAATTTGGCCTGCCCGTTCCCCAGATCTAACTCCATTAGATTATTATATGTGGGGTTTCTTGACAGGAAATATTTTCAAAAATAATGTACGCACAATTGAGGACCTGAAAGAATAAATTAGAATTACCATTCAAGAAATAATAACAGACACGTTACAGAAGGTATTTGACAATATGGAGAGACGTTTTCAGTCGTGTCTTGAAGCCCGTGGTGGACATTTCCAATATCTTTAGCAATGAATATTCTATTGGTACTTTCCAGATTGCTCACAACAGCATTAGACCATAGCAGTAACTATTATAAATAATTTAATTACCTTTTAAGCACATTTTCGATGACGTCATTTACTTATTTTTTTTCAAGTGTGTTCTATAGGGTGTCTCTTTAATGACTGTGCATTTTTTGTTGTTGAAATAATTACGCACCTAAATTTTATCTATGTATGACGTAATAGTTCAAGCACCATTTACGTGTTCATTTAAACATCACTGCTACATGATAGATCTGGCTTACAATGGTGTTAACGATTGAAGAAAGAGTATTTATAGTGGAGCATGTGTTCCGTAACGCCGGCAAGTATTCGAATGGGGTTGTTGAACAATTTGTGAATAGATTTCCTGATACACCAGTGCCTCATCGAAATACTGTGAGTAATTTCATAATCAAATTTCAAAACACCGGTAGTGTACATGATGTTAGCCGTCCTGGTAGACCATCTGTTCTTGAAGTAACATCTCTCAACATCCAGGACAGCATTCTAATGAGTCCTGGCAAATCAATAAGAAAGCTGGCTCAACAAGTACACAAATCAAGCAGTACTGTTCATAGAGTTCTGAAAAAAAAATTAAAGTTACATCCGTACAAATTTTCCGTCGTTCCTCAATTAAAAGAATTAGATCACCAATCCAGAATTAATTATTGTATGTGGTTTGAGAATTTTCTAGCCCAAGAAGGTGAGGAAATCCTTGATTTCACTTTCTTCACAGATGAAGCATGGTTCCATTTGTCTGGGTACGTGAATAGGCAGAATGATCGTCTTTGGAGTGATGAAAATCCACATGCATTGCACCCAGTGCCTCTCCACGATCAGAAAGTAGGAGTGTGGTGTGCAATGAGTCGTCAGCGGATAATCGGCCCAATTTTCTTCTATGACACAATAAATTCAGAAAGATACAGGATTAACATACTGGAGCGATTCGTAACCCAACTTTCTGAGCAGAAATGGAAAAAGCTTGGTTTCAACAAGATGGCGCAACTGCTCACACTGCTGTAAAATCACTGGAATTTTTATATGAAATTTTTGCTAATCGTATAACCTCTCGCGGAATTTGGCCTGCACGGCCTCCTGATCTTACTCCCATGGACTACTATCTCTGGGGTGAACTGAAAGGAAAAGTGTACGAAAACAATCCCCACACACTCGATGAGCTGCAGGTTTCAATCGCCAACAACATTAATAATGTTACACAGCCCATACTGCGTAAGGTTTTTGACAATATGAAAAAACGTATCAACATTTGCCAACTAAAACGTGGTGGATATTTCGAATACCTTTTGTGAATAGTGATGTTATATGTTTAACTTTACCGAAAAAGGAACAAGCTACAGCAGTACATGATGCGTGATTTACATAAATAAATTGGAACAACTAGATTTTCAAATAATGCACAGTCATTAAAGAAACACCCACCGATCTGGAAGACCTTCAATTTCACAAGACCAAATTATGGAACTCCAAGACAGAATTACAATGAGTCCAAATGCATTTTTAAACAACTTGTCTCAACAGGTGCAAATATCTAAGAGTTCTGTTCACAAGGTTTTAAGAAGTGAACTACACTATCGTCCATACAAATTAACTGAAGTGTCTCAACTCCAAGAAAGAGATTATGAATCCCGTTTAAACTACTGCATGTGGTTTCAGAATTTTATTTATGAACATGGTGCTGCCATCCTTGACGTCACTTTTTTCACTGATGAGGCCTGGTTTCATTTATCCGGTTATGTGAACAGTCAGAACAATCGGCTGTGGAGCAGTGAAAACCCCCATGAATTTCATCAAGTGCCGCTTTACGATCAAAAAGTCGGAGTGTGGTGCGCTATAAGTCGTATGCGGATAATAGGACCTATATTTTTTAATGAAACAATAAATGCAGAACGTTACCGTACTTTAATTCTGGAACCGTTCATAGCACACCTTACAGAACGGGAAATTATGGAATCCTGGTTTCAGCAGGATGGGACAACGGCACATACAGCCACAACAACACTCAATTATTTAGAAAGCATATTTGCAAATCGCATTATTTCACGTGGAATCTGGCCTGCTCGTTCACCAGATCTAACACCCCCAGATTATTATCTGTGGGGGGCATTGAAGGGGAAAGTTTATGAAAATAATCCGCAGACAATTAATGACCTAAAGACTGAAATAGTAGACAAGATTAAACAAATATCACCAGACATTATTCTGAAGGTTTTCGCAAATATGAAAAGACGAATCACGACATGTCTTGAGGCCCGTGGTAGACATTTTCAACATATGCTTTAGGCACAACTTTATTGTGTTAATACCAACATTACCCATTATAAGCTCGCCGATAGCAGTCAAGTATATTTGAATAATACCATTTATTTTACAATTTGCGTGACGCATTAGTTAACCGCATTTCTGGTGACGTTTTTCTTCCGAGAGTAGAAATTCACTGCACTGCAACTTTAGAAACACACTGGGGAGACTTTGCGAACACAATACATTACTGTGTCTTCATTAACATCATCAAGTACCAAGCTTACTGGCGTAGGTGATCATGTCTCTCCACAACTTTTGATCTCGACAATTATTTATCATTTCTGTTGTTGACCTTCTGCCAAGCTATTCTCTAAAGCTGCTTGGTGTCTTTTCTCTTTGCTTCACTCTTATCTCTTCGTCTTTCAATTTTCGTAGTTGCAATAATATATTCCAGCTGCTCCACTTTAACGGATCCTGTCCGTGCACGCTTCCTACAACTACACCACATTTTGGGTGCGGATTTAACAAATGAAATGTTTGATATTGATATGAGCGGAAACGAAAGACAAGTATACAGCTAAGATAATCTCTCGGCGATGAAGTTAGATAATGGTTAGGTAGCTTATAAGTTACCAACCCAAATTTGGGTTTAACTTGGCTGTGTAGTTAAACGTCTGTACAACATTAAAGAAACATGGCTGAACCAAATTTTGGCGAGCTTATCTTCAAAGCAGATAAGATGAATTAAACAAGACATACGAAAGAAACCAAAATTGTGCAGAAACAAATATTGGGTGAACCAGTTTCGGGTTAGGGTATAAAAAAAGAAGTGGTAGTTAGCATTTTGGCATGTGCGGAGATCAGAAGGGAGTTAGGACGGCGAAGAGAACAATTTGATTCAAGAGAAGAGATTCAATGGACATAGAGAAACATTAAGTGATGTTTTCATAAAGGATTTCTCGCAGTATTTATTTCAAGTGGAAATGTTAAGCTACAGGCATCTATTTCGAATCTAAAGAGACCAGTGCTTATTAAGGAAATCAAAGTAGGAATATCCAGATTGATACAGAAGCCATGTTATCGTGTGTCTGATTTTATACCAAGTACAAGAAGTTACATGGAAGTCATTACACAATCTGGGAGAGTGTGATATAACAACGGCGGTAGCCTTGATACGAATACATAATTTCCAATAATGATATAGTTTGATAGATGTCTAGACGGCCACAGCCGACTTTATGTGTAGGGTCAAAGTAAAGAAATGCGTACAAACGCGAAGCTGCAGTACAGCTGATTGTAAATGAGAAATGAAAAAAAAGAACAAGTGACATGGTTAAAGCTTTACGTAATTAATAGACGACACACATTTGAAGGACGTTTCGAATCAATAGGCCTTCAGCAGGAACAACACACACACACACACACACACACACACACACACACACACACACACACACACACACACACACACACACACACACACACACACACACCCAGAGATATGTCGGTAAATAAAATTAACCCTACATATCTAACGGATAATGAAATATCTAAAATAAAATAATCTCTAACTAGAATGAGAAATAATACAAATGTCACCCCCACGTAATGCTCTGTGGCCAGGAGGAAAGTAACAATATACGCTGGCTAGTCCGCGCAGGATACCCGGTGAAGTTGACCAGCTAATTGGGAGGGCCAAAATACAGGTGGCAGGGTTCTAAAAATATGTGGGGGGGGGGGTATTTTATAGGTTACCTCAACTATAATATATATCATCCTTGAGTGCAATCTCCGCATCGAAGATTGGCTACCATGGAGCGCCATTCCGCTCTGTCTCTTGCTTTGATAGTGCAGGTTGTCATAGGCTGACTTGTCCATCTTGATGTTACTCGTCCATTTTAGTCTTGGTCTGCCGTAACCTCTTTTACCTTGTATTTTCCCTTCCAAGATTACTTTAAGCAGGCGGCTATGCCTTTTAACATGCCCCCCCCCCCCCCCAAAAAAAAAAAAAAAAAAAAAAAATCTCATTTTAAAAATCTTTGTTTGATTTGTGTTTAGTTGTTCTATTTTCATTTTTTGTTTGTTTTAAGATTTCATCGTTGCTTTCTTTTCCCTCTATCCAATTCTTTCTATTCTTCTATAAATGTACATTTCAAAGGCTTCAATTTTATGTTCCGTTTTCTTGTCTAATGTCCATGTTTCTGCACCTTACAGGAATGTTGAGAAGATGTAACATTTTGCTAATCTTCGTTTTAGCCCTGGTGTTATTTGTTTTGATGTTAGTTTGTTCTTCATGACATTAAAATATATACATATAAAGAGAGAGAGAGAGAGAGAGAGGCAGACAGGGAAAAGAAGAGGCAGACAGGGAGAATGAGAGGCAGACTGAGTGAGTGAGAGAGGGATGGTGAAGGGCGAGATGGACAGTATTCATGATAAATCCCCCCCCCCCCCCGCCCCAGCAAGAAAATTTCTTTCTGTGAATCCAGAATGTAGAAAACACATCAAGGTGATTAACAGGGAAAAAATACCACTGGCGATAGCAAAGAAGAAAATAGAATTAAGCGGAGAGTTAATGGTTCCATAGAACTGATTTGTTATAAAAGGAGGAGGGAGTAACAGGGGAACAGACGAAGGTAAATAACATTGGATGTGTAAAATAGTGTCACGTGATAGTTGTTCAGACATGGACGTGCCGTGAGCTGGTACTGCACCTAAATATGTGGCCAGTATATGGGTTGTTAGTATGTGGGTTGTTAGTATGTGGGTTGTTAGTGCACGGGACAAGGACATTATGTGGGTTGTTATTATGTGGTTTGTTGGTATCTGGATTGTTAGAATGTGGGTTGTTATAGAGTGTGTTACAGAGTGAGCTAATGGAAGCATGGGGGCAGGTAATTTAGTTGTTATCCGCTTCTCAATAGACAATAGCAGTAACATATGGTAGCGACCAGCAGTGGTTAGGACATAAATTTAATTATGGAAAATTTTCAGCCGGAATAACAAGTTACAGGATAATAGAAGTTCACATAGGGGGTAGTGGATACATAGAAGGTGGGAAGGAGGTAATGTCCAGAATTACTGGACGACACGATGATGAGTTTAGGTCCATGGAAATTTCCACTTCAACTTTTAGGCAATGCATGACAATAGCATTAACCCCATGACTTTGGCTCGTCTGATAAATAAGTTGTCATCCAACTACCAGGATAGGTCATTGTCATGAGGTAATAATTAAATTAAATAGGGCACAGAGATTCACGAAAACAAGGTGTTTTCATCAAACCATGAGAATGGTTCAAGTTTAGGTCACAGAATGACGAGGAGTGACCAACTCAAGTGATCCGAAGAGTGCAAATTGTCACTTTGCGACAGTTTGATTGGCTGCTGATTTTAGGCGAAGAGTTGTGGTTGGAGTATTTAAACTTCAACACAATAGGTTTCAGTTACAGTTACAGTTAGAGAGAGAGAGAAGTCAAAATGTAGACTAAGTAAGCTTAGTCCGGCTTCGGCCAAACTGCCGAAGGCAGTTAGTAGAAGTTAAGTTAAGATTAGAAAGTTGAGCCAGTTAGTGATGGAAGTTAGAATCTTCAAGTTGCAGTTTCAAGTCAGTTGAGAAGTTATTAAGTAAGTTGATAGAGAGTAGTGAGTATAGCAATGAAAATATGAACTTTAGTGACGTGAAAGTGCTTAAGAGTATTGCAAGTTGTTTCACATTCCTCATGAATCGTAAGTTGAATAATGTTGTATGCACGATATGCACTTGGGACTGATCATATCCATCGGCGATTTGCCTCAGAGAAGTCCCGAATTAATTAACATTAATTTAAGATAGCGCCCGTGCGCTGTTGGGGCCCGAAAGGGAAGTAAAGAATAGCGGCGCTGTACCCTACCAGGCATGTTCGTACTTGGCGAGAAAGGAGGGTTGGGCATGGGACTGGCTATCCCATATTGTAAAAAACAAAAACAAAAAAAAAAGCCGAAAAAACTTCACAAACAAAATAAAATTACACATTATCCACTGCTATGCACCAACCAACGATAAGGATGATTTACTTAAAGATGACTCTTTAATTTTTTTTATTCTTTTTTTTCTTTCTTTAAAAAAGAGAGGGTTCTTTCTTCTTTAGGAAGAACAGATCATGTGCTGATCAAATAACTATCTATCTATCTATCTATCTATCTATCTATCTATCTATCTATCTATCTATCTATCTATCTATCTATCTATCTATCTATCTATCTATCTATCTATCTATCTATCTATCTATCTATCTATCTATCTATCTATCTATCTATCTATCTATCTATCTATCTATCTATCTATCTATCTATCTATCTATCTATCTATCTATCTATCTATCTATCTATCTATCTATCTATCTATCTATCTATCTATCTATCTATCTATCTATCTATCTATCTATCTATCTATCTATCTATCTATCTATCTATCTATCTATCTATCTATCTATCTATCTATCTATCTATCTATCTATCTATCTATCTATCTATCTATCTATCTATCTATCTATCTATCTATCTATCTATCTATCTATCTATCTATCTATCTATCTATCTATCTATCTATCTATCTATCTATCTATCTATCTATCTATCTATCTATCTATCTATCTATCTATCTATCTATCTATCTATCTATCTATCTATCTATCTATCTATCTATCTATCTATCTATCTATCTATCTATCTATCTATCTATCTATCTATCTATCTATCTATCTATCTATCTATCTATCTATCTATCTATCTATCTATCTATCTATCTATCTATCTATCTATCTATCTATCTATCTATCTATCTATCTATCTATCTATCTATCTATCTATCTATCTATCTATCTATCTATCTATCTATCTATCTATCTATCTATCTATCTATCTATCTATCTATCTATCTATCTATCTATCTATCTATCTATCTATCTATCTATCTATCTATCTATCTATCTATCTATCTATCTATCTATCTATCTATCTATCTATCTATCTATCTATCTATCTATCTATCTATCTATCTATCTATCTATCTATCTATTGTCCTTTCGAGCCGAAGACGGCACATAGGGCAGAACCAGAATCTCAAAAACAAAAACCTTGCGTGCCAAAATGGCACATATTACAGAGATCACTGCTCTAAAATCTATGGCTCTGTTTCCATAACAATAGTTTTTACAATGACAGCTTGTCAAGCCATCGATCAACATCCTTAGTCGCCTCTTACGACATGCTTGGAAGGTCACAGTGTCACTATTCTTTACTCATAATGAGACCCCGGTAACACACAGATCAAATAACTACTCTACGTATAATAGTTGAACAAAGTTTAGAACTAAAATCCCCACTTTATATTGGATTCATAGATTACGAAAAGGCATTTGATAGTTTAGACAGAAGAATGCTTTGGAAGTTGCTGAGTCTTTACGGAATCCCCATAAAATGTATTAACCTGATAAAAACAATGTATGAAGGAACGAAATGTAGTGTGGTGCATGAAGGACAGACTACAGAAGCATTTGAAATAAGAACTGGAGTAAGGCAGGGATGCCTTCTGTCTCCATTTCTCTTTCTATTGGCCATAGATTGGATTATGAAAATAACTCAAAACAACAGCAATGGGATCCAGTGGTCACTGACCAAACAACTTGATGATTTAGACTTTGCTGATGACAAGCTCTCCTATCACACAACCATCAACAGATGCAGGATAAAATGAGCATACTTGATGAGAGTTCACAACAGCTAGGACTGAAGATTAATAGAAATAACACCAACATTATAAGAATTAATACAGTTGGCAATAACCAAATAAAACTAGGAGAAATACCTCTACTAGACGTACAATCTTACATATATCTGGGCAGTAATATAGATAAAGAGGGAGGAACAGAAAATGATACCAAAATAAGGATGTCAAAAGCAAGCGGAGCTTTCATTGCACTGGGAAACGTGGAAATCCAAAAAAATTAAGTTAAATACAAAAATAAAAATTTTCAACTCAAATGTTAAGACGGTCCTATTATATGGCTGTGAAACATGGAGAACAACAAAATTGACAAGCACGAAGATACATACTTTCATTAATGGATGCTTTACGCAAAATAAAAGGATGGAAATGACAGGACAAAATCACTAACATAGAATTATGGAAATGTACCAGTCAAATACCAGGGGATAGAGAGATACAGCGAATAAAAAACATCACAGCTCTATAACAAGTGCACGGGACAAGGTTAGTATGTGGGCTGTTAGTATGTGGGTTGTTAGTGCACGGGACAAAGTCAGTATGTGGGTTGTTAGTGCACGGGACAAAGTCAGTATGTGGGTTGTTAGTGCTGGGGTCACGGCCGGTATGTGGGTTGTTAGTGCACGGGGCAAGGCCAATATGTGGCTTGTTAGTGCTCCTGTCAAGGCCGGTATGTGGGTTGTTAGTACACGGAAAGTACAAGTATGTGGGTTGCAGAGCTAGGGAAAAGCAAGTACATGGGTTGTCAGAGTTAGGGACAAGGTAAGTACAAGGGGTGGTAAGAGCTAGGGACAAGGCAAGTACATGGGTTGTGAGCGATAGGAACAAGGCCAGTATATTGGTCGTCAGCGCTAGGAATAAGGCCACTACATGGGTTGTTAGCACTAGGAAGAAGGTCAGTAGATGGGTTGTCAGTGCTCGGGGCAATTCAAGTACAGGGGTTGTCAGCGCTAGTGACAATTCAAATATACGGTTTGTCAGCGCTAGAGACAAGGCCAGTATATTGGTTGTTAGCGCTAAGAACAAGGCCAGTATGTGGGTTGTCAGCGCTAGGAAAAAGCCAGTACATGGGTTGTCAGCGGTAGGGACAATTCAGGTATAAGAGTTGTCTGCGCTAGGGATAAGGCAAGTATGTGGGTTGTCAGAGCTAGGGACAAGGCAAGAATATTGGTTGTCAGAGCTAGGAACAAGCCAAGTACATGGGGTGTGAACGATAGGAACAAAGACACCACATGGGTTGTCAGCACTAGCAAGAAGGCCAGTATGTGGGTTGTCAGCGTTAGGGATAATTCACGTATCTGGGTTGTCAGCGTTAAGGATAATTCAAATATGTGGGTTGTCAGCGTTAGGGATAATTCAAGTATGTGGGTTGTCAGCGCTAGGAACAAAGCTGTACATGTGTTGTCAGCGTTAGGAACAAGGCCAGTACATGGGTTGTCAGCGCTGAGGATAAAACAAGTAAATGGGTTGTCTGCACTATTACAATAAAAATCTAAAATAATGAATCATCGACACTTGAAAGGGGATTGGAGGAATTAAGGAAGAAGAAGAAATAGTTACGGTCTCATGCATAATTCACATTGGCGCAGTGTTGACAAAGTTAATAAATTATGTAGCGATATTTGACAAATAGAGGCACTTAGACATTCTCCTGCAACGATTACTCCATACTTGGAGCGTGACGGCGTTCTCTCCCTTCTATTGTATGAACGCGATAATTCTGAAGTACAGCCAAGTGGCGTTCTGAGAAGACAGGAAGTGGGTTATTAACAATGTCAGATATCATTCATGCGCTCCGATAGGTTGAAAGTGGTGTTCCCGAAAAATAATGAGATAAAATATATAGAGATTTATAGTCTTGAAGCGTTCCGATGATTATCACTAATTGAACGATTGCGTGACATCTTCAGTTATGCGAAGGAAGAATATCAGTCACTTCCAAATAATATATTGCTCTTATTTTGTTATAGCGTTCACTTGTCATTTTCTTTGAATACAAATTAGTTACTTTCTTCTCGCGAAATTTACATCCAAGCCACATTTTTTTGTTTGCGTCCGTCATCTCACACGTGACACGTTTTATTCCGTCAGAACAGATGAACCCTCCCTCCATAGCTTTGATAGTAATAGGAAACTCTTTATACAGAGCTTCGCAGCAGAAGGCAATCTGATCACCAGAAGAGGACCCGTCGAGCAAGTGTTTGGGCCCTTTACTTCTTGACGCTCAAAGGGAGGTGGGTCCACCTGCATCTCATGACTCCCAGGCGTCGACCTCCTGCTGCATTGCCTCTAAAGCTTACACTATATGTTCGACACACCATAACTACACTTACTCTACGCAACACTTCTGCTCTGATACAGTCTTTACTTGGCTTACCCCCAGCACAATGCTGTCATCAGCAGCCGCATAAAGTGGCCACTAATTGCAACGTTCTTTTACAGACTCGCGTACAAGTTGGAGTGGAAACTGGTAATTGGTGATAAAGATAGGTCGGGTTGGGAACTTATTGCAACCGCCCGGTGTAGCTCACCTACGGTCGATGATATAATTTCTTATGGCTTATCGCCGCGTCAAGGATTAAACTGTCGCTACACTGTTGACTGACGTGGGAGTCCGGAGTGGTCGTGGTGTAAATCAGTTGCCTAGTCGTCTGACCATGAGGTTATTGGGAACTTCACTGTCTGAACTATCGGCATCGCAAACGCTCGGTGTAGTTCACTGTTGGTCGATGATGTGATTTCTGATCGCCTCGGATATTCCGGGGCTAAACTGTCCCTGCGCTGTTGACTTACGAGGGAGTCCGGAGTGGTCGAGCTGTAAATTGGTCGCCTAATGGTCTGAACATCAGATTATTTGAATGTTCATATGTCTCGATTCTGCCAGAGCCAGCATGACGCTTTATCGGATGACTCAGCAATCGTCTTCATTGTTCTTGTCCCCATTCCCCCCCCCCCTTAATTCCTAGCATCTCTTATATGTCGTAGGGGGATGAGGTTGTGAGTCCTCTGGCACTAACTTCCACAGCAAACACTCTAACCTGGAATCCCTGCTGTCTCAGCTCGGTGGCGAGATCCATGTATATGACGTGTTTAAATATATGTTGTTCCTCTATCATGTATTTGAATGGCATAGTTAACTCTATTAAGATGACGTGGGTCATATCAGACGTGTAAAGTGCAATATCTGGACGCGTTTTAGATCTATTGATGCATCGAGGTACCTCCCTCCCTCTGAGAGGTCAAAAGCATCTCACATTCATTTGCTATGTCCAGGATCGCTGAGTCGTTCGAATTGTTCTGCTTGTTTCGTCCAGCTCTAAAAAAAATAGGTCTTTGTTGTGGTTGGTCGAACGTTAGTGTTTGCTTCATCCGAGCCCTGTCTACGATGGCAGCCAGTTCATGCAGCACTTTGTTGAGTCGCTGAGTGTATCCCCCTTGACCTAGCGCTGTCTTGCAAGAGGAGAGAACATGCTCCATCGTCTGTCTTCCATTGCAAAGAGGACATCGTTTGACATCTGTTTTTCCCCACTTCACAAGGTTGCAGGCTGATGGTAGAAGGTCGTATATAGATCTGATTATGTAGCTGAGCCGCAGCGGTGCCATATACCACATGTCATTCCATGTTAGTGTCCTCTGCAAGGTCTCATCTATGTGGTCCATTGGCCTTGCTGCACTTGTTGTGCTGCCTTTTGTACACGCTTGTTCTCCTCGACATCTCTGATCTCCCTGACTACCATGTCCCTTCGTTGTCTATTTGATGCCTTTGACCACCATTGGATGTCTCCGTGACCAAATCCACGCCTGTTGGTCTGCGTGTAGCCCATCACTTCCTTCAGTTGGAGACTTTCACGTGCTTCGTTTACTGTTGTACATGCCTGTTGGTCTGTGTGTAGCCCATCACTTCCTTCAGTTGGAGACTTTCACGTGCTTCGTTTACTGTTGTACACATATATTCTCCGACGTCAGATTTGTATTTTTATCGTCGAGAATTTTAGCGTTTTGGGTAGTCAGCCCTACCCTATCCTAGAGTTACTTGTGTTAATAGGAAAATACAGATATACAATTTATTTCTGAGTTGTGATCGTAACTCTAAGCTATAGTCATGGGTACACATGTGATCGTAACTCTAAGCTATAGTCATGGGTACACATGTGATCGTAACTCTAAGCTATAGTCATGGGTACACATGTGATCGTAACTCTAAGCTATAGTCATGGGTACACATGTGATCGTAACTCTAAGCTATAGTCATGGGTACACATGTGATCGTAACCCTAAGCTATAGTCATGGGTACACATTTGATCGTAACTCTAAGCTATAGTCATGGGTACACATGTGATCGTAACTCTAAGCTATAGTCATGGGTACACATGTGATCGTAACTCTAAGCTATAGTCATGGGTACACATGTGATCGTAACTCTAAGCTATAGTCATGGGTACACATGTGATCGTAACTCTAAGCTATAGTCATGGGTACACATGTGATCGTAACTCTAAGCTATAGTCATGGGTACACATGTGATCGTAACCCTAAGCTATAGTCATGGGTACACATGTGATCGTAACTCTAAGCTATAGTCATGGGTACACATGTGATCGTAACTCTAAGCTATTGTCATGGGTACACATATGATCGTAACCCTAAGCTATAGTCATGGGTACACATGTGATCGTAACTCTAAGCTATAGTCATGGGTACACATGTGATCGTAACTCTAAGCTATAGTCATGGGTACACATGTGATCGTAACTCTAAGCTATAGTCATGGGTACACATGTGATCGTAACTCTAAGCTATAGTCATGGGTACACATGTGATCGTAACTATAAACTATAGTCATGGGTACACATGTGATCGTAACCCTAAGCTATTGTCATGGGTACACATGTGATCGTAACCCTAAGCTATAGTCATGAGTACACATGCGTGAAAGACATCGCCAATATCTACTTTTTAAAAAGTAGCTTACTTGGCCGTGTTCTCTAGCCTTTCTTTCTCGTGGCAAGGCCCTGTGCTGAGGAGTATGGGTTCCATTCTGCTTCGGACCACCTATTGTTCTTTGTGTTTTTCTGTTGCTGATATTCTGTATTTTTTGTCGGGTGTTGTAAACATACCTCTCCCCCTGAAATGATTCGCTGATCTATCGCCTAGGAAGCTTCCCTCCATAATAATATTCATTGATTATTGTTTCCATTCATTTAGCCACCAGTTTGTTAGAGAAACAGAATACTAAAAACTTGAATCTGCAACGTTTCTCCGGAACAAATAATTAAGACTGTCTCAGAGGAGACGATTTGGTCTTGTGGGCACAAGTAATAACAGTAGCATATTTTTATAGACAGAGATGTCTTATCTTAGACAGAGATGTCTTATCTTAGACAGAAATGTCTTATCTTAGAGAGAGATGTCTTATCTTAGACAGAGATGTCTTATCTTAGAGAAATATGTCTTATTTTAGAAAGAGAGATGTCTTATCTTAGAGAGAGATGTCTTATCTTAGACAGAGATGTCTTATCTTAGAGAGAGATGTCTTATCTTAGACAGAGATGTCTTATCTTAGAGAGAGATGTCTTATCTTAGACAGAGATGTCTTATCTTAGAGAGAGATGTCTTATCTTAGACAGAGATGTCTTATCTTAGAGGGATATGTCTTATCTTAGACAGAGATGTCTTATCTTAGAGAGAGAGAGATGTCTTATCTTAGAGAGAGATGTCTTATCTTAGACAGAGATGTCTTATCTTAGAGAGAGATGTCTTATCTTAGAGAGAGATGTTTTATCTTAGACAGAGATGTCTTATCTTAGAGAGAGATGTCTTATCTTAGACAGAAATGTCTTATCTTAGAGAGAGATGTCTTATCTTAGACAGAGATGTCTTATCTTAGAGAAATATGTCTTATTTTAGAAAGAGAGATGTCTTATCTTAGAGAGAGATGTCTTATCTTAGACAGAGATGTCTTATCTTAGAGAGAGATGTCTTATCTTAGACAGAGATGTCTTATCTTAGAGAGAGATGTCTTATCTTAGACAGAGATGTCTTATCTTAGAGGGATATGTCTTATCTTAGACAGAGATGTCTTATCTTAGAGAGAGAGAGAGATGTCTTATCTTAGAGAGAGATGTCTTATCTTAGACAGAGATGTCTTATCTTAGAGAGAGATGTCTTATCTTAGAGAGAGATGTTTTATCTTAGACAGAGATGTCTTATCTTAGAGAGAGATGTCTTATCTTAGACAGAGATGCCTTATCTTAGAGAGAGATGTCTTATCTTAGACAGAGATGTCTTATCTTAGAGAGAGATGTCTTATCTTAGACAGAGATGTCTTATCTTAGAGAGAGATGTCTTATCTTAGACAGAGATGTCTTATCTTAGAGAGAGAGATGTCTTATCTTAGAGAGAGATGTCTTATCTTAGACAGAGATGTCTTATCTTAGAGAGAGAGATGTCTTATCTTAGAGAGAGATGTCTTATCTTAGAGAGAGATGTCTTATCTTAGACAGAGATGTCTTATCTTAGAGAAATATGTCTTATTTTAGAAAGAGAGATGTCTTATCTTAGAGAGAGATGTCTTATCTTAGACAGAGATGTCTTATCTTAGACAGAGATGTCTTATCTTAGACAGAGATGTCTTATCTTAGATAAATATGTCTTATCTTAGAGAGAGATATGTCTTATCTTAGAGAGAGATGTCTTATTTTAGAGAGAGATGTCTTATTTTAGAGAGAGATGTCTTATTTTAGAGAGAGAGAGATGTCTTATCTTAGAGAGAGATGTCTTATTTTAGACAGAGATGTCTTATCTTAGAGAGAGATATATCTTATCTTAGAGAGAGATGTCTTATCTTAGAGAGAGATGTCTTATTTTAGAGAGAGATGTCTTATCTTAGAGAGAGATGTCTTATTTTAGAGAGAGATGTCTTATTTTAGAGAGAGATGTCTTATTTTAGAGAGAGAGATGTCTTATCTTAGAGAGAGATGTCTTATCATAGAGAGAAATGTCTTATTTTAGAGAGAAATGTCTTATTTTAGAGAGAGATGTCTTATTTTAGAGAGAGAAGTCTTATTTTAGAGAGATATAAGGTAAAGCTCATGTACACGACTTGTATCGGCGATTTAGCACAAGAGTTTCCACCCATATGTTTTCGGCCGCCTGTTCAAAAGTGTTCGGAGACTTCTGGATAGTGTCGCTTCAAGCACCGAAACTTACGATGCGAGGCGGCATTTCTCACCTTCTCAGGGTATTACCCTGGTATGCATTTCTGCCAGTGGTTGGGTCAACCGCGGGGGTATTTTCTTCTCCAGTCAGGAGTAGAATTCACACTGCTCCCAGCGGGAATCGAACTCCATGTTGTCCGAACGTCGGTAGTCCAGTCGGGTGGTTTTTCCAACTAGGCTACCGAAGCCTCCGGTTGGTTATATTTAGATATAGATGTCTTAGTTTAGAGAGACACCCTTATTTTAGACAGAGATGTCTTATTTTAGAGAGACACCCTTATTTTAGACAGAGATGTCTTATTTTAGAGAGACACCCTTACTTTAGACAGAGATGTCTTATTTTAAAGAGACACCCTTACTTTAGACAGAGATGTCTTATTTTAGAGAGATACCCTTATTTTAGATAGAGATGTCTTATTTTAGAGAGATACCCTTACTTTAGACAGAGATGTCTTATTTTAGAGAGATGTATTACTTTAGACAGAGATGTCTTATTTTAGAGAGATACCCTTACTTTAGACAGAGATGTCTTATTTTAGAGAGATACCCTTATTTTAGACAGAGATGTCTTATTTGAGAGAGATACCCTTATTTTAGACAGAGATGTCTTATTTTAGAGAGATACCCTTATTTTAGACAGAGATGTCTTATTTGAGAGAGATACCCTTATTTTAGACAGAGATGTCTTATTTTAGAGAGATACCCTTACTTTAGACAGAGATGTCTTATTTTAGAGAGATACCCTTATTTTAGACAGAGATGTCTTATTTGAGAGAGATACCCTTATTTTAGACAGAGATGTCTTATTTTAGAGAGATACCCTTATTTTAGACAGAGATGTCTTATTTGAGAGAGATACCCTTATTTTAGACAGAGATGTCTTATTTTAGAGAGAGAGATGTCTTATTTTAGAGAGATACCCTTATTTTAGACAGAGATGTCTTATTTTACCCTTATTTTAGACAGAGATGTCTTATTTTAGAGAGAGATACCCTTATTTTAGACAGAGATGTCTTATTTTAGAGAGATACCCTTACTTTAGACAGAGATGTCTTATTTTAGAGAGATACCCTTATTTTAGACAGAGATGTCTTATTTTAGAGAGACACCCTTATTTTAGACAGAGATGTCTTATTTTAGAGAGACACCCTTATTTTAGACAGAGATGTCTTATTTTAGAGAGATACTCTTATTTTAGACAGAGATGTCTTATTTTAGAGAGATACCCTTATTTTAGACATCGATGTCTTATTTTAGAGAGACACCCTTACTTTAGACAGAGATGTCTTATTTTAGAGAGACACCCTTATTTTAGACAGAGATGTCTTATTTTAGAGAGACACCCTTATTTTAGACAAAGATATCTTATTTTAGAGAGATACCCTTATTTTAGACAGAGATGTCTTATTTCAAAGAGATGTATTACTTTAGACAGAGATGTTTTATTTTAGAGAGATGCATTACTTTAGACAGAGATGTCTTATTTTAGAGAGATACCCTTATTTTAGACAGAGATGTCTTATTTTAGAGAGATGCATTACTTTTGACAGAGATGTCTTATTTTAGAGAGATACCCTTACTTTAGACAGAGATGTCTTATTTTAGAGATACCCTTATTTTAGACAGAGATGTCTTATTTTAGAGAGATGTATTACTTTAGACATAGATGTCTTTTTTTAGATGGAGATGTACTATTTTAGAGATATATCGTGCTTTGTTGTAGATCTGTTATTTAAATGGAAATCTTTTCTTTAGACGAGATCTGTTATTTAGACAGAAGTCTAGTTTAAATAAAAATCTATTGTTTAGACGGAGATCTGTTATTTAGACAGAAGTCTTGTTTAAATAAAAATCTATTGTTTAGACGAGATCTGTTATTTAGACAGAAGTCTTGTTTAAATAAAAATCTATTGTTTAGACGAGATCTGTTATTTAGACAGAAGTCTTGTTTAAATAAAAATCTATTGTTTAGACGGAGATCTTTTATTTAGACAAAGGTTTGTTTATTTAGAGAGGTAGAATTTCACAGATCAATGTTGAAAGTTCCCTGGGCAGATAAAGAGACCAATGAGAACATCCTCAAAGAGGCGAACACAAAAAGGGAGCTCTTTAAAAAAAGAAATAATCGACATCTTTCTGGCACATCACGAGAAGAGGAAATTTGGAATACTTGGTTACAACATAGAAAACACGTAAGCGTCAGGGAAAAGAGAGATCTTGGACGACAAAGAGAGAGGATACTACGTAGCTTGGTATCATGGCATGGGAAACAGTCAACAACAGAGTTTATACGACGCAATGTGGATTGTGGAGGGACATTGTCGCCTACGACAACCGGCACGGCACATGATGATGATGTTATTTAAGCTTATTTTCAACACTTGACAGAACCAGGTCAACAACCATACCTGGTAAATCCCCATATTTATTTTGGCACTTAAACCAACGCCATCTATTCAAAGCGATCTTGTTTACGTTCCTATTTGTTACTGTATCTGACACTTCCTTCTTGATTCAAACAACCAGTTTAATTGTGCGGAGAAATCAGTGTTGGATATTTTGCTTCCGTGTCCTATTCAATTCAGTATCGTTGTGTTCTTTTAAATGCCGACATTTAGTTGTTATTTCAGTAGTGATAGCGGTATAGTTCTGTAGTTAACGTGTTATTTGTGATATTATTTCATTACCGTGCTAACATTGTTGAAAGTTTCATCATCATCATCATTGAGTGCCGTGTCCGAATCGAAGGTTGGCTTTCATGGTGTGCCACTCCACTCTGTCTCTTGCTTTGATAGTGCAGATTGTCACAGGCTCACATGTCCATATTTTGATGTTGCTCGTCATGTTAGTCTTGGTCTGTCTTTGCTTCTTTTAACTTGTATTTTCCCTTTAGTTCCAAGATTATTTTTATTATCGCCATGTGGCTAGATTGCTGCGTCTATCCTTATATAACTTTGTGCTGTTTATTATTCCAGCTGAAGGCCTACTTGGCAGAAACGTCGTTCTACTTTTGTTTTGTTTCTCACCTGCATAAGGCTGTTACTATACCACTTTTTACTTTAAAAAAATGTCATTACTTTTAGTGGACTGCTGTGTTTTTTGACATGCCCCAAAAGTCTAATTTGTCTTGTTTGAATTGTATTTAGTAGTTCTCTTTTGATTTTTAGTTGTTTTAAGACCTCGTCGTTTGTTTTCTTTTCTTTCCATCCAAATTCTTCATATTCTTAAAATGTTATAACAATCTGAATACGGCATTCGTGTTTTATTGTTTTTCTTTAACTCGGTGCAAGGCTGCAGTTAATTTAGACCAGGTGAGCCTTTAAGCTCAACGTTGAAGCCGTTAATTATTTAACACCAGAAGGTCTCACAGCACAGGAAAACATACACTGGTCTGCCTTGTGCTTTTTATTACTTAATAGCAATAATAGGAGGCGTGCGTGGTCGTGCGACTTAATCCTCTGCTTCGCTGGCTGAAAAATCTGGCGTAGGGTGTTCGAAACCCGCGGTAGACAGAATGGATTTTTTTCTATCGAGGGTGAAATAAAAATCCTGAGTCTCACACGTCGTGGCGACTGCTTGACCAAGCGGCCTTTATCCCTCTGGTTCTATCGTTGTTGTTCTTCTTCAGACGTTACCATCTTGGCATAGTATGCTATATCTCCGTAGTGATAATCACGCTGAAGTACTACATTAATCACGTAGCAAAGTACATCCGATCCCCACTGAGCAAGCTCTTGAGGTAATGAGTCACACATACTTCACTATATCTACAAAGCATAGACACGAACAATGAGCGAAGGACAGCGACGGGTATTCAGAGGAGGCAACGGAGACCACGACTGCTCCAGAATTTTAAAGAATACATATGATGATCACATTCCAGCTCAATGAGTTCAATGCGAATGTACAAGCAGCTACCATGTTACCTTGTATAGCTGTGATATAGTTCACATAACTCCAGCCGTTACTAATAGATTTAAATCTCTAGGTACAACCAGCTACCGTATTCCCTAGTATAGCTGTGATGTATTTCACATAACTCCAGCCGTTACTAATAGACTTAAATCTCTAGGTACAATCAGCTACCGTATTCCCTAGTATAGCCGTGATGTATTTCACATAACTCCAGCCATTACTAATAGACTTAAATGTCTGTGGGAGTCAATCAATCCTGGAACAACCATACAAAGCATGTTGTATATATCGACCTTACACTGAGTATGAGAACTAGGTAGACCATTTCGACAATCAGCTCCCCGTTGCCATGTAACAGTAGAACGATTAACTAGATGGCGTTCTATCTCTTTATCGAAACATTTAGAAATAGAGTCAATGGGAGGTGGTCTTATCTTGTGCCTAGTGTAAGAATCACTGCTCAGCGTCTTTACATAAAAAAAAACCGGAATAAAATTGTAATAGATCTTAATTAACACAAAAAGCATGTTGTTTTCATAACTTTTTAATGCAAAAAACTAAGATATTATGATTTCATTATATTTATGTTCATTTAGAGCAATAATTGAAGAATCTATATCACATAGCACAATTTGCAGCCGCTGTTTATGTCGCAAATTACTGGGTTCAATGTCAACTTAAAAGTTCAGTCTCCTCCTGGCCTCTTCAAGTATCGAACCCACCGTCCGCCGCTGACAACAAGACTGAGTTATAATGTTGCAAGTTAGATTTGATCTGTCATAGAAGAAGCGCTATCAGCTAGCATTCACTTTTGATGTTGGATATAACTAAATATATACGGCTATAATTATCATTAATTACTGGATTCATAAGGTTTTATATTATCAGTATTTGTTGATTAATTGTATAAATTACTTCATTATAAATCACGGAGTAAGTGCATCGTTCTAGTATTTAATATTGACATGTGTATGCTTTTGTTTTATCAAAAGTCCTCCAGAAAAGAACGTGGGATCAGCTCGTTGTTGTAGTGTTACTAAATACAGTAATCTTATGCTGTGTAAAGAAGCAAAGAGTTCCGTCACGCCAAGTGGCGTATAGGGAATATTGTGTTAGTGACCTTAAATTGTACAGACCTTCAGCACATGCTTTTTGTGGTAATGTGGTCGGTATTACGCCCGTGCCGCTTTACTTTCCCAGAAAAAATCCGGTACCCATTTAAGGCTGGGTGAACCCGGAAGCCGTTAGTTGGGATCGAACCCTACCTCTTGTCCTTTGTAGTGCAGTTCACTAGCTATCGCGGCTCCCAATATTATGCAGTAGAATGTGATTATAGTAGTTTATTCGGAGTTTACTGCACTTTTCTGACATCAATTTTGTGTGTGTTTTCAGTACATTATTTTTGGGGCCACATTTGTACAGACATTGAATTACACGGGTTGTGTCTCGGAGAACTTATCGTATATCGGAAATATCTAATTCGAAAGTTGCATGGGGGACTGGGTGGTCTAGAGGTGCGACGTCGGTCTCTGAACAGAAGAGTTCTGGGTGGTCTAGAGGTGCGACGTCGGTCTCTGAACAGGAGAGTTCTGGGTTCGATTACCACCACAGCCGGTGGGAATTTTTCAAAAATCGAACCTGTGGCTTTACCCTCCCCCGGTCTCTGAGTAGTGAGATCCAATGTCTAGCTCTCTCTGAGTAGTGAGATCCATGTCTATCTCTCTTTGAGTAGTGAGATCCATGTCTAGCTCTCTCTGAGTAGTGAGATCCATGTCTATCTCTCTCTGAGTAGTGAGATCCATGTCTAGCTCTCTCTGAGTAGTGAGATCCATGTCTAGCTCTCTCTGAGTAGTGAGATCCATGTCTATCTCTCTCTGAGTAGTGAGATCCATGTCTAGCTCTCTCTGAGTAGTGAGATCCATGTCTATCTCTCTCTCTGAGTAGTGAGATCCATGTCTATCTCTCACTGAGTAGTGAGATCCATGTCTAGCTCTCTCTGAGTAGTGAGATCCATGTCTAGCTCTCTCTGAGTAGTGAGATCCATGTCTATCTCTATCTGAGTAGTGAGATCCATGTCTAGCTCTCTCTGAGTAGTGAGATCCATGTCTAGCTCTCTCTGAGTAGTGAGATCCATGTCTAGCTCTCTCTGAGTAGTGAGATCCATGTCTATCTCTCTCTGAGTAGTGAGATCCATGTCTAGCTCTCTCTGAGTAGTGAGATCCATGTCTAGCTCTCTCTGAGTAGTGAGATCCATGTCTAGCTCTCTCTGAGTAGTGAGATCCATGTCTATCTCTCTCTGAGTAGTGAGATCCATGTCTAGCTCTCTCTGAGTAGTGAGATCCATGTCTAGCTCTCTCTGAGTAGTGAGATCCATGTCTAGCTCTCTCTGAGTTGTGAGATCCATGTCTAGCTCTCTCTGAGTAGTGAGATCCATGTCTAGCTCTCTCTGAGTAGTGAGATCCATGTCTAGCTCTCTCTGAGTAGTGAGATCCAATGTCTAGCTCTCTCTGAGTAGTGAGATCCAATGTCTAGCTCTCTCTGAGTAGTGAGATCCAATGTCTAGCTCTCTCTGAGTAGTGAGATCCAATGTCTAGCTCTCTCTGAGTAGTGAGATCCAATGTCTAGCTCTCTCTGAGTAGTGAGATCCAATGTCTAGCTCTCTCTGAGTAGTGAGATCCAATGTCTAGCTCTCTCTGAGTAGTGAGATCCATGTCTATCTCTCTCTGAGTAGTGAGATCCATGTCTAGCTCTCTCTGAGTAGTGAGATCCATGTCTAGCTCTCTCTGAGTAGTGAGATCCATGTCTATCTCTATCTGAGTAGTGAGATCCATGTCTATCTCTCTCTGAGTAGTGAGATCCATGTCTAGCTCTCTCTGAGTAGTGAGATCCATGTCTAGCTCTCTCTGAGTAGTGAGATCCATGTCTATCTCTCTCTGAGTAGTGAGATCCATGTCTAGCTCTCTCTGAGTAGTGAGATCCATGTCTAGCTCTCTCTGAGTAGTGAGATCCATGTCTAGCTCTCTCTGAGTAGTGAGATCCATGTCTATCTCTCTCTGAGTAGTGAGATCCATGTCTAGCTCTCTCTGAGTAGTGAGATCCATGTCTAGCTCTCTCTGAGTAGTGAGATCCATGTCTAGCTCTCTCTGAGTAGTGAGATCCAATGTCTAGCTCTCTCTGAGTAGTGAGATCCATGTCTAGCTCTCTCTGAGTAGTGAGATCCAATGTCTAGCTCTCTCTGAGTAGTGAGATCCAATGTCTAGCTCTCTCTGAGTAGTGAGATCCAATGTCTAGCGCTCTCTGAGTAGTGAGATCCAATGTCTAGCTCTCTCTGAGTAGTGAGATCCAATGTCTAGCTCTCTCTGAGTAGTGAGATCCAATGTCTAGCTCTCTCTGAGTAGTGAGATCCAATGTCTAACTCTCTCTGAGTAGTGAGATCCAATGTCTAGCTCTCTCTGAGTAGTGAGATCCAATGTCTAGCTCTCTCGGAAAACGGCGAAAAACTGAAGGTCTCGTGTACACTCGTGCACGTGAAAGAACCCTTGGCAGTTCAAAGTCGAAAAGTGCAGACCAGGATGGCCGCCGTCTGAGCACAAATTGTGAAGCAAATCCATGCCGAAGACGGATGTGTCGGGCCAAAAGGCGCAGACATCGCGGCTATGCCGTAGATTAGCAACACAACACATCCACGCCCACTTAACGTATAAACACTAAGCAGAGAACGTAACACATTGTATCCTAGACTGTTTCCCAGAGCTATGCTTGCACGGGTTAACAACGTTCGTGAACAATGACGTGAATCGTAGAGCGGACAATCCCTTTCTTATTTCCACGATAAATTTATTTTTAGCAAGAAAGAGCTTCTTTGATTTGACTGTTGATTTTAGTGAATCATTCACAGTTAAAGTCAATCTTACAGCGCGTACATTCCATTTGTGGTAGACAAGAATATCTCAACCAATCTTACAGCGCGTACATTCCATTTGTGGTAGACAAGAATGTCTCAACCAATCTTTCATCGTCCACATTCCATTTGTGGTAGACAAGAATGTCTCAACCAATCTTTCATCGTCCACATTCCATTTGTGGTAGACAAGAATGTCTCAGCCAATCTTTCATCGTCCACAATCCATTTGTGATAGACAAGAATGTCTCAACCAGTCTTTCAGCGCGTACAATCCATTTGTGGTAGACAAGAATGTCTCAACCAGTCTTTCAGCGCGTACAATCCATTTGTGGTAGACAAGAATGTCTCAACCAATCTTTCAGCGCGTACATTCAATTTTAGATAGACGAGAATGTCTCAGCCAGTCTTTGTACTGTGAACTTTTTGGCCACTTGCGCTGGTTATTCTTCAAGTTCTGCACCAAAATCGCTTTTTTTTTTCTTTCGGTATTGACGAGAGCGTTGACTATGATCTCACCAGCGGTTGCGCCTTCAAATGTTGCTATTATCTTCAATTTCTTTTTTTTTTTATATAGAAAAATAGCGTTCCTTTCTTCCTTTCTCCGCCACCAGGTGACACAGTTAGCAGGGCGTTGTGCTGACAAAGCTTTAAAATGTAACAAGCAAGATATGACGTGGAAGTCTCCAGAAAGATCATTTAGCGACTCACTTGTTTACATTGCCGAACCACGCGGCAGACCGAAAATATGAACTTCGATATAACCATGGACGTGTTTTGTTTCGTTTTCCGCATAGATTTAAGTTCATTCATTCAATCATTCATTCATTCATTCATTCATTCATTCACTGGGTGTCGTCTCCACATCGAAGGTTGGCTACCATGGAGCTCCATTTTGCTCTGTTCCTTGTGTTGATTATTCACGTAGTCAAAGGTTCACCTGACCACATTTTGACGTTATCAGTCCACTTTAGTCTTGGTCTGCCTCGTATGCCTCTCATCTTCCCTTCCAATATGACTTTTAGAATGGTGTTAAGTCTCCATATATGTCCACACAAATTTCAGTTGTCTTTTCAAATTGTGTTAAGTAGTTCTTTCTTCATTTTTAGCTGATTCATAACTTCAGGGAATTAACGCGACTTAACATCGAATATCCCATCACAGTTTTTCCTAGCGCACTTGTTTCGTAATTCGGAAAAATCGTAACTCGAGCGATCGCAAGTCGTGGTATAGCTTTATATCGTCACATCTCCGAAAGTTGCTCCTACCCGTGAAAGTTGGAGGGAATTTGTGAAGAGCACAGACGTGTTCACAACGACCGGCAAGCCTACAGGACTGATGAATGAATAGTTTATTATACCACTGCAGTGTTTCACTTTTAAGAGTTTTCTTTGGATTTTTATTAAGTTTGTTATTGAAGACTGTGTTTGTTTCTCTTTGTAAATTTTCACATTAAATACTTCCTTTGATCATTAACAAGTGTTCATCCCAAATGTAAAAAAAATCACCATCTTTGGGCCCAAACCGCCAAACACAGAAAGCTGACATTTTGAGAGTATGTTTCTTCTGTGGCGTTGAGATGACAGAGATTGTGGTTTTAAAAAAATTAATTAGAACTCAATTTGGATGAGATGTGCATGCACAGATATCCGTAACTCCAACATATCCGTAACTCAAACATATCCGTAACTCAAACATATCCGTAACTCAATCATATCCGTAACTCAATCATATCCGTAACTCAATCATATCCGTAACTCAATCATATCCGTAACTCAATCATATCCGTAACTCAATCATATCCGTAACTCCAACATATCCGAAACTCAAACATATCCGTAGCTCAAACATATCCGTAACTCAAACATATCCGTAACTCAAACATATCCGTAACTCAATCATATCCGTAACTCAATCATATCCGTAACTCAAACATATCCGTAACTCAATCATATCCGTAACTCAATCATATCCGTAACTCAAACATATCCGTAACTCAAACATATCCGTAACTCAATCATATCCGTAACTCAATCATATCCGTAACTCAATCATATCCGTAACTCAAACATATCCGTAACTAAGACATATCCATAACTCAAACATATCCGTAACTAAGACATATCCGTAACTCAAACATATCCGTAACTAAGACATATCCGTAACTCAAACATATCCGTAACTAAGATATATCCGTAACTCAAACATATCCGTAACTAAGACATATCCGTAACTCAGACGTATCCGTAACTCAAACATATCCGTAACTCCGACATATCCGTAACTAAGACATATCCGTAACTCAAACATATCCGTAACTCAGACATATCCGTAACTAAGACATATCCGTAACTCAGACATATCCGTAACTAAGATATATCCGTAACTCAGACATATCCGTAACTAAGACATATCCGTAACTCAAACATATCCGTAACTCAGACATATCCGTAACTCAAACATATCCGTAACTCAGACATATCCGTAACTCAAACATATCCGTAACTCAGACATATCCGTAACTCAAACATATCCGTAACTCAGGCATATCCGTAACTCCAACATATCCGTAACTCCAACATATCCGTAACTCCAACATATCCGTAACTCAAACATATCCGTAACTCAGACATATCCGTAACTCCAACATATCCGTAACTCCAACATATCCGTAACTCCAACATATCCGTAACTCCGACATATCCGTAACTCAGACATATCCGTAACTAAGACATATCCGTAACTCAGACATATCCGTAACTCCAACATATCCGTAACTCAAACATATCCGTAACTCCAACATATCCGTAACTCAAACATATCCGTAACTCCAACATATCCGTAACTCAAACATATCCGTAACTCCAACATATCCGTAACTCCGACATATCCGTAACTCAGACATACATATATAAATACACATACACTTTTGAAATATCACTTCTAGGTTATATAATGAAAAATTATTTGTACTGCGTACAGTGCTAGAGGCAAATTTAGCTCTATAGCTAACTTGCAGCTTAATGGAGCACAACTTCAGAGGATAGAAAGACTTGTCACCTTGTCAAAGAGATGTCAACTTTTGTCTTTAGATTGTTATTGGTTATGGAAGGCCCCGGTATCACTGCAAACGAATTAAAATCCATAATTGCTCAACTGCCCGTGCCAGTGGAATCATCCGAATTACTAACTCATCTCCCAAACAAAGAAAGGTAGCTGTAGTCCCCATCATAGCAATCCCAGCACACGCCAAAAGACATAAGGCGAAACCGCGCAGAAAATGAACACAGTCAACTGTTCCTTGTCATACGATATCATCATTCATCGTAAACAATTGGAATGTCGAAACATGATCAAAACGGATGAGACACACAGCTCACGGTGTGCACAGAGCACTTAACTCAGTAGCTCCTGCAACAAGCTGGACTTGGAATATGAGGAAACTGCAACAAGGAACACTTTTTACACATAATCTGTCTTTAGATTGTGGTTCGGGACAAACACTTCTGTCTATAGATTCTCAATCTGATTTTTTTTTTGGGAAAGGGGGGGGGAGGCTTTGGTAGTCTGGAGGTACGACGCCGGCCTCTAAACATTAGGGACCCGGGTTCAAAGCCCACCAGAGGAGGTAGTGATTTTTCCAAAAATTGAAAAAAAATCTGTAGTTACTTTGACGTTACCTTCCCTGATCTCTTGGATGGTGAGATCCGATCTCTAGTCCTCTCGGGTAACAGCAATAAACAGGAGGCCTCGTGTGCGCTCGCGCACGTTAAAGAACCCTTGGTAGTTAGAATAGGAAAGAGTAGGCCTTAAATATGGCCGCTGCCCGGGCAACATTGTCAGCAGAAACCTACCACACTGTGGATACCAGGCCGTGCTACGGAGTTTGTGCACGTGGGCCTGCATTCTTCTAGGAGTTTTTAGAGGGGGATATCGGAACACATGGGCTAGTCCAGTGTGTAGTGATGATGGTTGTGACAACAACAACAACGACAACAACAACAGCAACAACAACAACAACAACAACAACAACAACAACGACGACGACGACAACAACAACGACGACGACAACAACAACAACGACGACAATAACGACAATAACAATAACGACGACAACAACGACAATAACAATAACGACGACAACAACGACAATAACAATAACGACGATAACAACGACAATAACAATAACGACGACAACAACGACAATAACAATAACGACGACAACAACAACGTCAATAACAATAACGACGACAACAACAACGTCAATAACAATAACGACGACAACAACGACATTAACAATAACGACGACAACAACAACAAGGACGACAATAACAATAACGACGACGACAACAACAACAACAACGACGACAATAACAATAACGACGACAATAACAACAACGACGACAATAACAATAACGACGACAACAACGACAATAACAATAACGACGACAACAACAACAACGACGACAATAACAATAACGACGACAATAACAATAACGACGACAACAACAACAACAACGACGACAATAACAATAATGACGACAACAACAACAAGGACGACAACAACAAAAACAACAACAACGACGACAACGACAACAACAAACAACGACGACAATAACAATAATGACGACAACAACAACAAGGACGACAACAACAAAAACAACAACAACGACGACAACGACAACAACAACAACGACGACAATAACAATAACGACGACAACAACAACAAGGACGACAATAACAAGGACGACAACAACAGCAACTACAACAACAACGACAACAACAACAACAACGACAATAATAACAACTACAACAACGACGACAATAACAATAACGACGACAATAACAACAACGACAATAACAACAACAACAACGACGACAATAACAATAACGACGACAACAACAATGACAACAATAACAATAACAACAACAACAACGACGACAATAACAATAACGACGACAATAACAATGACAACAATAACAATAACAACAACAACAACGACGACAATAACAATAACGACGACAATAACAATGACGACGACGACGACGACAACGACGACAGCAACAACAACAACGACGACAATAACAATAACGACGACAATAACAATGACGACGACGACGACAACGACGACAGCAACAACAACAACGACGACAATAACAATAACGACGACAACAACAATAACAATGACAACTACAACAACAACAACGACGACAGCAACAACAACAACGACGACAACAACAACAACGACGACGACAATAACAATAACGACGACAACAACAATAACAATGACAACTACAACAACAACAACGACGACAGCAACAACAACAACGACGACAATAACAATAACGACGACAACAACAATAACAATGACGACTACAACAACGACGACAGCAATAACAACGACAATAACAACAACAACAACAATAAGAACAACAACAACGACGACGATAACAACAACAACGACGACATTAACAACAACAATAGCAACAAATTAGATTCTGAATGTGTCCAGAATGTGTATTTATCCTCATGCTACTCAATACACACGTTGACCACATGTTATAACAAAACGTTTTTTTTTCTTTAATGCAACACATTCAGCGAATCCTCGTTGATAACCATCAGACGTTAACAACGTGACAACAACGACCTACAACCTGGTTGAACAAAGCACGCAGAGATCAAAACGTGAAGATAAACGTCTAAAAACAGAACTCGCGGCCATAAAGTGAAGAGAAACCAAAGTGAAGATCGTTATTGGAAAGAAGGAAATTAATTAAATGAATGTTTATGAAGTTTATCAGCATCGTGAAAAAAAAAACAAAAAAAAACTAGATTATGGATATTGTTAGTCAAAGCACAAAATAAAAGCACACAAGTGGATATCAAAATTGAAGGGATAGACCTGGAGACAGTTCACAACTATAACTACCTTGGACATACTATAACCAGTGATGGAAAATGTACAACTGAAATAAACAAAAGACTAGGAATGGCAAAAAGTAATTTTAATGTCACGAAGAACATACTAACATCAAAACAAATAACACCAGGGCTAAAACTAAGAATAGCAAAATGTTACATCTTCTCAACATTCCTATATGGTGCAGAAACATGGACATTAGTCAAGAAAACAGAACAGAGAATTGAAGCCTTTGAAATGTGGATGTATAGAAGTATAGGTAGAATTGGATGGAAGGAAAAGAAAACAAACGATGAAGTCTTAAAACAACTAAAAATGAAAAGAAAACTACTAAGCACAATTCAAACAAGACAAATGAGATTTTTGGGCCATGTTAAAAGACACAACAGCCAACTAAAAGTAATCCTGGAGGGGAAAATACAAGGTAAAAGAGGCAGAGGCAGACCAAGACTAACATGGACGAGTAACATCAAAAGATGGACAAATCAGCCTATGACAACCTGCACTATCAAAGCAAGAGACAGAGCAGAATGGCGCTCCATGGTAGCCAACCTTCGTTGCGGAGACGGCACTCGATGATGATGATGATGGTTAGTCGAAGGCCCCGGTATCACTGCAAAGAAATTAAAATCCATAATTGCTCAACCGCTCGTGCCAGTGGAATCATCCGAATTAAAACTCATTTCATTGAAGGATCCAAACAAAGGCAGCTGCAGTCCCCATCATAGCAGCTACAGCACACGATAAAAGACATAAGCCCAAGCGGCACTGAAAGTGAACGCAGCAGAACTGCCCTTTCGTCAAACAATATCATCATTCATCGTAAGCAATCGGAACATCGAAGCACGATTCGGATAAAGAACACGAGAGTGAACTGAAGCAACAGAGTAACTCAAATCATTGTACTTTTAACACAAATCAACACGTGACGATCGACGTATGAAGAGCAATTTAGACATAATTTTGTCTGATAAATTGTGCTAACAGTGTCAAACCTGGAAATCAACAGAGTATGTCAAAAATTAAGATGTATTAGAAGAGGATATGAAGTGTAACAAGAAAAGATGAAGTTAAAATATCAGAAAAAGATCACTTGTAGCGATAATCCTGGGTCTCATTCAGGAAGAACACACGAAATGGTTAATTAAGGCACCCAAAATGGCTACCAGCAAGCATGTCCCGCATCAGAAAGATGCCGTGAAATAGTTCAGGTACTCAACATGATAACAGCAAACAACTTATCGAAATATTAAACTCATTGATGATTACGTTATACTGTAGAGCTAACTGTAGAGCTAACTGTAGAGTTAACTGTAGATTTAACCGTAGAGTTAACTGTAGAGCTAACTGTAGAGCTAACTGTAGAGTTAACTGTAGATTTAACCGTAGAGTTAACTGTAGAGCTAACTGTAGAGCTGTAGAGCTAACTGTGGAGCTAACTGTAAAGCTAACTGTAGAGCTGTAGAGCTAACTGTAGAGCTAACTGTAGAGCTAACTGTAGAGCTGTAGAGATAACTGTGGAGCTAACTGTAGAGCTAACTGTGGAGCTAACTGTAGAGCTAACTGTGGAGCTAACTGTAGAGCTAACTGTGGAGCTAACTGTAGAGCTAACTGTAGAGCTAACTGTAGAGCTAACTGTAGAGCTGTAGAGCTAACTGTAGAGCTACTGTAGAGCTAACTGTGGAGCTAACTGTAGAGCTAACTGTAGAGCTAACTGTAGAGCTGTAGAGCTAACTGTAGAGATAACTGTAGATCTAGCTGTATAGCTGTAGAGCTAACTGTAGAGCTAACTGTGGAGCTGTAGAGCTAACTGTAGAGCTAACTGTAGAGCTAACTGTAGAGCTGTAGAGCTAACTGTAGAGCTAACTGTGGAGCTAACTGTAGAGCTAACTTTAGAGCTGTAGAGCTAACTGTAGAGCTGTAGAGCTAACTGTAGAGCTAACTGTAGAGCTAACTGTATAGCCGTAGAGCTAACTGTAGAGCTAACTGTAGAGCTAACTGCAGAGCTGTAGAGCTAACTGTAGAGCTAACTGTAGAGCTAACTGTATAGCTGTAGAGCTAACTGTAGAGCTAACTGTATAGCTGTAGAGCTAACTGTAGAGCTAACTGTAGAGCTAACTGTATAGCTGTAGAGCTAACTGTAGAGCTGTAAAGCTAACTGTAGAGCTAACTGTAGAGCTAGCTGTAGAGCTAACTGTAGAGCTAGCTGTAGAGCTAACTGTAGAGCTAACTGTAGAGCTAACCGTAGAGCTAACTGTATAGCTGTAGAGCTAACTGTAGAGCTAACTTTAGAGCTAACTGTAGAGCTAGCTGTAGAGCTAACTGTAGAGCTAACTGTAGAGCTAAGTGTAGAGCTAAATGTATAGCTGTAGAGCTAACTGTAGAGCTAACTGTTGAGCTAACTGTAGAGCTAACTGTAGAGCTAACTGTAGAGCTAACTGTGGAGCTAACTGTAGAGCTAACTGTAGAGCTGTAGAGCTAACTGTAGAGCTAACTGTAGATCTAACTGTAGAGCTAACTGTAGAGCTGTAGAGCTAACTGTGGAGCTAACTGTAGAGCTAACTGTAGAGCTGTAGAGCTAACTGTAGAGCTAACTGTGGAGCTAACTGTGGAGCTAACTGTTGAGCTAACTGTAGAGCTGTAGAGCTAACTGTAGAGCTAACTGTATAGCTGTAAAGCTAACTGTAGAGCTAACTGTAGAGCTAACTGTAGAGCTAACTGTAGAGCTGTAGAGCTAACTGTAGAGCTAACTGTGGAGCTAACTGTTGAGCTAACTGTAGAGCTGTAGAGCTAACTGTAGAGCTAACTGTATAGCTGTAAAGCTAACTGTAGAGCTAACTGTAGAGCTAACTGTAGAGCTAACTGTATAGCTGTAGAGCTAACTGTAGAGCTAACTGTAGAGCTAACTGTATAGCTGTAGAGCTAACTGTAGAGCTGTAGAGCTAACTGTAGAGCTAGCTGTAGAGCTAACTGTAGAGCTAACTGTAGAGCTGTAGAGCTAACTGTCGAGCTAACTGTATAGCTGTAGAGCTAACTGTAGAGCTAACTGTATAGCTAACTGTAGAGCTAACTGTATAGCTGTAGAGCCAACTGTAGAGCTAACTGTAGAGCTAACTGTAGAGCTAACTGTATAGCTGTAGAGCTAACTGTAGATCTGTAGAGCTAACTGTAGAGCTAACTGTAGAGCTAGCTGTAGAGCTAACTGTAGAGCTGTAGAGCTAACTGTAGAGCTAACTGTAGAGCTAACTGTGGAGCTAACTGTAGAGCTAACTGTGGAGCTAACTGTAGAGCTAACTGTAGAGCTGTAGAGCTAACTGTAGAGCTAACTGTAGAGCTAACTGTAGAGCTAACTGTAGAGCTGTAGAGCTAACTGTGGAGCTAACTGTAGAGCTAACTGTGGAGCTAACTGTAGAGCTAACTGTAGAGCTGTAGAGCTAACTGTAGAGCTAACTGTGGAGCTAACTGTTGAGCTAACTGTAGAGCTGTAGAGCTAACTGCAGAGCTAACTGTATAGCTGTAAAGCTAACTGTAGAGCTAATTGTAGAGCTAACTGTATAGCAGTAGAGCTAACTGTAGAGCTAAATGTAGAGCTAACTGTATAGCTGTAGAGCTAACTGTAGAGCTGTAGAGCTAACTGTAGAGCTAACTGTAGAGCTAGCTGTAGAGCTAACTGTAGAGCTAACTGTAGAGCTGTAGAGCTAACTGTAGAGCTAACTGTATAGCTGTAGAGCTAACTGTAGAGCTAACTGTAGAGCTAACTGTATAGCTGTAGAGCTAACTGTAGAGCTGTAGAGCTAACTGTAGAGCTAACTGTAGAGCTAGCTGTAGAGCTAGCTGTAGAGCTAACTGTAGAGCTAGCTGTAGAGCTAACTGTAGAGCTAACTGTAGAGCTAACCGTAGAGCTAACTGTATAGCTGTAGAGCTAACTGTAGAGCTAACTTTAGAGCTAACTGTAGAGCTAGCTGTAGAGCTAACTGTAGAGCTAACTGTAGAGCTAAGTGTAGAGCTAACTGTATAGCTGTAGAGCTAACTGTAGAGCTAACTGTTGAGCTAACTGTAGAGCTAACTGTAGAGCTAACTGTAGAGCTAACTGTGGAGCTAACTGTAGAGCTAACTGTAGAGCTGTAGAGCTAACTGTAGAGCTAACTGTAGATCTAACTGTAGAGCTAACTGTAGAGCTGTAGAGCTAACTGTGGAGCTAACTGTAGAGCTAACTGTAGAGCTGTAGAGCTAACTGTAGAGCTAACTGTGGAGCTAACTGTGGAGCTAACTGTGGAGCTAACTGTTGAGCTAACTGTAGAGCTGTAGAGCTAACTGTAGAGCTAACTGTATAGCTGTAAAGCTAACTGTAGAGCTAACTGTAGAGCTAACTGTAGAGCTAACTGTAGAGCTGTAGAGCTAACTGTAGAGCTAACTGTGGAGCTAACTGTTGAGCTAACTGTAGAGCTGTAGAGCTAACTGTAGAGCTAACTGTATAGCTGTAAAGCTAACTGTAGAGCTAACTGTAGAGCTAACTGTAGAGCTAACTGTATAGCTGTAGAGCTAACTGTAGAGCTAACTGTAGAGCTAACTGTATAGCTGTAGAGCTAACTGTAGAGCTGTAGAGCTAACTGTAGAGATAACTGTAGAGCTAGCTGTAGAGCTAACTGTAGAGCTAACTGTAGAGCTGTAGAGCTAACTGTCGAGCTAACTGTATAGCTGTAGAGCTAACTGTAGAGCTAACTGTATAGCTAACTGTAGAGCTAACTGTATAGCTGTAGAGCCAACTGTAGAGCTAACTGTAGAGCTAACTGTAGAGCTAACTGTATAGCTGTAGAGCTAACTGTAGATCTGTAGAGCTAACTGTAGAGCTAACTGTAGAGCTAGCTGTAGAGCTAACTGTAGAGCTGTAGAGCTAACTGTAGAGCTAACTGTAGAGCTAACTGTAGAGCTAACTGTTGAGCTAACTGTAGAGCTAACTGTGGAGCTAACTGTAGAGCTAACTGTAGAGCTGTAGAGCTAACTGTAGAGCTAACTGTAGAGCTAACTGTAGAGCTAACTGTAGAGCTAACTGTAGAGCTGTAGAGCTAACTGTGGAGCTAACTGTAGAGCTAACTGTGGAGCTAACTGTAGAGCTAACTGTAGAGCTGTAGAGCTAACTGTAGAGCTAACTGTGGAGCTAACTGTTGAGCTAACTGTAGAGCTGTAGAGCTAACTGTAGAGCTAACTGTATAGCTGTAAAGCTAACTGTAGAGCTAATTGTAGAGCTAACTGTATAGCTGTAGAGCTAACTGTAGAGCTAAATGTAGAGCTAACTGTATAGCTGTAGAGCTAACTGTAGAGCTGTAGAGCTAACTGTAGAGCTAACTGTAGAGCTGTAGAGCTAACTGTAGAGCTAACTGTAGAGCTGTAGAGCTAACTGTAGAGCTAACTGTATAGCTGTAGAGCTAACTGTAGAGCTAACTGTAGAGCTAACTGTAGAGCTAACTGTATAGCTGTAGAGCCAACTGTAGAGCTAACTGTAGAGCTAACTGTAGAGCTAACTGTACAGCTGTAGAGCTAACGGTAGATCTGTAGAGCTAACTGTAGAGCTAACTGTAGAGCTAGCTGTAGAGCTAACTGTAGAGCTGTAGAGCTAACTGTAGAGCTAACTGTAGAGCTAACTGTATAGCTGTAGAGCTAACTGTAGAGCTAACTGTAGAGCTGTAGAGCTAACTGTAGAGCTAACTGTAGAGCTAGCTGTAGAGCTAACTGTAGAGCTGTAGAGCTAACTGTAGAGCTAACTGTAGAGCTAACTGTAGAGCTAACTGTATAGCTGTAGAGCTAACTGTAGAGCTAACTGTAGAGCTGTAGAGCTAACTGTAGAGCTAACTGTATAGCTGTAGAGCTAACTGTAGAGCTAACTGTAGAGCTAACTGTATAGCTGTAGAGCTAACTGTAGAGCTAACTGTAGAGCTAACTGTAGAGCTAACTGTATAGCTGTAGAGCTAACTGTAGAGCTGTAGAGCTAACTGTAGAGCTAACTGTAGAGCTAGCTGTAGAGCTGTAGAGCTGTAGAGCTAACTGTAGAGCTAGCTGTAGAGCTAACTGTAGAGCTAACTGTAGAGCTAACTGTAGAGCTGTAGAGCTAACTTTTGAGCTAACTGTAGAGCTGTTGAGCTAACTGTGGAGCTAACATTAAAGCTCTGTAAAGAGCATTAAAGAGAGTTCATCGGTGCTATATAGAACCAATTCTGACCTATGGAAGCGAATCATGGACAGTAGAAAAAACAAATGAAAAGACGATTAGAGGCCACAGAGATGGGATTTCTCAGAAGAATGTTGAAGGTTCCCTGGGCAGCTAAAAAGACCAATGAGGAAGTTCTCAAAGAGGCCAACACAAAAAGAGAGCTCTTAAAAAAACATCAGAAAGAAGCAATCAACATTTTCGGGCACATCATGAGAAGAGGAAAGTTCGAGTACTTGGTTACAACTGGCAAAATAAAAGGAAAGAGAGATCGCGGGCGACAAAGAAAAAAAATACTGGATAGCTTGGTGTCATGGCATGGAAAACAGTCAACAACAGAACTGATACGATGCACTGTAGATAGAAGATTGTGGAGGGACATGATCACCTACGCCAACCGGTATGGCACATGATGAAAGAGCATTCACTCGAGGCTTTATTGAACATTTGGGAATGAGAACAGAAGGGCACCAAACGTAGACAAATGCACAAACACAAGTGCAAATGGAACAATGATACAGCTAGGCGCATATTACATATATAATTAATGACTTGGCCAGGACCATTGTACCGGGAACAGTGAAAAGCGAAAATGTAGAGTTGACCAAAGTAGATACATGTACTGAGTTGTGATTAACGTGTTGATAGGAAATATATTCCAATAGAACCAGGACTTTGCTGATGACATAGTTCTCATCAGCAATCAGATAAAAACGATGCAGGAAAACACAAATGAACTATCATCAATAGCCAGCAAAATTGGGCTTGAGGTCAATCATGAAAAGACTAAAGTCATGAAAAGTTTAATTCCAACAAGTGACAAAATATACATGGAAAACAAACCAGTAGAAGAGATCGATCACTTCATCTATCTTGGAAGTCACATTGATCGAGAAGGGGATACGAGCAAAGAAATTAGAATCAGACTGGCTAAAGCAGCAATGTCTTTCAGAAGCCTTGAAAAGTTGTGGAAATCAAAACTCATTAGCACAAACACAAAACTTAGGCTATTCAAATCAAATGTACTATCAACCCTTACGTATGCGTGTGAAAGCTGGAAAACAACAAGAGATATAGAAACAAAGTTGAACGCATTCGAAAATAAATGTCTAAGGAAAATACTTGGTATAGAATGGAACGAATTCAAAACAAACGAGGAAATTAGAGAAATCGCCAATCAACCACTAATATCTTCAGTAATAAAGAAAAGACGATGGTCATACGTTGGACATGTGATGAGAAGAGATAATAATCGAATAGCAAAGCAAGCCCTCATATGGGAAACAACAGGTAAAAGAAAAAGAGGAAGACCCAGGGAGACACTGAGAAGAACATTGATGAGAGAGGCAAGAGCAGCAGGAATCGGCTCCCTCAATGAGATAGAACTGCTTGCACAGAACAGAGACAGATGGCGAGATTTGATAAAATATCTTTAAAAGAAAACTGCTAGAACAAAAATTCATATAGGAGAAGGTGTATCTTGGTCTACGCCTATGGGCCGGTTACGGCTCGAAAGGTCAATAGATAGAACCAGGAACTAGCACACAATGGGGAATAATTGAAATAGGATTTAGGATCAATCTTATTAGCGCTACAGTATCAATGTATTAGAGATAACATGACATATATAAGCCATACTGCTTGTCTAGCTACATACCACTGAGATCTGTACTTCGAAATCCGTTATGAAATCTTTCACTCCCAAACGGACTCATATATATATATATATATATATATATATATATATATATATATATATATATATATATATATATTGCTGCATTCCAACCCAGACCCTTTAAGATTCATCATCATCAAGTACCATGCCTTCTGGCGAGGGTGATCATGTCTCTCCACAACTTTCGATCTCGACAGTTATTTATCATTTCTGTTGTTGACCTTCTGCCAAGCCATTCTCTTAAGCTGTCTAGTATCTTTTCTCTTTGCTTCCCTCTATCTCTTCGTCCCTCAATTTTCCCAGTTGTTACAATATATTCCAGCTGTTCTCTTCTCATTAAATAGCTAAAAAATTATGATTGTTTCTTCCTAATTTTGGAAATTAGCTCTCTTTTTGCTTTGGCCTCTTTCAGAACGCTTTCATTACTCTTCTTAGCTGCCCATTGTATTCTCAACATTCTTCTGTAAAACTGCATTTCTACAACCTCCAGTGATTTTCTGGTCTGTTGTCCATGATTCACATCCATTTGTTAAGACTGGCTCTACACAACATATAAGAACTGTTTTTCTTGTTTCTCTTGTCAAAAATGGATTGCATAGTATCTTCCTAATTTTTTTGAAATCTGCTTTTGTCTGAGCCATTCTGCATCTCACCTCTTTTGTACATCTACCATCTGAGGTTAACATAGTTCCCAGATATTTAAATTCATTTACCTGTTTTAATATTGTTCCACTTATCTTTATTGTGCATTGCGGTGATGTCTTTTTGTTTGTTGCTACCTTTAAGATTACTTCTGATTAAACAGCTAGGACCCCAGTATTTCCTTTTTTTGTTCTGCTACTGGACTTCTCAAACATCTACTCCTGTGCTCTATCTCTCCGATGTGAATTCATTCTTTCGCTACATTTAGAGAATCAATATTGCATTGTACGATAAGAAAAAAAATAATAGAAAACATCATTGCAAAATTAGAGTATCTAAATTAGAACATGAAATGGAGTATAGGAATATCTATTTATTGAGTGTATGGAAAGTCGTTACATATTATGTTCCTTCATAAGACTCGATCTTATGCAATGTGCCTCTGATTTAAACGTTGGTACTTTTATTTTGTATAATGATTTCTACGTTTATACTATTATCTGTATTATGATTTCTATTTTTGTACTTTTATATTTGTACTGATTTTTTACTTTTGTGCTTTGATATGTGTATTGATTTCTATTTTTGTACTTTTATTTGTGTTATGATTTCTACTTTTGTACGTTTATTTGCGTTATGATATCTACATTTGTACTTTTATGTGTGTACTGATTTCTATTTTTGTACTTTTATCTGTGTAATGATTTCTAGTTTTGTATTTTTGTCTGTGTAATGATTTCTACTGTTGTACTTTTATATGTGTACTGATTTTTACTTTTGTACTTTGATATGTGTATTGATTTATATTTTTGTACTTTTATCTGTGTCATGATTTTTATTTTTGTACTTTTATCTGTGTCATGATTTTTATTTTTGTACTTGTATCTGTGTAATGATTTCTAGTTTTGAACTTTTATCTGTGTAATGATTTCTACTTTTGTACTTTTATCTGTGTTATGATTTCTATTTTTGTACTTTTATTTGTGTTATGATTTCTACTTTTGTACTTTTATCTGTGTCGAGATATCTACTACTCTCAAGATTCCTTCCAAACTTCTAATTCCCAACTCTTGTGCTGTCTGGCTTCAAAGCAAAAACAAGAAGTTCTTCCGACTCCATTTTCTCTGGCTGTGAATTCTAGCTTTGAAGTTCAGCGACCAGAACTAAGAGCAGGGACGGATTAAGACCCTCAGACTAGAGACCCTAAGCACTTAACGAATTTAGCCTCCGCCCTTATATATTTAATTCAAAAAAATAAACAATAATAAACTATTTAAAAATATTTATCGAAAATAAAAAAATCTGACAGTAGGATGGAAAATAATATTTATTTGTGTTAGCTTCCCTTTATTTATATTTGAACAAATGTTCTTCTACTTGTTTTAAATTACAAAGTCTTTGATGAGTTCCTCAAAACAAATTTTCTGTGACACATCTGCTTCTAGACTTAATAGAGATAAGGCATCCAGCCTGGCTTGTTTGATTTCATGACCCTTGGTGGAGGTCTGCACTCACTGAGGGCTTTTGTTATTGTTGTATATATCTGTATGTCATTTTCTCCTTTAAAGTGGGGGCCCCTTTGTAATGCTCCCTTGATGCCCCAAGCACGTGCTTAATTTGCATAATAGTTAATCCACTCATTGGTAAGAGCTAAAGAGATTGGTTTACGCGTTTTGAATTTCATAGACCGAGTCATGTTTAGAAGATCTGAATCTAAATCGATGGGAGTAGAACGACGCAGCCGAGGTTTATAGGTCGGATTGGGGGGAGTGGTTTATCGACAAGGTAGAGAGATTATTTGTTGACAGTAGTGAAGCGACAAGGTTTAGTGGTTCACATTGTTGGCGTGGTTTAATGATTTGGAGATTTAGTGGTCCAGTTATTGGGCGTGGCTTAACGACATGGATGTTTAGTGGTCCAGTTGTTGGGCGTGGTTTAATGATTTGGAGATTTAGTGGTCCAGTTATTGGGCGTGGCTTAACGACATGGAGGTTTAGTGGTCCAGTTGTTGGGCGTGGTTTAATGATTTGGAGATTTAGTGGTCCAGTTATTGGGCGTGGCTTAACGACATGGAGGTTTAGTGGTCCAGTTGTTGGGCGTGGTTTAATGACATGGAGATTTAGTGGTCCAGTTGTTGGGCGTGGTTTAACGACATGGAGGTTTAGTAGTCCAGTTGTTGGGCGTGGTTTAACGACATGGAGGTTTAGTGGTCCAGTTGTTGGGCGTGGTTTAATGACATGGCGATTTAGTGGTCCTGTTGTTGGGCGTGGTTTAATGACATGGAGATTTAGTGGTCCAGTTGTTGGGCGTGGTTTAATGACATGGAGATTTAGTGGTCCAGTTGTTGGACGTGGTTTAATGACATGGAGATTTAGTGGTCACATTGTTGGGCGTGGTTTAATGACATGGAGGCTTAGTTATCCAGTTGTTGGGCTTGGTTTAACGAAATGGGGGGGGGGGTTTAGTCCTCCAATTGTTGGGCGTGGTTTAATGACCTGGAGGTTTAGCTTTACCAGTTGTTGGGCGTGGTTTAACGACATGGAGGTTTAGTGGTCGAGATGTTGGGCGTGGTTTAACGACATGAATGTTTAATGGTCCAGTTATTGGGCGTGGTTTAACGACATGGAGGTTTAGTGGTCCAGTTATTGAGCGTGGTTTAACGACATGGAGGTTTAGTGGTCCAGTTATTGGGCGTGGTTTAACGACATGGATGTTTAGTGGTCCAGTTGTTGGGCGTGGTTTAATGACATGGAGGTTTAGTGGTCCAGTTATTGGGCGTGGTTTAGCAACATTGAGGTTTAAAGGTCCAGTTATTGGGCGTGGTTTAAAGACATGGAGGTTTAGTGGTCCAGTTATTGGGCGTGGTTTAAAGACATGGAGGTTTAGTGGTCCAGTTATTGGGCGTGGTTTAACGACATGGAGGTTTAGTGGTCCAGTTATTGGGCGTGGTTTAACGACATGGAGGTTTAGTGGTCCAGTTATTGGGCGTGGTTTAACGACATGGAGGTTTAGTGGTCCAGTTATTGGGCGTGGTTTAACGACATGGAGGTTTAGTGGTCCAGTTATTGGGCGTGGTTTAAAGACATGGAGGTTTAGTGGTCCAGTTATTGGGCGTGGTTTAACGACATGGAGGTTTAGTGGTCCAGTTATTGGGCGTGGTTTAACGACATGGAGGTTTAGTGGTCCAGTTATTGGGCGTGGTTTAACGACATGGAGGTTTAGTGGTCCAGTTATTGGGCGTGGTTTAAAGACATGGAGGTTTAGTGGTCCAGTTATTGGGCGTGGTTTAACGACATGGAGGTTTAGTGGTCCAGTTATTGGGCGTGGTTTAACGACATGGAGGTTTAGTGGTCCAGTTATTGGGCGTGGTTTAACGACATGGAGGTTTAGTGGTCCAGTTATTGGGCGTGGTTTAACGACATGGGGGGTTTAATGGTCCAGTTATTGCCCAACAATCACAATGGGACTACTAAACCTACACGATGGATTTCTACCAAAATTATTCATTTCCCAATGTGATATGGCTGTCACACTTCTGTCCAAACTTATTTTGTTTCGATGAGAGTGCCTCACTAAAAGTTAAAATCAAAACACTTTTATTTAAATCCTTACTCAAATAAACGTCAATTTAATTCATCACCATCATCATCATCACCACCATCATCATAATCATCACCACCATCATCATCACCATCATCACCATCATCACCATCATCACCATCATCACCATCATCACCATCATCACCATCATCATCACCATCACCATCATCACCATCATCATCATCACCACCATCATCATCACCATCATCACCATCATCACCATCATCACCATCACCATCATCATCACCATCACCATCACCATCATCATCATCATCATCACCATCATCATCACCACCACCATCATCATCACCATCATCATCATCACCATCATCATCATCATCCCACAAACGGGGGTGGTCACTGTGGCACCACTGACAGACTCCGTCACTTTTCTCAATTCCCCTATACAGTCATTCTTTAGGACTCGGCCACAAAACAAAAGGTGGCATACCCATTCTTGAGTGTTTTCCTGCCATCTCTTTCTCTGCCCATCTTTCCTTCTCGCCCCTTTCACATTTCTGTTCAGAATAGTTAAACCAGCCCAGACGACGATACAATTATAACTTCCAAACGATATCTCAAACACCTGTGATGTGATTGTTGCAAATGTTGATTATACACGACTGACTGCATTCATAGAAGTTGACGCGAATATTTTCTTTGTAGCTTTTGTCATAATGCACATTATCATTTTTGTTCTGAATTTATGGAGCATATCTTCTCACAGCCCGTTTGTCACTGGTACTTTAGTTCCATGGTAGCCAACATAAGGTTGACCGAGGGCCGATTATAGCGACTGGCCAAACTTAAGACAATCATAAAAAAATGACACGATGTGATTTAGTAATAAAAAAAATACTGCCTGTTCTTTGACGACATATTTTATCATTTTTAGCAAGACAATTAATGATTTATTTCAAAATTACCTTTATATTATTTTTTAACCGACTGGAATTTTGGCTATAGTTTATAGATATTTAATGTAGTGGTTTCAAGAGCCAGGAAAAATAGACTGTCGGGCCGGATGTGGCCCGCATGCCGCTATTTGGCCATCACTGTTTGAGTTTATTTTCTCGTTGGTGTATTTCTATGAAGATAAAACATCACCGATTCTTGTATTCTACTTTCAAAGTGATTAGAAGAAGATGTATCTTAAAATTAAAACAAAAAAAACGTGTGTGGTTAAAATTGAATACCTCACCTCCGAACTTCTCCCCTCAGATTTGCCAATCTGTTTTTTCTTTGAGTCACGATCTTTACTATCTTCTCTGTCCTTCTTCCTTCCAATTCCCTGTAGAACATTAGTCTTCAACAAACGCTTTCCAAGCCGTTCTGTTTTAATCTTTCATTTAAGATCATTCTATGTCTTCCCCATCATCTTCATCTCTGCTTCTATCTGTTTTCTCCAAGAATATTTTGGTCTTACTCTTTTGTCTTTTTCCTTGGGGGTTCCAAAAAAGGCCTCTTGTGTAATACTCTCAGTTGGCTTCCGCAATGTGTGTCCTATCTAGCACCAGCGTCTTCGCTGCATCTCTTTATCCACTAGTATTTGACTGGTGCTTTTTCCATAATTCTATGTCAGTGATTTTGTTCTGCCATTTCCATCCTTTTATTCCGCGTAAGCATTCATTAATGAAAGTCTGTATCTTTACGATTGTCATTTTTGTTGTTCTCCATATTGCAATGCCAAATAATAGAACTGACCTAACATTGGAGTTGAAAATATTTAATTTTGTATGTAACCTAAATTCTTTAGATTTCCATATCTTTCATAGTGCAACGAATGCACTTCTTGCTTTGATATCTTTATTCTGGTATCATTCTCATTCTACAATATAGACAAAGAGGGAGGAAAAAAGTGCTGTATACGAGGCTTAGGTTTTTGTCATGTTCTCACAAAGTGCTGCCCATGAGGCTTAGGTTTTTGTCATGTTCTCACAAAGTGCTGTCCATGAGGCTTAGGTTTTTGTCATGTTCTCACAAAGTGCTGCCCACGAGGCTTAGGTTTTTGTTATGTTCTCACAGAGTGCTGCCCGCGACGCTTAGGTTTTTGTCCTGTTTTCACAGAGTGCTGCCCGTGAGGCTTAGGTTTTTTGTCCTGTTCTCACAGAGTTCTGTCCATGAAGCTTAGGTTTTTGTCCTGTTCTCACAGAGTGCTGCCCGTGAGGCTTAAGTTTTTGTTATGTTCTCACAGAGTTCTGCCCATGAAGCTTAGGTTTGTGTCCTGTTCTCACAGAGTGCTGCCCATGAAGCTTAGGCTTTTGTCCTGTTCTCACAGAGTGCTGCCCGTGAGGCTTAAGTTTTTGTCATGTTCTCACAGAGTTCTGCCCATGAAGCTTAGGTTTGTGTCCTGTTCTCACAGAGTGCTGCCCATGAAGCTTAGGCTTTTGTCCTGTTCTCACAGAGTGTTGCCCACGAGACTTAGGTTTGTGTCCTGTTCTCACAGAGTGCTGCCCATGAGACTTAGGTTTTTGTTCTGTTCTCACAGAGTGCTGCACACGAGACTTAGGTTTGTGTCCTGTTCTCACATAATGCTGTCCACGAGGCTTAGGTTTTTGTCCTGTTCTCACAGAGTGCTGCCCATGAGGCTTAAGTTTTTTTTTTTTTGAAGTGTCACTTTTAAGGTCTAGTTTCTGAGTATGATGATAGTGGCCTATCTCACAATGTCAAAGATATTGCTCTGCTTCTTCGTCTTCTTCTTCTTCTTCATCATCATCAACATCATCACAACATCATCAACGTCATCTGTTGTCCATGCTACACTACCATACTCTAGGACCGATCTCACTTGTCCCATGTAAAACTTCTTTAGCACACTACCATCTGTTGTCCATGCTACACTACCATACTCTAGGACTGGTCTCACTCGTCCCATGTGAAGCTTCTTTAGCACACTCCCATCTGTTGTCCATACTACACTAGCATAATCTAGGACTGGTCTCTCCCTTAGTACACTCCCACCCATTCCCCAAGTAGTACCAGATCATTCTTTCACGATTGTCATCCTTTACTTCCCTCTTTGTCTAGCCCTTCGATCTATTGTTCCCATATCAATCAACAGTAAATGTTATCTACACAGATACTTTGGGCTTTTGTCCTGACTGAGTTATTGAGTTATTGAGTTATTGCTATGGCTCTTTTCGTCTTCTCAGACGGTATAGTGGAGGCTGTGGTGTATTTTTTTTTTTTTTTTGGGGGGGGGGGGGGGTTTGTTTTTGTCGAACAGCCTCTATCGTGGCTAATTCTACCAATGTTTAACAAACACACACGGCTACAGAAATGAACAAGACAGGCCCACTGATCCACAGGGTTTTCCATCCTTTTTCATGAGTCTTTTCTCTTCTAAGTTTTGCCTTAGCACAGTCCCAAATGATGTTATACCATTCCTTATACATGCTCTCCATAATGTGCTATCACTTGCCAGATGTTCCCAGTCATTTTCACAGATGAAGTCATTCAGAGATGATTTACAGAAATCTCTACATCATAGTTTAGGTCTGCCAATTTGTCTTTTTCCGTGTGTTAGTTCACCATATAGTATTTGTCTGCGGATGAGTTATTAGCGGGTCATCACCATTGCACTTCAAACATGTCCATATTCAGGTTTAGTTTCCAGTGGCTGTGGTTTGTTTGAGAGGGAGACAGTAATGCGTGTTGTTGTTTCCTTCATTTGTTGAAACTAGCCCGGTTCGCTGTTCTTTCACCCACGAATGAAAAAAACAAACAACGACTGTAACCAAATGCAACTAAAATATCAGTAGCAAACAGCTGTGATGAGAGAGTAAAATGTTAATTACGCCTCTCTCGTGTTTACGTCTATAAGGCTACTCTACCGGATATCGTTAACAATACAGGATTGGCTTTTTACGTCTTCAATAGGAATATCATCGTGTGCCGTGCTGTACTGTAGGAAGATGTTTAGATCACGTGCAACGTTTAAACGTTTAAAAGCTTCAAGCTCTCTCTCTTTTTTAAATTTCTCGTGTACAGCCAAGCTTTGACGATTTTATTTTAATATCGCATCGTTCTAAATATTGTTGGGGCATGCTAGAAGACACATCAGCCTACAAAAAGTCATCTTGGAAGGGAAAATACAAGGTAAAAGAGGCAGACCAAAGCTAATATGGAAGAGTAACATCAAAAGATGGACAATCCGGTCAATGACAACCTGCACTATCAAAGCGAGAGACAGAGCGGAATGGTGCTCCATGGTAGCCAACCTTCGATAACGAGACGGCACTCAATGATGATTGTTTTTTGACGTTCATCATTTCAGAACCTGTTTGGCCTTCTGGCCATTGTAATCATTATTTTTAAAACAATGCCGATCTGTTCTCACCGCAGCTATAATGATATTACTGTTCTTGTGTTTTTATAACGACCTTTGTGATCGCATTGGACCGCGCGCGCGCGCACACACACACACACACACAGGTAGAGTAAGAGAGAGATACAGAGAGTAGGAGAAATAGAAAGAAAGAGATAGAGTAAGAGTAGGCGAGAGAGTTAAAGAAAAAAAAGTGAGAAAGAAAGAGAGAGCGAGAAAGAGAGAGAGAAAGAGAGGGAGAAAGAGAGAGAGAGAAAGAGAGGGAGAAAGAGAGAGAGAGAGAAAGAGAGGGAGAAAGAGAGTGAGAGAAAGAAAGAGAGTAAGCGAGAGCGATAAAAGAGAGAGAGAAAGAGTAAGAGGGAGAGAGAAAAAGTTAGAGAGAGATAGATCGAGAGAGAGAGAGAGAGAGAGAGAGAGAGAGAGAGAGAGAGAGATTGCGTTTATTTCCTTCCTCATGATATTTGTCAAGCATCGTGGGGAGTAGGTCTACGGGTGTAGGTGACCTTTGCTTCCTAACTTCTGCGTTTCAAACGTTCGAGTGTCTCTATTTTCACTTCATCTTTTCAAGGGCGCGTCTTTGTTGTACTTGCTCTTCTGTGTTTGTTGTTGTGTTTGTTGTCACCCCGTGGATCGCATTTATGCTTTTTTTTTCGCATGGGAAGATCGTCTGATCGTGTTTATAGGTGTGTGTGTGTGTGTGTGTGGGTGGGTTTGGGGGTAGGGGGATATGTAAACATGTTGGTATAAGGCAGTAGAGTTAATTTGGCTCCTGTGTGACTCACGATCATCACTGGATGTGGTGGGGGTCTCTGTAGCCTAGTTGGGACAACCATCCGACTGGGACACTATGTTCGGACAACCCGTGTTCGATTCTTGTTGGAAGCAGTGTGAGTTGTACTCGTGGTTGAAAAAAAAATAAATACCCCCGCGGTCGACCCAGCCGCTGACAGAAATGGGTACCAGAGTAGTAATCTGGGAAGGTGAGGGATGCCGTCTCGCATCGTGAGTTTCGATGCTTGAAACGAGCCAGAAGTCTCCGAACACTTCTGGATAGGCGGCCGAGGACATATGGGTGGAAACTCACCGTGCTAAGACGCCGATTCCAGTCTCGTACTTGACCTTTCACCTATTGAATGTCGAAAGACACAACAAGCTGCTAGAAGAAGGGATTGAGCAGTACAGAAGAGAAAATCCTGAAGAAAAAGTCGCAACCAAATGGCAATGCATAAAAAAACAGCATACAAGTATTCTGCTTCACCTTACCCAAAAAGGAAAGTAACAAAAAACAAAAATGGATAACTGACAACATTTTAGAAAAAAATGGAAGAGAGAAGACAAGCGACGAACACTGCCAGATACAAGGAAATTGATAATGAAATACGAAAAATTTGCAAAAAGGCAAAAGAAAACTGGCTCAACCAAAGATGTCTAAAAGTCGAAACTATGGAAAGTAAACAAAATTTAAGAGGAATGCACACAAAAATAAAAAGAATGACTAATAAAGACAAAAAAGCTGCAGGAAGCGGATGTATTGCAAACAAGGAGGGAAGAATGCTAACAGACAACAAAGATATAATCGATAGATGGCAGGAATACATAACAGAATTATTTCATGACGAAAGGGACAAAAAACCATTTATAAAATGTACATCCAGCTATAAAATCTTAAAATCTGAAGTAGAAAAAGCTATAAAAACAACGAAAAAGGGAAAAGCAGCAGGGTCTGACAATATACAGAAAGAGATGATACAGGTACTAGAAGATTTTGGCATTGAAGTGATCACAGACATATGCAATGACATATACCATACAGGATACATACCAAATGAACTAAAAACATCAACTTTCGTTGCATTGGCTAAAAAGAATGGTGCAGTTGAATGCAGTGATTTTAGAACAATAAGCCTAATGAGCCATGTTACAAAAATCTTGCTAAAAGTTATACAAGGAAGGATTCAGAATAAAATTAATACTGAATTAGATGAGCAGCAATTCGGATTCCGGAAAAAAATAGTGGGACAAAAGAAGCCATATTCAGCATAAGGACATAGATTGAAAAGTACATAGAAGTAAACAAACCAATATATGCCTACTTCATAGACTACGCCAAAGCTTTTGATAGAATACACCATAATCAACTTATAGACTGCCTAAAAGATATAAATCTGGATGACACAGACATACGACTGATATGTAATTTGTACTGGGAGCAAACAGCAATAATAAAATATAACAAAGAGAACTCTACACCCATTGATACAAAAAGAGGAGTAAGACAAGGATGCATCCTATCACCAAGCTTGTTCAATCTATACACTGAGCAAATATTTAAAAACATCACAGAGATGCCAGGCCTAAACATTAATGGGAAGATAATCAATAACCTAAGATATGCTGATGATACTGTACTACTAGCAGAAAATCCTAAAGACCTACAACAATTACTTAATGTGATAAACATGACAAGCAAAAATATGGACTAGATATGAATATCAAAAAGACTAAAACTGTGATCATAAACGAAGAAAATTCTCAAGACCTACAATTAAATTAAACACAATTAGAAAAAGACAAATGAAATTTTTGGGTCAGGTTAAAAGACACAACAGCCTAATAAAAGTAATATTGGAAGGGAAAATAAAAGGTAAAAGAGGCAGAGGCAGACCAAGACTAACATGGACGAGTAACATCAAAAGATGGACAAGTCAACCTATGACAGTCTGCACCATCAAAGCAAGAGATCGAGTGGAATAGCGCTCCATGGTAGCCAACCTTCGTTGCGGAGACGGCGCCCGATGATGATGATGATGATGATGGTGATGATGATGATGATGATGGTGATGATGATGATGATGGTGATGATGATGATGATGATGGTGGTGATGATGGTGATGATGATGGTGATGATGATGATGATGGTGATGATGATGATGATGATGATGGTGATGATAATGATGATGATGATGATGATGATGATGATGATGATGATGAGTTGTAAAATCTAATTAAATTTAATATAACAGAAACACCATAAAAATAAATCTTATCTTTCGCTTTCTTTCTTTCTTTCTTTCTTTCTTTCTTTCTTTCTTTCTTTCTTTCTTTCTTTCTTTCTTTCTTTCTTTCTTTTTTTACCTTTCTTACCTTTCTTTCTTTCTTACCTTTCTTTCTTTCTTTCTTTCTTACCTTTCTTTCTTTCTATCTTTCTTTCTTTTTGCCGGTAGACGTCACAGGCTAAGTCAAAGACGTGTTCTCTATCGAGGGAGCTTTCTGTGGCTTGCTACATAGAGATATTGTTTAGTTTTATTATGTCGTAACCTTTCTCAATCCATCTTCTTCTTGGTCTATCATTGACTGTGCACCTACCTTTGGTTCACCTTACATCTGTACACCTTCTATGGTACATCCAAGCCGATTACAATGATTTATATCTGAAGCTTAAATACGCTTGTTGAGCAAAGATTACAAATGGCAGAGCAGAAAGTCTCAAGCTTGTCAATTATTGATCACGGTTCTATTATTAGTGTTCTTCTACTAAAATATCAATCATACATCGGTTGATGAAGTTAGACACGTCACTATTTTGTTTAGTGAAACAATTTCCATAAGATGCAATTGTTTAGTGAAACAACTTCCATAAGATGCAATTGTTTAGTGAAACAACTTCCATAAGATGCAATTGTTTAGTGAAACAATCTCCATAAGATGCAATTGTTTAGTGAAACAACTTCCATAAGATGCAAATGTTTAGTGAAACAATTTCCATAAGATGCAATTGTTTAGTGAAACAACTTCCATAAGATGCAAATGTTTAGTGAAACAATTTCCATAAGATGCAATTGTTTAGTGAAACAATTTCCATAAGATGCAATTGTTTAGTGAAACAACTTCCATAAGATGCAATTGTTCAGAGTAAATAGAAAGTACTAGACTCAGGACTGCGGAAGCCAACAGAGAGTATTACACAACATGCCATTTTCTGGAATCCCCAAGGAAAAAGACAAAGAGGAAGACCAAAATATTCTTGGAGAAGGCAGATGGAAGTAGAGATGAAGATGGCGTGGAAGACATGGAATGAACTTATAAGAATGGCAAGAGACGGAACGGCTTTGGGAGTGTTTGTTGAAGACCTATGCTCCACAGGGAGCTGAAAGTGTTTGTTGAAGACCTATGCTCCACAGGGAGCTGAAAGTGTTTGTTGAAGACCTATGCTCCACAGGGAGCTGAAAGTGTTTGTTGAAGACCTATGCTCCACAGGGAGCTGAAAGTGTTTGTTGAAGACCTATGCTCCACAGGGAGCTGAAAGTGTTTGTTGAAGACCTATGCTCCACAGGGAGCTGAAAGTGTTTGTTGAAGACCTATGCTCCACAGGGAGCTGAAAGTGTTTGTTGAAGGCCTATGCTCCACAGGGAGCTGAAAGTGTTTGTTGAAGGCCTATGCTCCACAGGGAGCTGAAAGTGTTTGTTGAAGGCCTATGCTCCACAGGGAGCTGAAAGTGTTTGTTGAAGACCTATGCTCCACAGGGAGCTGAAAGGTAGAAAAAGAAGACTAGACTCAGAACGTTTTGATCAATTGATGCTGCAACATTTTCAAGATTATAACTCAAATGCCACTTTGTGATTAAATCAAGCAGTTGTGCTGACCATATTTTGTCACATCTGTGATAGAGTTAGGTACACAATCTCACCTTTCTTGTGTTGATTGTACGTAAATTCCCACGGATAAAGTTACTATTCTCTGAGCGAGAGGTACGTTACACGCCCCAACAGAGACAACCAGGCTATAAAAAAAAAGCGAAAAAAAGGATAGACACTCAAACATTTATTGCGTTATTTCCTACAACTATTATGAGGTTTTAATATCATCCCCAGGGCTACAATGGAGACCACAAGACGCTCAAAGACAGGCCAGACTATAAGTGTTGCACTACCAGTGTTATTCGTGTCCATGTTCTGCTTGAATGCTGTTTTCTGTGGTAAGTAGCCAAGGGCACTGCTAGATGTAGGTAAAACAGAAAGGTGAATAGCCCCGTCACGCCAACAACCGTATAGGGAATAGGTGTTAGTGACCATCATTTGTATAGACCTTCGGCACATTATTTTGAGGTAATGTGGTCGGCATTACGCCGTGCCGCTTTACTTTCCCAGAAAAAAATCCGGTACCCATTTAAGGCTAAGTGAACCCTGAGTCCTTCTCTTGTTCTTCTTCCTCCTCCTTCTTCTATTCGTCTGCCTCCTCCTCCTCATGCTATTCTTCTTTTTCTTCTTCTTCTCTTTCTTGTTCCTCAGCTTCTTCTTTCTCCTCCTCCTCAGCTTCTTCTTTCTCCTCCACCTCTTCTTCTTCTTTCTCCTCCACCTCTTCTTCTTCTTTCTCCTCCACCTCTTCTTCTTCTTTCTCCTCCTCCTCAGCTTCTTCTTTCTCCTCCACCTCTTCTTCTTCTTTCTCCTCCACCTCTTCTTCTTCTTTCTCCTCCTCCTCAGCTTCTTCTTTCTCCTCCTCCTCAGCTTCTTCTTTCTCCTCCTCCTCAGCTTCTTCTTTCTCCTCCTCCTCAGCTTCTTCTTTCTCCTCCACCTCTTCTTCTTCCCCCACTCTTCTTCTTCTTCCTCCTCCTCTTATTCTTCTTCCCCCACTCTTCTTCTTCTTCCTCCTCCTCTTATTCTTCTTCCCCCACTCTTCTTCTTCTTCCTCCTCCTCTTATTCTTCTTCCCCACTCTTCTTCTTCTTCCTCCTCCTCTTAATCTTCTTCCCCCACTCTTCTTCTTCTTCCTCCTCCTCTTATTCTTCTTCCACCCACTCTTCTTCTCCTCCTCCTCTTATTCTTCTTCTCCTCCTCCTTTTATTCTTCTTCCTCCTCCTCCTTTTATTCTTCTTCCTCCTTCTCTTATTCTTCTTCTCCTCCCACTTTTATTCTTCTTCCTCCTCCTCATATTCTTCTCCTCCTCCTCCTTTTATTCTTCTTCTCCTCCTCCTCTTATTCTTCTCCTCCTCCTCCTTTTATTCTTCTTCCTCCTCCTCTTATTCTTCTTCTCCTCCCCCTCTTATTCTTCTTCTCCTCCTTTTATTTTTCTTCTCCTCCTTTTTTTCTTCTTCTTCTTCCTCCTCCTCTTATTCTTCTTCCTCCTTCTCTTTTCTTCTTCTTCCTCCTCCTATTATTCTCCTCCTCCTCTTATTCTTCTTCTCCTCCTCCACCTTTTATTCTTCTTCTCCTCCCCCTCTTATTCTTCTTCTCCTCCTTTTATTTTTCTTCTCCTCCTTTTCTTCTCCTTCTTCCTCCTCCTCTTATTCTTCTTCCTCCTTCTCTTATTCTTCTTCCTCCTCCTCTTATTATTCTGCTCCTCCTTTTATTCTTCTTCCTCCTCCTCTTATTCTTCTTCTTCCTCCTCTTATTCTTCTTCCTCCTCCTATTATTCTTCTTCCTCCTCCTCTTGTTCTTCTTCCTCCTCCTCTTCATCTTCCGCCTCCTTCCTCATCCTTTTCTTCTTCTTCCTCCTTCTCTTATTCACTATGTGTCTGGTAATGTCAACGCGAGAAGTTCCGTTGTAAATAATCGTTTCTGAGAAAGAAAACAGTTTCAGAGAATGGTTTGCTATGACGTCACAGCGAAATTGACAAAATAGCTGTAGTGGAAGATAAACATAAAACGGTATGACGCAGCTAAACTAATAGAGAGACAAGACAAACTACGATGTTTCGACAAAAGCCTTCATCAAGTATAACAAGGTATTAGAATTAAACAAAAAAACTCAAGCACGAAAACAAAACTCTGATTTTAACAAAAATGGCGGAAAGAAACGGTGGCCAGGATTTACGTAGATAAATGATAAAGATAGAGGGTTGCCAGCATACACAGTACTTGAAGATGGTGATGTTGTTGAGAGTTCAGAAATTAGAAGATAATGATGGACTTAATGATGCACAGATGGAATTTGTTAAAGGCGAGAAGAACGTCTTTTACATCATAAAAACAGTATAACGAGCCTATGTATATGCGAAAAGATCTGTAAAGATTCCCTTCACGCTTTGCTAGGCGTGTGAGGAATATGGTGTTAGTGACCATATTTTTCTACGACCACGGCACATTTTTCGGTGATGTGGCCGGTATCACGAAAGGTCGGCTTTACTTCCCAGGAAAATCTCTAGTACCCATTTTTAGAGGCTGGGTTAACCTGGGAGCCTTGTTGGTTCAACACACAAAAAAAATCGCCATTTCTGGGAATCGAACACGGAGCTGAAAGGTAGAAACAGACTGATAAGCAAAAGCTGCCATTGGCTATGGCGATCAATTGGGAATGTTTCATCACAGAAAAGGAGGCGTTAGGCGATAGTGTGGGCTGTCACCAAATATATGTATAATTTACACAGTGATATATAGTGAACAAGGGAAGATGGGACCGGACTTGAACTTGGTAAGGACCAAGGTTCATCATCATCATGTGCCATACTGGTTGGCGTAGACGATCATGTCCTTCCACAATCTTCTATCTACAGTGCATCGTATCAGTTCTGTTGTTGACTGTTTTCCATGCCATGACACCAATCTATTCAGTATTTTCTCTCTTTGTCGTCCGCGATCTCTCTTTCCCTGTGTTTTGCCAGTTGTAATCAAGTATTCCAACTTTCCTCTTCTCATGATGTGCCTGAAAAATGATGATTGTTTCATTCTGATGTTTTTTAGTAGTTTCCTTTTTGTGTTGGCCTCTTTGAGAATTTCTTCATTGGTCTTTTTAACTGTCCAGGGAACATTCATCATTCTTCTGAGAAATCCCATCTCTGTGGTCTCTAATCGTCTTTTCATTTGTTTGTCTACTGTCACGCTACGTTTCCCTAGGTCAGGCACTAAGTTGGCTATGTTAAATGAAACTTTGAGGCCCCATGCTAAAAAATGAACACCAGGATGTCTCTATCATAGATTACAATATAAACAAATTTGAGACCGGCTCGCATTGTGAGACCAGCTCGGATTGTGAGACCTGCTCGGATTGTGAGACCTGCTCGGATTGTGAGACCTCCTTGGTTTGCGAGACCTGCTCGGATTGTGAGACCCGCGCGGATTGTGAGACCCTCTTGGATATTGAGACCCGCTCGGATTGTGAGACCTGCTTGGATTGTGAGACCCGCGCGGATTGTGAGACCCCCTTGGATTGTGAGACCCGCTCGGATTGTGAGACCTGCTTGGATTGTGAGGCCCGCTCAGAATGTGAGACCCGCTCGGATTGTGAGACTCGATCGGATTGTGAGACCCGATCGGATTATGAGACCCGATCGGATTGTGAGACCCGATCGGATTGTGAGACCCCCTTGGATTGCGAGACCCGCTCGGATAGTGAGACCCGCTCGGATTGTGAGACCCGATCGGATTGTGAGACCCGATCGGATTGTGAGACCCCTTGGATTGTGAGACCCGCTCGGATTGTGAGACCCCCTTGGATTGTGAGACCCGCTCGGATTGTGAGGCCTGCTCGGATTGTGAGGCCTGCTCGGATTGTGAGGCCTGCTCGGATTGTGAGGCCTGCTCGGATTGTGAGACCCGCTCGGATTGTGAGACCTGCTCGGATTGTGAGACCTGCTCGGATTGTGAGACCTGCTCGGATTGTGAGACCTGCTCGGATTGCGAGACCCGCTCGGATTGTGAGACCTGCTCGGATTGTGAGACCTGCTCGGATTGCGAGACCCGCTCGGATTGTGAGACCTGTTCGGATTGTGAGACCTGCTCGGATTGTGAGACCTGCTCGGATTGTGAGACCTGCTCGGATTGTGAGACCTGCTCGGATTGTGAGACCTGCTCGGATTGTGAGACCCGCTCGGATTGTGAGACCTGCTCGGGTTGTGAGGCCTTAAGCCACAGCTTATTTAGCCTAGGCTTAAATCCCGCCCTGGAAGGTGGGGACGGGGGACAGAGCAATAAGAAGGTGGTTTCAAGACATCAAAGAGACCTTAAACATGACAACAGAAAAAGTGGAAAATCTGGCTAGAGACAGATTCTTTCAAACGGGCTGTGAATGCAACGTTCTGCATAGGGCAATGTAATCATAATGGTGATCTATGGTGAGATTATATCTAGATCCATTAAGCCTTATCTGGAATATCAATCGATATATATATATATATGATATATCATCATCCTCATCATCATCAGGTACCATGGCTGCAGGCGTTGATCATGTTTTTCTATAACTTTCGATCTCGACAGTTATTTATCATTTTTGTTGTTGACATTCTGCCAAGCCATTCTCTTAAGCTGTCTGGTATCTTTTCTCTTTGCTTCCCTCTATCTCTTCGCCCCTCATTTTTCCCAGTTGTCACAATATTTTCCAGCTGTTCCCTTCTCATTACATGGCCAAAAAATGATGATTGTTTCTTCCTAATATTGGACATTAGTTCTCTCTTTGCTTTGACCTCTTTCAGAACGTTTTCATAACTCTTCTTACTTGTCCATTGTATTCTCAACATTCTTCTGTAAAGCCACACTTCTACAGCCTCAGTGATTTTCTTGTCTGTTGTCCATGTTTTCCATGATTCACATCCATATGTTAAGACTGGCTCTACATAACATTTAAGAATTCTTTTTCTTGTTTCCATTGTCGAGAATAGATTGCACAGTATCTTCATAATGTTTTTGGAAAGCTGCTTTTGCCTGATCCATTTTGCATCTCATCTCTGTTGTACATCTACCATCTGAGGTTAACATTGTTCCCAGATATTTACATTCGTTTCCCTGTTTTAATATTGTTCAACTCTTCAGCACAAAAAGCCTATAATCACAACAAACATCTTTTACAAGTATTCAATTTCCTACCAAGGCGTGGTGTTATCATCCTTTCCGCGTTACTGTGCCCCCACGAACCCGACATAACTCCTTCGCACCAAGTGACCAGTCAACAATAAATAAACAAACCTGAACATACTGTCATGTTCTGTTCTCTTTCAGATATGTTCTGCCCACCGGCTGTGGAGAATTCTAGCTACAACATTACCGCGGAGAAATACAACCTGGGCACGACAAACCTGAGTAGCATGAAAGCAAGCTGGTATTTTGGAGATCTTCTCTTCGCCGTGTGCAGCTTTGACACTATGATGTGCAATATTATAATGCAAGTCCCAGAAGAGTTCTTTTATCAAGTAAATAAGTCTTTTATTTTTTAATCCATTATGGTTTATTTTTATGGGGGTGGGGGTGCGGGGGGGGGGGGGGAACAAAAATATGCAGTACAAATGCAAAGCTGCTGTAAAGTTAATTGCAACGGAAAAATGAGAAAAAAAAAATAGAAAAAAATGGTATAGTTAAAAGTACGTAATTAATGAACGACACAAATTTGAACGACCTTTCGGCTCAATAGACCGTCATCAGGCAGAACAAACAATACACACATAGATATGTAAGTAAATAACAGTAGCCCTACATAGCTAACGAATATTGAACTATTTAAAAGAAAATAATTTCACAACTAGAATGAGAAAAAAAATGTTTTCCCTGCGTATTGCGCTGTGGCCAGAAGGAAATTCAACGAGGACTAGCCAAATGTTTGTGTTCCATTAATTACGTTAGGCTTTAACTATACCATTTTTTTCTAACCTTTCATTTATAATTTATTTATACAGCGCGACAATAACTTATTTTTTACAGCGCGACATCAGTTACAGACATTGTTTCATTAGTTATAGTGGCATATGACTCCAATAAGGAGATTTATTTATTTATATAACTGTAGCAGGAGGGGAGTGTGATCCTAAGTGGAGATTTCGACAAGTAAACTTATTGACATTCTACGGTGGAGAGCCCATCCACTGATGTCATGTCTCTTATTTGCCATTCTTCAATTAATTAATGGATAGATTGCAAGAGCAGGCAGTCAGTAGGGAGTGAAAAGCGCTATGCAGTGAGCAAAATAAGAGCGAAATAAGATCTCAGCACTTATATGTTTATCTGGCATTCAGTAAGGATAATGCAATGACTAATATTCTGAGATGGAAAGTTCGCGACACATTTTGATGATGTGACCACAAGGAGAAAGAGTCAAGCTAACAACTCGTGTTCCTTTACCTCATTTGTCGTTCTTTTTTTTTTTCAAACTGATTCTTTTTGGTTTTCTAATGATCAAATTTCTTTCCTTAAAAAAAAAATAGAGGTCTTCTTTCATGCTTCAGTTTTTCATTGTCGTTGATGTCAGGTTTTCGTTGGTCGTCGATGTCAGGTTTTCGTTGGTCGTCGGTGAATTCATGAATCATTTCTTTAATTTTACATCTTCTATGATTAGGATTTCTTCTTCATCTTCTTTCCTTTCTCGTAAGACTTTCAGCGGAGAGGGGAGGGGAATATATTTTGCGGTCTTTTGCTCTTCTGTTCGCCTCTGCACATCTAGTAAAACGTTCTTCTAGGGGCTGATGTTGAAGAGGTTGCAAACAGTCTGAGGTCATCAAGTTTGAACTTCTATATATATAATCTTCTCCAATTTCAAACTGATAAAAGTACGAATGAAACTGAAAGACAATACTCAGTGTCCGTTCCGACTAAGACTCCTACACTTTAAAACAATTTTGGCGCCCCACACCCGCAATATGGGAGCCGCGATAGCTCAGTGGTTAGAGAACTGAACGACGGCTTCCGGGTTCACCCAGCCTTTATTGGGTACCGGCTTTTTTCTGGGAAAGTGAAGCGGCACGGGCGTAATACCGACCACATTACCCCAAAAATCATGTGCCGAAGGTCTGTAAAATTTATGGTCACTAACACCATATTACCTATACGCCACTTGGTGTGACGGGGGTACTTTACTTTACTATGCCAGGTTCGTTCCATTCATAGATTTTTTTTTGTTTACACCCGCACTATAATATATAATTTAAAATATAAACAATAATAAATTATAAAATTATTATTTTTTTTAAATTAAACAAAACTTACAGCAAGATGGAGAATAATGTTTATTTGTGTATACTTCCATTTTATTTACATTTGACAAGTTTTCTCCTATATGGCCTTTGGCGTTGTAACAGACGGTTGGTAGCAAGCATTCATGATAAGTCAGTAGTTTGGTAAAAATATTAGTGTCTTATGCTGGATGCTGCTTTGCTGAACAGCTTCTCTCGTGGCTACAGATCCACCCGCAGAACGAACAAGATGTACATGTATTAGTGGAGCCTGACCTCGTCTCCTTTCTCCTGAGCCTTTTGTCTTCTGAATTTGATATCAACACTGCCTAGAAAGTTGCTGTGCCATTTTTTACTTTTGTTCTCCATATGCTACGATCTGCATTCCGATTTTCCCAGTTTTTTGTTTTACTTATAGAAAATTCTCTCACGTAAGCCCTGTAAACATCCTTTTATCTCAGCACTGCTCTGCCCTTTTTTTTTCTCTTTCCGTCCTTAAGTTCACCATACAATATTTGTATTGGAATACGATTGTTTGCTATTCCTCTGACATGGCCCAGCCACCCCCTAGTCTACGACTTCTAAGTGTTGCCATGTTGGATGGGAGTTTTGCTCGTTGTAAGACATTAGAGTTGGTTACTTTGTCCTGCCATGTTGGATGGGAGTTTGGCTCGTTGTAAGACATTAGAGTTGGTTACTTTGTCCAGCCATGTTGGATGGGAGTTTTGCTCGTTGTAAGACATTAGAGTTGGTTACTTTGTCCTGCTATGTTGGATGGGAGTTTTGCTCGTTGTAAGACATTAGAGTTGGTTACTTTGTCCTGCCATGTTGGATGGGAGTTTTGCTCGTTGTAAGACATTAGAGTTGGTTACTTTGTCCTGCCATGTTGGATGGGAGTTTTGCTCGTTGTAAGACATTAGAGTTGGTTACTTTGTCCTGCCATGTTGGATGGGAGTTTTGCTCGTTGTAAGACATTAGAGTTGGTTACTTTGTCCTGCCATGTTGGATGGGAGTTTGGCTCGATGTAAGACATTAGAGTTGGTTACTTTGTCCTGCCATGTTGGATGGGAGTTTGGCTCGATGTAAGACATTAGAGTTGGTTACTTTGTCCTGCCATGTTGGCTGGGAGTTTTGCTCGTTGTAAGACATTAGAGTTGGTTACTTTGTCCTGCCATGTTGGATGGGAGTTTTGCTCGTTGTAAGACATTAGAGTTGGTTACTTTGTCCTGCCATGTTGGATGGGAGTTTGGCTCGTTGTAAGACATTAGAGTTGATTACTTTGTCCTGCCATGTTGGCTGGGCGTTTTGCTCGTTGTAAGACATTAGAGTTGGTTACTTTGTCCTGCCATGTTGGCTGGGAGTTTGGCTCGTTGTAAGACATTAGAGTTGGTTACTTTGTCCTGCCATGTTGGATGGGAGTTTTGCTCGTTGTAAGACATTGAGTTGGTTACTTTGTCCTGCCATTTGATGCTCATAATCTTTCGAAGGCAGCGTGCATGAAAGCTGTTTAACCTTTTAGTTTTCTCTTACTTTTTAAAATTACAAAGTCTTTGATGAGATCCTCAAAGCGAATCTTCTGTAACACATCCGCTTCTATACTTTATAGAGATAAGGCATCCAGCCTGGCTTGTTATGTAACACATCAGCTTCTATACTTAATAGAGATAAGGTATCCAGCCTGGCTTGTTATGTAACACATCAGCTTCTATACTTAATAGAGATAAGGCATCCAGCCTGGCTTGTTTGACTTCATGACCCTTGGTGGAGATCTGCACTCACTGAGTGCTCTTGTTATTGTTGTATGTATCTGTATGTCATTTTCCATTTAATGTGGGGACCCCTTTGTAGTGCCTCCTTCCCTTGATGCCCTAAGCACGTGCTTATTTTGCGTAATGTTAATCCACCCTTGACATTGCTGCACAACATAACAAATATAATGCGCTTAGGGGACATAACCGTGGAAGATGACATATTAAGTCGCAGTACTCTCATCAGCATCATGTGCCATACCCGATGCTCATCATGTCCTTCCACAATCTTCCATCCACAGTGCATTGTATCATTTCTGTTGTTGACTGTTTTCCAATACTAGACACCAAGCTATCTAGTATCTTCTCTCTTTGTCGTCCGCGATCTCTCTTTAATTGTATTTTGACAGTTGTAACCAAGTATTCCAACTTTCCTCTTCTCATGATGTGCTCGAAAAATGTTGATTGTTTCTTTCTGATGTTTTTTAGGAGTTCCCTTTTTGTGTTGGCCTCTTTGAGAATATTCTCATTGGTCTTTTTAGCTATCCAGGGAACTTTCAACATATTTATGAGAAAACCCATCACTGTGGCCTCTAATCGTCTTTTCATTTGTTTGTCTACTGTCCAACTCTGCAGTCGTACAACATGCAGTACTCTGGCATGTAAAATTATTTTTTAAATGTATTCAAGGAACTGCGCTATTTCATATTCATTCATTTTCCTCTCTAGATGAAAACGGGCACAAAGGGTGAAAGTCAAGTTCTACTAAACTTACGATTTGCTGTTAATTCTTGTAGTTCTTGGTTGTTCCTTAGTTCCATTGTTGAGCCTTCCATAGTAATTTTTAGGAATAACAATTCTCTTGGTCTGCTTCGTTTTCTTTTACCAGATGTCTTCCATTTGAATGCCTAACTCGAACGTTTTTCTTCATTCATTCTCAGCACATGACCGATGTATTTCCAACGCCTTCTTCCTTATAAAGTTGATCATGTATTCTTGTTTTGTTATTTCGTCTCTTATTAGTTCTTTTCAAATGTTATTCAACTTTTGTTTGAGAATTATCGGAGACACTTGTGTGTTGTGACACCATGTGAAACTGTCACGTGAAACTGTCACGTGAAACTGTCACGTGAAACTGTCACGTGAAACTGTCATGTGAAACTGTCACGTGAAACTGTCACGGAAACTGTCATGTGGAACTGTCATGTGAAACTGTCATGTGAAACTGTCATGTGGAACTGTCATGTAAAACTGTCATGTGGAACTGTCATGTGAAACTGTCACGTGAAACTGTCATGTGAAACTGTCACGTGAAACTGTCACGTGAAACTGTCATGTGGAACTGTCATGTGAAACTGTCACGTGAAACTGTCACGTGAAACTGTCACGTGAAACTGTCATGTGGAACTGTCATGTAAAACTTTCATGTGGAACTGTCATGTGAAACTTTCATGTGGAACTGTCATGTGAAACTGTCATGCGGAACTGTCATGTGAAACTGTCATGTGGAACTGTCATGTGAAACTGTCATGTGGAACTGTCATGTAAAACTGTCATGTGGAACTGTCATGTGAAACCGTCATATGAAACGTTCATGTGGAACTGTCATGTGGAACTGTCATGTGAAACTGTCATGTGGAACTGTCATGTGAAACTGTCATGTGAAACTGTCATGCGGAACTGTCATGTGAAACTGGCATGTGGAACTGTCATGTAAAACTGTCATGTGAAACCGTCATATGAAACGTTCATGTGGAACTGTCATGTGGAACTGTCATGTGAAGCTGTCATGTGGAACTGTCATGTGAAACTGTCATGTGTTCGCCAACATTAAACATCGCTGGTAAGCACAGATATGATACTGTCACAAACTGCAACACAACGTTAACAAATAGCAAAGTAAACAAACAAAATGTGCGTTCGTCAGCTGTCACATCTGGCAAAGTCTCTAGAGACTAAGAACTGAATGTTGCGTGTTAATCTGTTTTTCCCTGGCAGCCGTGTGTACAGTGGTCCCACGCCGCATAGGCAGATAACTCCGACTTCCGTCAATGAGTAATTGACGTTTCAAGCCGGGCCTCGCTGCTGAGACCAGGAGTGGTTGCCGCTGAGAGAAACGCAAATAAAAATCCCAACTGGTGCAGATAAGATTTGAACTCACAACCTCTCTGTCGCGAGACCAGCGTCTCACCCCGATACCAACCAGTCCCCCTGAAATAGCAAATTAAAATACGGCAAAAAAATGTAAGGTAATTTATTTTTCATTGCACACAATCTTTACCTGTCTCGAAGGTCATGTGGTTTGGTCACGATGCCATCCAGATGGTGGTTGGTACAAGACGATTCATCCCAATGTTACAAAGCAGGTACTCCGTGGTTTGGGACCTTGGGCGAACAGAAGTGCGAGAGAGCTGTGATGTGGCGATTGGAGGTAAGCTCTTGATGTGTCTGGTCTTTTGTGATATTCTTAGAATAGAAAGCAACGTGAATCAGTTTCATCGCAGTCGGGACATTCTCATAACCGTTCCAGCATTTCTCAAAACATAAGCAGGTTGTTGTTCATGAAAGGTCTTGGTTATAAAACATAAGCAGGTTGTTCATGTAAGGTCTTGGTTATAAAACATAAGCAGGTTGTTCATGTAAGGTCTTGATTATAAAACATAAGCAGGTTGTTCATGTAAGATCTTGATTATAAAACATAAGCAGGTTGTTCATGTAAGGTCTTGATTATAAAACATAAGCAGGTTGTTCATGTAAGATCTTGATTATAAAACATAAGCAGGTTGTTGTTCATGTAAGATCTTGATTATAAAACATAAGCAGGTTGTTCATGTAAGGTCTTGATTATAAAACATAAGCAGGTTGTTCATGTAAGGTCTTGATTATAAAACATAAGCAGGTTGTTGTTCATGTAAGGTCTTGATTATAAAACATAAGCAGGTTGTTGTTCATGTAAGATCTTGATTATAAAACATAAGCAGGTTGTTGTTCATGTAAGATCTTGATTATAAAACATAAGCAGGTTGTTGTTCATGTAAGATCTTGATTATAAAACATAAGCTGGTTGTTGTTCATGTAAGGTCTTGATTATAAAACATAAGCAGGTTGTTGTTCATGTAAGGTCTTGGTTATAAAACATAAGCAGGTTGTTGTTCATGTAAGATCTTGATTATAAAACATTAGCAGGTTGTTGTTCATGTAAGGTGTTGATTATAGATACATCTCCTTTCCACATTAGACACTCCGGATCGACCAGACCTCTTTATTACCTTTAGACTCCCCAGTCTCTCAATTTGTAGAGTGCTCCACAGAGGAGTTTACATGGTTTGATTGTCAACAACAGAGAAAGTATTACAGAAAACCCGATGGAACCCTTTGTATCTGGATCAGTCATGATTAGTGCTTGTTTCCATTCTTTTGTTTTTCTTCTATTTACAATTCAGTTGCCAGTAGTGACAAGTAATTAACAAGATGGCTGGGAACATTTCCTTTGAGCAACGGAAGTGAATTTTAATGTGTTTTTTGGAAATTTGAGAACATGAAAGTAGTGCAGAGATGATGGCCGGCAGAATTTTGAACTCTGGCCCCGTCACGTGTAATAATTAGGAAATTACGTGACATGTTTGAGAGTGAAACAACTGTGTATGATCTGAAGAAAGGACGGTGTGGCAGGTGTGGCTTGTTAATTACTTGTCACTACTGGCAAATGAACTGAAAATAAAAGAAAAACAAAAGAATGGCAACAAGCACTAATCATGATCGATCCAGACACAAACAGTTCCGTCAGGTTATCTGTCATATTTTCTCAGTTATTAATATATAAACAGTATCAACCACTTTGTTGGACACTCTGTATACATCATCGTCTCACACATTCTCCTCATCTTCTTCTAAGGAATGAAGAACAAGCTTGGCGATGTCCTCTTTGTCGAGACTAAGGCCACGCTCAGCGCCCAGCGAGATTGTCGGCCCTTTCTTTGTCGTGAACACTAGCGTGACACGTACAGTACACCCAGGTTAACACGCTCAGTGCCAGAGTTGCCAGCGAGATTGTCGGCCCTTTCTTTGTCGTGAACACTAGCGTGACACGTACAGTGCACCCAGGTTAACACGCTCAGTGCCAGAGTTGCCAGCGAGATTGTCGGCCCTTTCTTTGTCGTGAACACTAGCGTGACACGTACAGTAAACCCAGGTTAACACGCTCAGTGCCAGAGTTGCCAGCAAGATTGTCGGCTGTTTCTTTGTCGTGAACACTAGCGTGACACGTATAGTACACCCAGGTTAAAGCGTTCACTTTAGAGTTACCCAAAAGCTGCATCCACACCTGCTACAGGCACTGTCTGATAATCTTCTGTGACTCCACATCACACAAAGCATATAAGAAAAAGAAAAGCACAGACATGAGACACGTTCAGAGCACGACATTTGGGATATTTTTCAACAGGGACACGCCAAATGTTTAGGCCACCAGAGGAGCAAGATTTCTAACTTTGCATCTTCTCAATGCTCGAAATGGTTAAAGTTTAAATTAAGAAGTAGTAAAGAAGTAAAAAGACCAACGAAGACATTCTCAAAGAGGCCAACACAAAAAAGGGAACTCCTAAAAACATCAGAAAGAAACAATCGACATTTTTCTGACACATCATGAGAAGAGGAAAGTTGGAATACTTGGTTACAACTGGCAAAATACAATTAAAGAGAGATCGCGGACGACAAAGAGAGAAGGTACTAGATAGTTTGATGTAATGGCATGAAAAATAGTCAACAACAGAATTGAGACGATGCACTGTAGATAGACAATTGTGGAAGGACATGTAGGACTATGCCAACCGGTATGGCACATAATGCTAATGATAACACACAATGATAATGATGATGCTGATGATGATGATGATAATGATGATGATGAGTGTAGAAAATAACTTATTGAACAATGATAGGCATTTGTAGAGAAAATTAAACTGCAAGGAGGGAGCCATTACTTTTTACTTACTTTAGACTGTGACGATCAGTGGTAGCCAACCCTTCGAGGTGGAGACGGCACCGAACGGAATGACGTCACTGAAGGCGAGACATCTCAATATCTGCTCAGCCAGCAACTAACATGGTGTTCTTTCTGATCGTTCAAACTTTCAATTAAACGTGTTGCGTTCTGTATAAATGGCGCGCAGCTCATAATGCACACTTCCAGGTATCATAATGCATACTTCGCTGTAACGGCCGTCCGGGGCAGCACGATCTCCATGCGCCTCGTGCCAAATCCTTGTAACTTTGTGATCAATGAGCGTGCCGCAAGAATCGCAGTCCAAACAAAGGAAGTCAAGCCACCACTTTGGTGAAACACTTGACCCAATCGCAGTCCAAACAAAGGAAGTCAGGCCACCACTTTGGTGAAACACTTGACCCAATCGCAGTCCAAACAAAAGAAGTCAAGCCACCACTTTGGTGAAACACTTGACCCAATCGCAGTCCAAACAAAGGAAGTCAAGCCACCACTTTGGTGAAACACTTGACCCAATCGCAGTCCAAACAAAGGAAGTCAGGCCACCACTTTGGTGAAACACTTGACCCAATCCCAGTCCAACTAGTGGCAAATTTGTATTTGGTCACAGATCACAAATCTCCTACCAGGGCAAAGTCAGGACCTGGAACCTTTCCACTTTAATCAACGGCCAATTGCTCGCAGCACGAACTCAGCAACTTTCGCCATGCTACCTTTGTGGTCAGGTGAATGCGACTGGACTACTGCTGCCTCTGCAAACGAAAATCCAAACCAAAAAGAATAATTTGAAACCACACTGAACTAATCCTGAAGCTGATTCGACTAAGCGACCATCTTGGCCTGCCGCATCAACCGGAAGTCAACTAATTATATTGATCATATTCTATGTGTACTGATTTATCAAAACTGCTAAACATGTCAACCCAGCTCTATGTCTACAAGAATATATTTACTTATTTTCTTAATTGTTTCAGTAATTGGCCACCGTCCCCACATCAAAGGTTGGCTACCTTGGAGCTCCATTTTACTCTGTCTCTTGTCTTGATGATGCACGTAGGATAGGTTCACCTGTCCACCTCTTAATGTTATCAGTCAACTTTAGTCTTGGTCTGCCTCTGCCTTGTGTACCTTGTACCTTCCCTTTCAAGATAACCTTTTGTCAGGTAATATGTCTCTTCACATGTCCACACAATTTCAATTGTCTTTTTTAAATTGTGTTGAGAAATTATTTCTTAATTTTTAGTTGATTCAGAGCTTCCTTGTTTGTCTTCTTTTCCTTCCATCCATTTCTCATTTTCTATAAAACCACATTTCAAAAGTTTATTGTCTTTGCTCCGTTTTCTTTTTTATTGTCTGTTCTTGCACCATTCAGGAATGTTTAGTAGATATATTTTACATTTCATAGATTTTGCTTTGATGTTATCTGCGCTGATGTGGTTATATTTTCATTTTATTAAAATTATTTTTTTTTTGCCGTTCCTGTTTTTTTTTTAGGACTTTAGGTTCTATTAAGTGGAACAATATTAAAACATGTAAATGAATTTAAATATCTGGGAACAATGTTAGTCTCACATGGTAAGTGTACAAAGGAGGTGAGATGCAGAATAGTGCAGGCAAAAGCAGTTTTCTAAAAAATGAGAAAGATACTTAGCAATTCATGTTTAACAATAGAAACAAGAAAAAGAGTTCTTAAATGTTATGTAGAGCTAGTCTTAACATATGAATGTGAATCATGGACAATAGGTCAGCATACAAGAAAATCACTGGAGGCGTAGAAATGTGGTTTTACAGAAGAATGTTAAGAATACCATGGACAGCTAAGAAGAGTAATGAAAACGTTCTGAAAAAGGCCAGAGCAAAAAGGGAGTTAATTTCTAATATTAGGAAGAAACAATCATCATTTTTTGACCATGTGATGAGAAGACAACAACTGGAATATATTGTAACAACTGGAAAATTTGAAGGACGAAGAGATAGAGGGAAGCAAAGAGAAAAGATACCAGACAGCTTAAGAAAATGGCTTGACAGAAGGTCAACAACAGAAATGATAAATAACTGTCGAGATCGAAAATTGTGGAGAGACATGATCACCTACGCCAGCAGGCATGGTACTTGATGAAGATACATTTTGAACTATTTGGGCAGATATAACATTAATGCTGCCATCTGTGGGGCCCTCCCCCCCCCCCCATGTGATGGAGATATAAATAAATCTGTCTAAACCTCGTAATTTCTTGTCACAGGTCTCACAAATGAGTGTTCTCCCCTGAGTCCATGTGTGAATGCCACGGCTTGTGTTGACCTGCAGCTGGGATATCAGTGCTTATGCACTCCAGGATACGCTGGGAAGAACTGCAAGGAAGGTTTGAGCACCAAGTGTGTCAGTTTGAGCACCAAGTGTGTCAGTTTGAGCACCAAGTGTGTCAGTTTGAGCACCAAGTGTGTCAGTTTGAGCACCAAGTGTGTCAGTTTGAGCACCAAGTGTGTCAGTTTGAGCACCAAGTGTGTCAGTTTGAGCACCAAGTGTGTCAGTTTGAGCACCAAGTGTGTCAGTTTGAGCACCAAGCGTGTCAGTTTGAGCACCAAGTGTGTCAGTTTGAGCACCAAGTGTGTCAGTTTGAGCACCAAGTGTGTCAGTTTGAGCACCAAGTGTGTCAGTTTGAGCACCAAGTGTGTCAGTTTGTGAGAAGCAAAGATATGATAGCAACAACGAAAATGGCTTAGTGAGAACTACATTTGTGCAAAATTAATAAACATTAAAGTCAAACAATTAAACATCAAACAAATGTTTCAGTTTTGCAGATAAGACAAAAACTAAACATAATATGTCACAGAGTGAAAGGATCAAGACAAGATGGATTACAAGTATTGCAAGGAGATCATGATAAAATTAATACCAAATGTGACAAGGAGATCATGATAAAATTAATACCAAATGTGACAAGGAGATCATGATAAAATTAATACCAAATGTGAGATGGAGATCATGATAAAATTGATACCAAATGTGAGAAGGAGATCATGATAAAATTGATACCAAATGTGAGAAGGAGATCATGATAAAATTGATACCAAATGTGAGAAGGAGATCATGATAAAATTGATACCAAATGTGAGAAGGAGATCATGATAAAATTGATACCAAATGTGACAAGGAGATCATGATAAAATTGATACCAAATGTGACAAGGAGATCATGATAAAATTGATACCAAATGTGAGAAGGAGATCATGATAAAATTGATACCAAATGTGACAAGGAGATCATGATAAAATTGATACCAAATGTGACAAGGAGATCATGATAAAATTGATACCAAATGTGACAAGGAGATCATGATAAAATTGATACCAAATGTGACAAGGAGATCATGATAAAATTGATACCAAATGTGACAAGGAGATCATTATAAAATTGATACCAAATGTGACAAGGAGATCATGATAAAATTGATACCAAATGTGACAAGGAGATCATGATAAAATTGATACCAAATGTGACAAGGAGATCATGATAAAATTGATACCAAATGTGACAAGGAGATCATGATAAAATTGATACCAAATGTGACAAGGAGATCATGATAAAATTGATACCAAATGTGACAAGGAGATCATGATAAAATTGATACCAAATGTGACAAGGAGATCATGATAACATTGATACCAAATGTGATAAGGAGATCATGATAAAATTGATACCAAATGTGACAAGGAGATCATGATAAAATTGATACCAAATGTGACAAGGAGATCATGATAAAATTGATACCAAATGTGACAAGGAGATCATGATAAAATTGATACCAAATGTGACAAGGAGATCATGATACAATTGATACCAAATGTGAGAAGGAGATCATGATAAAATTGATACCAAATGTGACAAGGAGATCATGATAAAATTAATACCAAATGTGACAAGGAGATCATGAAAAGAACAATATCAAACGTAAGAATAAGATCAAGAAAGAGTCGTAATCTGCCTTAGATATCTCCTCTTCTTTTTCTACCATTCTGCTCCCAGTGGAGCATAGGTCATCAACAAACACTTTTCAAGTCGTTCTGTTTCTTGTCATTCTTTTAAGATCATTCCATATCTTCCCCATCATCTTCATCTCTGCTTCCATCTGTTTTCTTCAAGAATATATTGGTCTTCCTCTTTGTCTTTTTCCCTGAGGATTCCAAAAAGGGCTTGTCATGTAACTCTCATTTGGCTTCCGCAGTGTGTGTCCTCTCCAGCGCCATCGTCTTCGCTGTATCTCTTTATCCACAGGTTTTTGACTGGAACATTTCCAGAATTCTATGTTAGTGATGACATGAGGAGCCTAGATCACAACATAGTGAAGTGGTAGCTATAATGTGACCAAGGAAAGCACCCTATCTAGATTAGACCAAGAATTTGAGAAAGGTGCATATATAAAAATAGATAATATATGAAATATGCGTGGTCGCGAGTAGTTCTACAGAAAACATGGGAAGTAAACATAAAAGGTGTTAAGCAATTAAACTGTAGCGAGATGAGACAAACTTCGACGCTTCGGTAAAAGCCTTCATCAAACAGATTTGTGTCACGTGATGAGAGTAAACAGCTGAACACACCATTCATGGCTATAGGCTGAGCGAGAGAAGTTGTGAGTGATGGTCAGACCTTTCTTGATGTGAATATTGTGTTGTTGTTTTTTTTAGTTGGGATTTTTATTGATGATTTCTCTCTGCGGTAACCATCCCTGGTCTCAGCAGCGAGGCCCAGCTTGAAACGTCAGTTACTCATCGACGAAAAAAATATGAGCACCTCCGAAGACAGTTATCTGCCGGTGCAAAAAAAAAAAAAAAAGATTAACTCGAAAAATTCAGTTTCCAGTCTCTAGGGACTTCATCTTCATCATCATCATCATCATCATCATCATCATCATCATCATCATCATCATCATCATCATCATCATCATCATCATCATCATCATCATCTTCTTCTTCTTCTTCTTATTCTACCTTTCAGCTCCATGTGGAGCATAGATCATCAACAAACACTTTCCAAGCCATTCTGTTTCTTGCCATTTTTTTAAGATCATTCCAGGTCTTCCCCATCATCTTCATCTCTGCTTCCATGTGTCTTCTCCAAGACTTCATTGGTCCTCCTCTTTGTATTTTTCCCTGGGGATTCCAAAAGGGACCTATTGTGCAATACTCTCTCTTGGCTTCCGCAGTGTGTGTCCTATCCAGTGCCATCGTCTTCGCTGTCTCTAGGGACTTCATCAGATTCAATTATTTATGATGACGTAAAATAGCACAGACTGGCAAACTTATAAAGAAACCAAATGTTGCTATTACAGAAGAAACAAAGAACTAGAAGAAAGATAACTCTTCATATTGCATAGCTGGACAAGAGATAGCCAGCAATGAAAATGCTTTACACTTAGGGCCGGATTTACCTGTAAACTAAATGGTCTACAGTTTAGAGCCACACAATACGAGGGGCTTCAAAAAGAATTTTCTGAATTTGTTTTAGTGGCTACGCTTTTTATTTCATACCAGTTTATGATTTCAAAATTTCCAATACTATGAAGAGATAAGCATCATTTTGTGGCCATGTAATGAGAAGGAAGCAGCTGGAATATATTGTGACGACTGGGAAAATTAAGGGACAAAGAGATAGAGGGAAGCAAAGAGAAAAGATACCAGACAGCTTAAGAGGGTGGCTTGGCAGAAGGTCAACAACAGAAATGATAAATAACTGTCGAGATCGAAAGTTGTGGAGAGACATGATCACCTACGCCAACAGGCGCGTCACTTGATGATGATGATATTGTTTCAAGTTTTGTTTTATGGGACCTTCCGGTGGTAATTTTTAACGGGGGGAGGGGGGAGTTGTTGGGAAGGGAGCTAAAGTGTGTACGTAATTTAGAGCCTCACTAATCCTAAATTCGACACTGGTTGTAGCCAACCTTATGTATGAGAACCACACCAGATATTACTCATCTATGATTCCACACTCTTTTGGTCGTTCTTCTTCATAAGGAGATCGATAAAAGAATCCTTCTTGTTCTAAGTGATAATCGATAAGCAAATCATCATCATTGGTTGCCGTCTCCATCTTGAAGGTAGGCTACCGTGGAGCGCCACTCCACTCTGTCATGATAAACCATTAGGGTTTCTGATATCAATTAATGACGCGGTTGTGTTCTCAATTATTTATCTAATTAAAAAAAAAAGAAGATGCAGTAGATCAGTTTAATTATTAGTGGACTACTGAGGACAAGAGGCTGGATTCATTCCCTTGTTTGACTGGCTTGTGAGTTCATTCCCTTGTTTGACTGGCTTGTGAGTTCATTTCCCTGTTTGATTGTCCTCTGGGTTCATTCCCCTGTTTGTCCGGTTTTAGGTCCATTCCCTTTTTTGACCGGCTTCTGAGTTCATTTCCCTGATTGACCTGCTTCTGAGTGCATTCCCCTGATTGACCTGCTTTTGAGTTCATTCCCCTGTTTGACCGGCTTTTAGGTCCATTCCCCTGTTTGTCCGGCTTCTGAGTTCATTCTCGTTCTTTGACCGGTTTCTGGGTTCATTCCTCTGTTTGACTGACTTCTTAAGTTCAATCCCCTGTTTGACCGGTTTCTGGGTTCGCGAAATCTAAAATGGTGCATCAAAGATGGCAATCAGGCTGATATTTTCAAAACATGTTATTGTTTTTACGACATTTACCCATTACTGGGGTCTGGCGGGGATTCGGGGGGGGGGGGGGGTGTTAAATATAAGACCGGACGGAGAATAAAGGCCGCTTGACCTAAACAGATGTCACGAGGTGTTCGGAGTTTCTGAGTTTCTATTTAATTCCTGATAAAAATTAAAAAAAAAAGAAACGTTTGACCGTCTCAGGGAATTCACGTTCTCCTAGTTTGGAAAATGACAAATGATCGATTCAACACGTTAGATGATTACAAATGATCGATTCAACACGTTAATGTTAGATGATTACAAATGATCGATTCAACACATTAATGTTAGATGATCACAAATGATCGATTCAACACATTAATGTTAGATGATTACAGATGATCGATTCAACACATTAATGTTAGATGATTACAGGTGATCGATTCAACACATTAATGTTAGATGATTACAGGTGATCGATTCAACACGTTAATGTTAGATTATTACAGATGATCGATTCAACACATTAATGTTAGATGATTACAGATGATCGATTCAACACATTAATGTTAGATGATTACAAATGATCGATTCAACACATTAATGTTAGATGATTACAAATGATGGGGATTAAAACTACATTCACTATACGTCACAGTCAAGGCATGAAGGGGTTCTTTCATTTTGCACAATTTCTGTATAATTGTTATGTTCTACGTTAATTATTAAGCACGCTGTTCATTTGTCTCTGTACATTTTTAGTTAAATTGTATTCATCAACAGGTCGCATGTCCCTTCCAGGATGTTGCATTCATCAAAGCCACTCTGAAAGAATCTCTGTCTCTAGCCAGATCTCCCACAGAACGTTGCATTCACCACAGTCCGTCTGAAAGAATCTCTGTCTCTAGCCAGATTTCCCATAGAACGTTGCATTCACCACAACCTGTCTGAAAGAATCTCTGTCTCTAGCCAGATCTCCCATAGAACGTTGCATTCATCACAGTCCGTCTGAAAGAATCTCTGTCTCTAGCCAGATCTTCCACAGAACGATGCATTCACCACAGTCCATCTGAAAGAATCTCTGACTCTATCCAGATCTCCCACAGAACGTTGCATTCACCACAGTCCATCTGAAAGAATCTCTGTCTCTAGCCAGATCTCCAATAGAACGTTACATTCACCACAGTCCGTCTGAAAGATCTGTATCTAGCCAGATATCCCACTTCTTCTGTTGTCATGTTCGTCTCTTTGATGTCTTGAAACCACCTTCTGCTTAGTTGTGCCCTGATGTTTCGTCCAGGAACCACGCCTTCCATTATTGTTCTTTCCAGCACGCTGTGTCTTTTGACGTGACCTCAGTATTTTAATTTCCTCTGTAGAATGGTGTTTTTAAGTCATTTTTAAAAATGTTTACATTTTTAAATATGTCTTCAATGCTCTTTTTCATTATCCAAGGTATCTTAAGGATTTTTCTGCAACATTTTGTTTCGAATTAATACACTCTTTTCTTTGTTGTTTTGTGAGATTGTTCATGATTCCCAACCATATGTTGCTATCTAAAATATAATGCTATGTCTTATGTCTACACGTAAATAATTGAGTAAACTTATCAGCTCCTTGTATCTTGCAGGAGATCTAAACTTGTACTGTAAATATACGAACTACACGATTGAGTTCATACAAGGGAGGAATCATTGTGTTCGAGCAGAGAATAACTGCTATGTTGCCGGTCTTGCATATAGCACAGGCATCGACCTAAAATACGTGTTACTTGGCAATAACGTCAGTTCTACACTTCAAGTTAACGCAACTATCTTGGGCAAGAACGTACGATTCCAAGTCTGCATATCATCTACACTCTCTGCAGGAACCCACCAGGTTGGACATTTTCTAACTACTCAGTAAATGCCACAATTGTTCATTGTTTTTTGGTTATTGTTAATAGGATCATCATTACAGCACACCAGACGAATCCATAGGTGCTCCGACATCTTCCTCGAGAATCTCGAGAAAACCCGAGAGAATCCTGGCCCACGTGCACGAACTCCATAGCACGTCCTGCGATCCACGAAGTGGGTAGGTTTGTGTTGACAACTTTGCCCGGACAGAGGCCATATTTATTGCCTAGTCTTTTCGATTGGAGCTGTCAATGGTTCTTTAACGTGCGCGAATGCACACGGGATCTCCTGTTTACTGCTGTTATCCGAGAGGGATGGACATCGGATCTCATCACCCAAGAGATCGGGGGATGGTAACGTCATATAGAAAGACATGAATTGTTTCCCCTTTTTAGAGAAATCAGCACCGTTTACTGGTGGGCTTTGAGCCAGGGTGCTACCTGTCCTGAGGCCGACGTCATACTTCTAGACTAGCCAGTCCCCCTATTATTCGTTATTTTGTTTCTATTGCTATGTTTTATCTGTCTACATATTTCACATATATTAAGACATCAATTGAGCATAAAAATAGCAGTAGGGGCACGCTGGTAATGGAATATTGAAGTATGGAGCCCCATATGCAGACAAATAAAATAATAATAATTAAAAAACAAGTATTGGAAATTATCTTGAATTGATTCCTCCAGCACCGCTAGACGTCGCACTGAGCTCGTAGTGTTGTTTGCATCTATCTCTATTCTAAACGAGATGATCAGTCTTATCAAATGAGTCTACGCCTGCTAACATTGCTTTTCTTTTCAGTGTTCTTCTCAGTGTCTCTCGAGGCCTTCCTCTATTTCTGCATCCTGCTATTTCCAACAGAAAAGCCTGTTTTGAAATTCTCTTGTAGTCTCTTGTAAACACATTCTAGACTTGTGTCCATCTTTTCTTCCTAATTGTGGACGAGATCAATGGTTGTATGATCATTTCTTTTATCTCAATGTTGGTCTTAGATTTATTCCCTTGACGTAACAAGGCGTATCGTAAAACCAGCATCACTTATAAAGAGCATATAACAGATGAGATAATTGATACTCTCTCTCTCTCTCTCTCTCTATATATATATATATATATATATATATATATATATATATATATATATATACGATCAAGACTCAATCAGAGTAGGATTCCAGACTTTCTCATGAAGTCAGCTGTCTGTTTAAGTGATTCGATTGCCCCATATAGTTTCTCATCCAGGGAGGTGGGTGTGGACCACATTGCTCTTCTCAGGTCTGTGTACTGGGGGCAATCCTGTAGAACATGTTTTGTAGTCATATTGTTCAGTGTACAGTGGCAACGGCTGGTAGTTCCTATTTTGAATTTGGCGAACATGTGATTCCGCATTCTATTGTGGCCAGTGCGTAGTATGATGACTTGATTCCTTCCTTGATAGTTGGTGGTATCCGTCACTCTCTTTATGCTTTAGGTGTTCTCGTTTCCATTTTTCATGGTACTGACCTTTGAGGGTGGATTTGGCTTCATCATAACTGAGCGGATGGTTCTCTTGTGGTAATCTCCCTCCCTCTTTAGCTAACTTGTCTGCGCGTTCGTTCCCGTGTACATTATAGTGTGATGGTATCCATGGCGTTCGTGTGTGGACAGTGTTTTCCATTACAGCGTGTGTTGTTTCGAAATATGCCGGTTACACGCGGTGTGATTCTTGTGATTAATATTCTGCTCATGCCTGTTGTGGTTGTTTAACTTCGGACAGGCTGGTGGATGGTGGAAATTCTCTTTGTTAAGTGGGTATTTTATCTTCTTTTCATTCGAGATAGACCTATCGGTGATAGGTCATTGTTTTTCACTGTCGCGCCAGGCAGACGGGAATGTCCATTCCGAATTGTACAAAGTCTGCAACAGTGGATGGGGCGGAAGAGTCAGAAATGACCAACGGCCCAGAAAGCGAAAACAGCAAAGTGTGTGGTACACAAGAGGCATGTTCAGGACACGAAAGACGAATATGGCTGACCACCGTGAAAGAGATTGGAGCCTCATCGCGTACTAGTCCAGAGGAAGCCATGGAGAGGAATTCGAACTTATGTCGGAGAAAAGATATTAAAATAAGTACTTGGAATGTTAGGACTCTATATCAAGATGGGAAATTGGAAAATCTGATTCAAGAGGCAGAACGAATAAATATAGATATCTTAGGCATATCAGAGACAAGATGGAAAGAATGTGGGTACATAGAGGACGAAAAATATACATTTATATACTCAGGAAACACAACAGAACTTCAAAGAGGGGTAGGAATACTGATAAAAAGAGAGCTACAAAAATATATAAATACCTACTGGACATACAGTGATAGGATTATACTAGTCAAGTTGAAAGCAAAACAATTCGACATAGCAATAATACAGACATACGCACCTACTCAAGACCACACAGATGAACAAATAGAGGCATGCTATGAAGACCTAAATAAAGTTATGAAGCAAGTGAAATCTTCAGACATCTTGATTGTAATGGGTGACATGAACGCTAAAGTAGGAAAAGGTAGATATAAGACCATTATAGGAAATCATGGTTTAGGAAAAAGAAATGACAGAGGAGAAAGATTAATACAATTCTATGAAAAAAACAGGCTGATAATATGTAACACCTACTTTGAGCAAGAGAAAAGGAAACTATACACATGGAAAAGCCCTGGAGATAAGAAGAGGAATCACATAGATTACATAATGATAAAAGAAAGGTTCCGTAACAGCGTAAAGAAAGTCAAACCTACCCAGGAGCAGATATTAATTCAGATCACAATCCTGTAATGATTAAAATGAAAATCAAACTAAAAAGAAACAAGCAAAAGTCTAATTCATCAACAAATCCACTCGATATAACAGCTTTAAATCAAAAAGATATTAAAGATACCTATACAATACAAGTAAAGAACACATACCAGAAGCTGCTAGAAGAAGGAATTGAGCAATACAGAAGAGAAAATCCTGATGAAATAGTAGCAACCAAATGGCAATGCATAAAGAAAAGCATACAAGAAACCTGCTTACCCAAAAGAGAAAAGAACAAAAAACAAAAATGGATAACTAACACAATCTTAGAAAAAATAGAAGTGATTACAGACATATGCAACGACATATACCACACAGGATACATACCAAATGAACTAAAAACATCAACTTTCATTGCATTGCCTAAAAAGAATGGTGCAGTTGAATGCAGTGACTTTAGAACAATAAGTCTAATGAGCCATGTTACAAAAATCTTGCTAAAAGTTATACAAGGAAGGATTCAGAATAAAATCAATACTGAATTAGATGAGCAGCAATTTGGATTTAGGAAAAATAGCGGGACAAAAGAAGCCATATTCTGCATGAGAACATTAATCGAAAAGTACACAGAAGTAAACAAACCAATATATGCCTGCTTCATATTCCCGTCCGCCCGTGTGTTACCGGGGCCTCATTATGAGGAAAGTAAAGAATAGTGACACTGTGACCTTCCAGGCATGTCGTAAGAGGCGATTAAGGAGGTTGATCGATGGCTTGACAAGCTGTCATTGTAAAAAGTATTGTTATGGAAACAGAGCCATAGATTTTAGAAGCAGTGATCTCCGCAATATGTGCCAATTTGGCACGCAAGGTTTGTTTTTGAGATTGTGGTTCTGCCCTATGTGCCGTCTTCGGCTCGAAAGGACAATAGATAGATAGATATACTACTTTTTATAAAGCTTTTGATAGAGTACACCACAAACAACTTATATGATGCCTAAAAGAGATACATCTAGATGACATGGACATACGTCTAATATGTAATCTATACTGGGAGCAAACAGCAATAATAAAATATGACAAAGAGAACTCTACACCCATTGATATAAAAAGAGGAGTAAGACAGGGATGCATCCTATCACCAAGCTTGTTCAATCTATACACTGAGCAAATCTTTAAAAACATCATAGAGATGCCAGGCCTACACATTAATGGGAAGATAATCAATAACCTAAGATATGTTGACGATACTGTACTGCTAGCAGAAAATCCTAAAGATCTACAATTACTTAACGAAATAAACATGATAAGCAAAAAATATGGACTAGATATGAATATCAAAAAGACTAAAACTATGATCATGAACAAAGGAAATACTCAAAACCCACAAATGGATATCAAAATTGAAGGAATAGACCTGGAGACAGTTCACAACTACAACTACCTTGGACATACATAACCAGTGATGGAAACTGTACAACTGAAATAAACAAAAGGATATGAATGGCAAAAAGTAATTTTAATGCCATGAAGAACATACTAACATCAAAACAAATAACACCAGGGCTAAAACTAAGAATAGCAAAATGTTACATCTTCTCAATATTCCTATATGATGCAGAAACATGGGTTTGGGTAGACGGCGGATGACGTCCGAGATAAATGACGTCATTTGCTCATTGAACTATTTTGACCCCGAGCCCATAACGTCAGCATCGGAGTCGAATCGTTGTTCCCTTTATAAAAGGTTAAAGGGTCCAAACAAATGACACACATGGTGACAGATCGAGGCTGTGGGCTGTGTGTTGCAGAACTTGCCACAGATTCCTTGCTATAGTCCGTTCAGATTCGTTTGCCTAGACATTAATTTATTTTTTTCAAAAACTTATTGTTCATTTGCATTGATCTTTTGAAGTTAGGTTTAGAATACTAATGTCGCTATAAAAATATTTTTTTATCAAAGAAATGTGATCCAGTTTCAAAGATGCCTTATTTAACCTATATTTAAAAAAAGTTAATCGATATTATAAACACCGGCGGGATTATGTCGATGCTTACATCTCACAGCTGATTCTTTAACATATAGGCATGACCTTCACGGCTGAATGCGCACCGTCCTAAAATAGTTATGTTTCCACTATAAATTTTTATAAAGAAATGTTACATATGAAATTTCCCGTTTAGCACAAAATGACATTTTAGCCGAAACCGGAAATTATGTGACGTCAAAATCACGACCGTAGACTCGAGTTCGAGTCATAATTCAGAGGCAAATCTCAATATTTACAGAAAGGAGGCGGCACTATCCATATTATCTTCTGCAAGTCTATGTGAGAATGAATATAAAGGCAAAATATTTTACTGAGCATAACATTGCTATAAAGATTTATCAATACTTCTGCAGAGAGCGTAAAAAGGGACATCTTTATTGTTCTTTATCAAACCCTGAGAAGAGAACAATGCATATTTTAGGTTTGTGTAAACGTTCATTTGATCGAATAGTTAAAGGAAGCGGATATTTATTGCCAACAAATGCAAGAAAGCAAGGAAGGAAAGAAACGTTAGACAGTTTTGATAAGGACCTAGTAAAAAGAGAAATCTGTCGAATGTTTGATATAAACGAAGAAGTGACACTTAGAAAGTTGAAGCTTTGGCTGAAAACTAACAACGACATTGAAATATCAAAAACTTCATTATGGAAAATATTAAGAAGTGCAGGCTTCACCTTTAGAAAGTATGCTGGTGGAAAAAACATTATTTGTGAGAAGCCACATCTAGTAGCTCTTAGAAGCAAGTATTTACGTGAAGTGAAGGAAATGCGCGAAAATGATTATGGTATTGTTTATTTAGATGAAACTTGGAACAACGCTCATCATACAAATGAAAAGGAATGGCAGTTAGCAGATGGAAGTATTAAAAGATCAGTACCAAGCAGTAAAGGGCAACGTTTGATAGTTGCACATGCAGGTAGCAGACATAATGGGTTGTTGCAAAATGCTCATCTCGTTTTCATTTCAAAATCCATAGACAATAGAGACTACCACTCCGAAATGAATGGGCACATATTTAAAGACTGGATCGAGAAAAGTATCCTTCCAATATTAGATCGACCTTCTTGTCTGATAATGGACAATGCTTCATACCATAACGTAGTTAACGTAGAAGATAGAATCCCAACATCATTAAGTACAAAAGATGCAATCAAAACGTGGCTCATAAAAGAACACATACAAGTTAACGACAGCTACTTGAAACCCGAATTGCTTAGCCTTGTAAAACAGACACAACGTACAAAGATATTTAAAATAGACAAGTTAATTCAAGAACATGGCCATAGATGTTTGAGACTACCTCCATATCATGCACATTTAAATCCTATAGAACTAGTTTGGGCAAAAGTTAAAGGACACGTAGCATATACAAATAAAACTTTCAAATTATGCAATGTTGAGACACTTACAAATCAGGCTCTATCAAATACATGTATAAATAAAGACTACTGGGTAAAATGTGAGGATCATGTGTTACGACAAGAAGAGGAATATTGGAAAAAGGATGGTTTGTTGTTTGTTCAGCCGAAAGCAGTAATCGACCTATTTGACTCGTCTGATTCTGAATGATCATTACTCTGATTAAGTCTTAAGATAAATAGTTTGATTTGCAAAATTTCCTAGTTGATTTGTTAAACAGTTTATTGTTCAAGACCACCCAAGCAATCAAAAATATGTTATAAGCAAACCAACAACCATTACTTTGAATGGAAGCCTGCTTGAGTCAGTACAGAAGTTCAGCTATCTTGGATCCACTATTACAGCCACACTTTCCTTAGATGAGGAACTATATGTACGTATTTGGAAGGCAGCGACAACATTTGGGAAACTCACACCAAGAGCATGGAACTATATCAAATTGACTCTACGAACAAAAGTTCTATATATAATTTAAAATTTGTATACTTGCCACCAAGTAAAATTTTATGGACACGCCTATGGGTCATCGTTGCACTAGATTACTGTAAAACATTTTGATTAGGGTCAAAATAATAGTTACATGGGTAAAGATCAAAGGAATTCGCCGCTTTAAGAAAATCGTTATAGCTAGACATCGAGTAACACATATGTTCTCGTGACATGGACATTTTAACACCGTATGCCAAAAATCATGTGAAATCATCAAGAACTTTTTGAATTATAAATCATAACATCTCGGCAAACGAATCTGAACGGACTATAACGCTTCATGTTCACGACATACGGACGAGCATTGGCATGCAACGGAATTACAGCACGCGAAAGCATGCCGGGTCTCTTATTCTTGATGTCTGCACGCAGTTTGTCTAGTGTGACTTTGTAGCGGATGGCATCACGGCAGGCTCTTCAAAGTCTCCCTACAGAAGCCCTTCACGGTCAAAAAAAGACGGGCAGCAAAACCTTACCAATGGAAACCTATGACTTGAATTTTTGAGTTTGGGTGATCCGGGAATGTTTCCATTTCATGCAGCAAGCACGTTTTGCTGCACGGATCAAGGTCATGCAACCATGACTCATCGCCAGCCATTACGGACGACTGAAGTTTTTGTTTTTTTCTCGTTCGCCAGGTTTTACCTCTGACGAAGTCCCTAGAGACTAGGAATTGAATTTTGTGTGTTAATCCATTTTTCCCTGGCAGCCGTGTGCATAGGGGTCCCTCGCCGCACAGGCAGGTAACTCCGACTTCTGAGGTGCTCATATTTTTTTCCGTCGATGAGTAATTGACGTTTCTAGCCGGGTCTCGCAGCTGAGGCTAAAGGTGGTTGTCGCAGAGAGAAATCATAAATAAAAATCCCAATCAGTGTAGCCGGGACTTGAACCTACAACCTCTCTGTCTCAATGCAAAACGCCGGCCTAAAGACCAACCAGTCCCACGGACGACTGAAGTGAATCACCCTCCTCTTCATAACACAGCAGGTGGTTCAACCTCACACTGGCCATTTTTCAAACGGCCTGCGGAAACTACTGTGTGAAACATGAACACAGACATCGGTGTGAGCTTATTACGTCAGATGTAACACGCCTCCTACATGTGTCCACTTGAAGCACCTCGGGCGGGTTTCATTTGATCACCCCTGTATTAGAACAAAGCCAGAAACTGACTCCTCAAAGAGAAGAGTGGAGATAGATCGTCGGTTCATTGTTGTGGTGCCCTAAGTGCCGGTTTATTGTTGTGGTGCCCTAATTGCCGGTTCATTGTTGTGGTGCCCTAAGTGCCGGTTCATTGTTGTGGTGCCCTAAGTGCCGGTTTATTGTTGTGGTGCCCTAAGTGCCGGTTTATTGTTGTGGTGCCCTAAGTACCGGTTCATTGTTGTGGTGCCCTAAGTGCCGGTTCATTGTTGTGGTGCCCTAAGTGCCGGTTCATTGTTGTGGTGCCCTAAGTGCCGGTTCATTGTTGTGGTGCCCTAAGTGCCGGTTCATTGTTGTGGTGCCCTAAGTGCCGGTTCATTGTTGTGGTGCCCTAAGTGCCGGTTCATTGTTGTGGTGTCCTAAGTGCCGGTTCATTGTTGTGGTGTCCTAAGTGCCGGTTCATTGTTGTGGTGCCCTAAGTGCCGGTTCATTGTTGTGGTGCCCTAAGTGCCGGTTCATTGTTGTGGTGCCCTAAGTGTCGGTTTATTGTTGTGGTGCCCTAAGTGCCGGTTCATTGTTGTGGTGCCCTTAGTGTCGGTTTGTTATTGTGGTGCCCTTAGTGTCGGTTTATTGTTGTGGTGCCCTAAGTGTCGGTTTATTGATGTGATGCCCTAAGTGTCGGTTTATTGTTGTGGTGCCCTAAGTGTCGGTTTATTGTTGTGGTGCCCTAAGTGTAGGTTCATTGTTGTGGTGCCCTAAGTGTCGGTTTGTTGTTGTGGTGCCCTAAGTGCCGGTTTGTTGTTGTGGTGCCCTAAGTGTCGGTTTATTGTTGTGGTGCCCTAAGTGTCGGTTCATTGTTGTGGTGTCCTAAGTGCCGGTTCATTGTTGTGGTGTCCTTAGTGTCGGTTTATTGTTGTGGTGCCCTAAGTGCCGGTTCATTGTTGTGGTGTCCTAAGTGCCGGTTTGTTGTTGTGGTGCCCTAAGTGCCGGTTCATTGTTGTGGTGTCCTAAGTGCCGGTTTGTTGTTGTGGTACCCTAAGTGCCGGTTTATTGTTGTGGTGCCCTAAGTGCCAGTTTATTGTTGTGGTGCCCTAAGTGCCGGTTCGTTGTTGTGGTGCCCTAAGTGCCGGTTTATTGTTGTGGTGCCCTATGAACCGGTTCATTCTTGTGGTGTCCTAAGTGCCGGTTCATTTTTGTGGTGCCATAAGTGCCGGTTCATTGGTGTGGTGCCCTAAGTGCCGGTTCATTGTTGTGGTGCCCTAAGTGCCGGTTCATTGTTGTGGTGCCCTAAGTGCCGGTTCATTGGTGTGGTGTCCTAAGTGCCGGTTTGTTGTTGTGGTGCCCTAAGTGCCGGTTTATTGTTGTGGTGCCCTAAGTGCCGGTTTATTGTTGTGGTGCCCTAAGTGCCGGTTTATTGTTGTGGTGCCCTAAGTGCCGGTTTATTGTTGTGGTGTCCTAAGTGCCGGTTTATTGTTGTGGTGTCCTAAGTGCCGGTTTATTGTTGTGGTGTCCTAAGTGCCGGTTTATTATTGTGGTGCCCTAAGTGTCGGTTTATTGTTGTGGTGTCCTAAGTGCCGGTTTATTGTTGTGGTGTCCTAAGTGCCGGTTTATTGTTGTGGTGTCCTAAGTGCCGGTTCATTGTTGTCGTGCCCTAAGTACCGGTTTATTGTTGTGGTGCCCTAAGTGCCGGTTCATTGTTGTTCTGCCCTAAGTGCCGGTTCATTGTTGTGGTTCCCTATAAGTGCCGGTTCATTGTTGTGGTTCCCTATAAGTGCTCATAAAAAGAGAGTGGTAGACACATATTACCATTGCTGGTGTATGTTGGGGGGGGGGGGGCCTCACGACAGGACCACAGGGATAAAGGCCGCTTGGTTAAAACAGTCGCCACGACGCGTGAGACTCAATTTTTACCCCCCCCCCCCCCCCCCCCCCGATATAAAAAAAATCCTTTCTAGGTAGGTTTCGTAGACGTACGCCAACTACTCGGCCAGCGAAACAGTGATTTGTACTGCCATCCACAAACTCCTCCTATATTCGCCTAGTTTCAAATGGTATACATCTCATGAATGTAGCTCTACTACGTTTTTATCAGAATGACAATCATTGAGCAAACTCAGTGCATCTCTCTTGTCTATAATTATTCAGCTGCTGCATTGTATGGTAACCTATATTTTCAATGCTGTCAACTCGTTCATGCTGATAAGGGTAAGTCTAAAAGAATCTCTGGATGTTTGAGACATCTGTTCAGTATATTAAATTATGAAAATATTGTCCCTTATGTCCAAACCAATCATTTTGACATTTTCTAACTTTAACCTGAGGATTGGAAACGATGATTACACTAGTTAATGATCTCAACTCTACACTTCATTCATCGTTTCTGTTCTTTATGTTGATTCTCTAATGTACTTTCGTACAGCAGTTTTTAGGTTAAAGTTTCCATCTATAGTTTATCCTGGTTTAAGTAAATAATGATTTTCCATCTACAGTATATCTTAGATTAAATGAAATAAATTACTTTCCATCTATACTTTATCATGGTTTAAATAAACGATTTACCATCTTTTTCACTTGTTTTGTTTTATTTTCGAAGCTATCCTCTCGAAGTCTCATACTTTTATCAAATGAACTCTGTGGACTTCACAAAGCTCATTAACTGCTTATTTTTATTCCCAGCAAACTAAAACCCCAACTCTTGCTATTTTTCAGGTTTCATGTGAACTACAGAGCACCCACTCAGTGTCGCCATTCCATTTGCAAATTACAGGTCTAGTAGCAGCCTACATTGCTCCTAAATTTAACACGCCATTGAATGACAGTACATACATCATTAATATCCTTGAAGATGCAGGACCTCAAGGAAAGAGAGTTGCCACTGTGTACAGGTCGACAACTCAGACCTGTAATGCTAGTGCCTGTATACAAGTCATTGACCAAGATACCAGTTCTACACATGGGATTCAGTCTTTGTCCCTCACTGTCAGACTTGGTAATTTTTGTATGTATGAAATGTGGCTGTTTTTCATTTTATTCTGTTTCGAATAAGGACTTTTTAACATGGCTTTTTCTCTCATTGTCTCGTTCATGGTTGTGGGCCAATGCTTGCTTGCATTCGCTCGCTCGATGACTAAAGGAATACACCTCCTTATCATCCGCCCTTAAGAGGACGTTAAGTAGGTGTGTCTGCGTTGTGTTGTAGTTTGCAGTAAAGCTGTGATATTTGTGCCTTTCGGTCCATCACATCCGATTTCAGCATGTTATTTATTAGTGCCGGTTTACCTTCCCTCTTCGATCCCTATTCGCTTGGCCAGACTAGACAGATTAGTCTGTTATTGGAGGCACCACGGAGAGGTGGAGTACGGTCTGAATGGTTCTGGTTCACCGATCCTGTAGCAAATTATCAGCTATGGGTCGCTGACAACTTACAGCTCTGCAGTTGGAAGGCGACTTTGCCGCCGTTGTGGGCCAGTAAATATAGTCACCATGGCTTGTAGTATCTTGTAGGGTAGAACGATCTTAAGAGAATGGCAAGTTACAGGATGGTTTGGAAAATATATTTTGATGACCTATGGTCTACAGTGAGTTGAAAGGAAGAAGAAAACGGATCTACAAATCTCTCCATCTTTATTTCTGTGTGCGGACATCATCAAGAGAGTATTCCAAGTCTGAGCAGCTACCACAAGGAAATTAAGTAGGCTCATAGAACATATTCAGTGTACTTGATATGAGGCAGCCAGCTATCACAAAGAGATGAAGTAGGCTCATAGAACATATTCAGTGATCTTGATGTCAGGCAGCCAGCTATCACAAGGAGATGAAGTAGGCACATAGAACATATTCAGTGATCTTGATGTCAGGCAGCCAGCTATCACAAGGAGATGAAGTAGTCTCATAGAACATATACAGTGATCTTGATGTCAGGCAGCCAGCTATCACAAAGAGATGAAGTAGGCTCATAGAACATATTCAGTGATCTTGATGTCAGGCAGCCAGCTATCACAAGGAGATGAAGTAGGCTCATAGAACATATTCAGTGTACTTGATGTCAGGCAGCCAGCTACCACAAGGAGATTAAGTAGGCTCATAGAACATATTCAGTGATCTTGATGTCAGGCAGGCAGCTATCACAAGGAGATTAAGTAGGCTCATATAACATATTCAGTGTACTTGATGTCAGGCAGCCAGCTACCACAAGAAGATGAAGTAGGCTCATATAACATATTCAGTGATCTTGATGTCAGGCAGCCAGCTATCACAAGGAGATGAAGTAGGCTCAGAGAACATATTCAGTGATCTTGATGTCAGGCAGCCAGCTATCACAAGGAGATGAAGTAGGCTCAGAGAACATATTCAGTGTACTTGATGCCAGGCCGCCAGCTACCAGTCTATGTATGTTATCAATACTGCATGTAGACACCACATTTTTTTTAAAAATTTAAACCGAGGAACTTCGCGATGAAGTCTAGACTGTTCAAATTCTTCATCATTGCCAGCACAGGACTGATGGAATAATTGTTCATTGGGATTAAGTAGACGAGGAAACTTATTTCAGTGCACTCATGACAGTCCCATAAGTGTTAAACTCTATTCAACAGTTAGTGAAAGATGCTCATACTGATTGGTCTAGTATCACTTTGATTAAATGCCCCTCACACCCATCCCTTCTACTTAATCACTCACCTCTATATATTTTTGGTGCCAGTGATTTAGCAGGTTGTAATTCTCTTCATAGAGCAGGCATTAAGCCAATCCTTAGCTACATACAGAAACAACAAACTGATTTGTACATCTAGAATGAATGCTGTGTGAATCCTTCCTACACAAAGCCTATATTAAAAGAGGAGAAGGCAGAAGAACAAGAGGCAGACCAAGAGTAAGATGGAAAATAGGATATAACAACATAAAGTGACAATTGGTGAAGCTACGAAAAGAGAGAGAACCGGAATTTTATATCTCTCAACACCCGAACAGGTACAAGAAGAAAGAAAGAAAGTAAGTAAGGGAAAAAAAATAATCCTCTTCATGGAATGGATAAAAGAAAAGTCGCGCTCCAGACCTTCATGTGGACTCCATGTAGCAAAACAAATAAAAAAAACAAACATGCCAGTTTGCATCAACTTAAATTCCACAAAACTTGATTGGTTAAATAAAAAAAAAAAAAACATAAACGATAAAACAAACAAACATAATTGGTTTAGAGAGTATAATTGTGGAGGGCATAGTTCCAGATCAATGATGATGATGATGATAATGATGGTGATAATGATGATGGCATCAATCTGATTTTTTTATCCTTAAGTTTTGCTAATGCTTTTATAGTCATCACTGATCTGGCCAGGATTTCAGGCCTAGATCTTTCACACAGCTAAAACTATTATTTATTATAATATTATTTTTGGCTGCTGTTAATCTCGGTTCATACTTTATTTGTCTACGCCAGGAAACATGCAAATCGCTGCAATTAGTTATCAGGCAAACACCACCATTGACACTCTCGGATATTTCTTTATATCTGGTCACCTAACACCTTCAACACAGATCACCTATCACTTGACGGTTGGTATCAGTGTTTTATCTATGATGGAGATCATTTAAATTGAGTTGAAGAAAAGATCACAACTCCTTTTTCTTCCGCTGCTGTTTCTTCTTCTCCTTCACCTTCTCATCCTTCTCCTGTTTCTCCTCCTTCTTCTCCTCCTCTTTCTTCTCATCCTCCTCCTTCTCCTCCTCCGTCTTCTTATTCTTCTCCTCCTTCTTCTTCATCTCCTCCTTCTCCACCGTCTTCTTCTTCTCCTCCTCCTCCTTCTCCTTCTCCTCCTCCTTCTTCTCCTCATCCTCCTCCTCCTCCTTCTCCTCATCCTCCTCCTTCTTCTCCTTCTCCTCCTCCTCCTTCTCCTCATCCTCCTCCTCCTCCTCCTCCTCCTCATCCTCCTTCTTCTCCTTCTCCTCCTCCTCCTTCTCCTCATCCTCCTTCTTCTCCTTTTCCTCCTCCTCCTTCTCCTCATCCTCCTCCTCCTCCTTCTCCTTCTTCTCCTCCTTCTCCTTTTCCTCCTCCGTCTTCTCCTCCTCCACCTTCTCCTCATCCTCCTTCTTCTCCTTCTCCTCCTCCTCCTTCTCCTCATCCTCCTTCTTCTCCTTTTCCTCCTCCTCCTTCTCCTCATCCTCCTCCTCCTCCTTCTTCTCCTCCTTCTCCTTTTCCTCCTCTTTCTCCTCCTCCTTCTTCTCCTCCTCCTCCTTCTTCTCCTCCTCCTCCTCCTTCTTCTCCTCCTCCTCCTCCTTCTCCTCCTCCGTCTTCTCCTCCTCCTCCTCCTCCGTCTTCCTCCTCCTCCTCCTTCTTCTCTCCTCCTCCTCCTCTCTTCCTCCTCTCCTCCTCCTTCTCCTCATTCCTCCTCCTTCTCCTCCTCCTCCTCCTTCTTTTCCTCCTCCTTCTTTTCCTCTTCCTTGTTCTCCTCCTCCTCCTCCTCCTTCTTCTCCTCTTCCTTCTTCCCCTCCTCCTCCTTCTTGCTAAGTTTTCCCGTCTACTTCTTGATATTATCAGTCCACTTTCGTCTTTGTCTTCCTCGTTTGCTCTGTATTTTCCCTTCATGGATGACATGTTGTCAACTGGTGTGTCTCTGTGTGCGCCACAAGGACATCACTTTGGCAGATTAAGACAGCACGACAGAGTAAGGGCAGTAGATTGGATGAGAAGTGTCGCGGGGAATAGGTTTAGTTATTGTATGTCAATTATAGTGTGAACCTTCAAGTTTCAATGCAGCAGGAAGTCAATGCCTGGGAGTCATGACCCAGGTGGGTCCACCTCCCATAGAGTGACAAGAAGCTAAACGGCCGAAACACTTACTCGATGGAGGTTTCTGCTTCTGGTGATCAGATTGACTCCTGCTGCGAAGCTCTGTATAAAGAGTTTTCTATTACTAAAGGTTCCCTCCCCTGCCTTGCTAGGTATATGGGGAATAAGGAAAAATAAAAAAATAAAAAAATGGTATGTAAGAAGCTTTACGTGACAAGTGGACGACACAGACTAAACAACGTTTCGGCTCAATAGGCCTTCATCAGGAACAAACAATAAAACACACACACAAAACTGATAACGTTCGTTCGTTCGCTTTCGTCAGCTTTGACCTCTGACGAAGTCCCACCCACTCAATTTTGTGGACTGAATTTTTGCGTGTAAAGTCTGTTTTATCCCATTACAGGATGCCCCTCGCCATGCAGGCAGATTTACTCCGACTTCAGAGGTACTAATTTTTAGGGAATTAGTAAACCCAGGTGTCCTCGCCAGGGTACGAACCCCGGCTGTTGCCGTGGTAAGCCAACCGCCTATCGATTGCGCTAACCGATGAACCGTGAATGTAGTATGTAGATTAATGAACCAGGAATGTAGTACTCAGATATATGAACCATGAATTGAATGTAGTATCTAGATAAATGAACCATGAATGTAGCACCTAGAAAATGAACCCTGAATGTAGTAGCTAGATAAATGAACCATGAATATAGCACCTAGATAAATGAACCATAAATGTAGTATCTAGAAAAATGAATCATGAATGTAGTACCTAGATAAATGAACCATGAATGTAGTATCTAGATAAATGAACCATGAATGTAGCACCTTAATAAAAGAACCATGAATGTAGTATCTAGATAAATGAACCATGAATGTAGTATCTAGATAAATGAACCATGAATGTAGCATCTAGATAAATGAACCATGAATGTAGCACCTTAATAAAGGAACCATGAATGTAGAATCTAGATAAATGAACCATGAATGTAGCACCTTAATAAAAGAACCATGAATGTAGCATCTAGATAAATTAACCATGAATGTAGTATCTTAATAAAAGAACCATGAATGTACTATCTTGATAAATGAACCGTGAATGTAGTATGTAAATTAATGAGCCAGGAATGTAGTACTCAGATATATGAACCATGAATTGAATGTAGTATCTAGATAAATGAACCATGAATGTAGCATCTAAATAAATGAACCATAAATGTAGTACCTTAATAAATGAACCATGAATGTAGTACCTAAATAAATGAACCATGAATGTAGTACCTAAATAAATGAACCATGAATGTAGTACCTAAATAAACGAACTATGAATGTAGTATCTAGATAAATGAACCTTGAATGTAGTAACTAGATAAATGAACCATGAATGTTGTATCTAGATAAATGAACCTTGAATGTAGTAACTAGATAAATGAACCATGAATGTAGTATCTAGATAAACGAACTATGAATGTAGTATCTAGATAAATGAACCTTGAATGTAGTAACTAGATAAATGAACCATGAATGTAGTATCTAGATAAATGAACCTTGAATGTAGTAAATAGATAAATGAACCGTGAATGTAGTATCTAGATAAATGAACCTTGAATGTAGTAACTAGATAAATGAACCATGAATGTAGTATCTAGATAAATGAATCATGAATGTAGTATCTAGATAAATGAACCATGAATGTAGTATGTAGATAAATGAATGATGAATGTAGTATCTAGATGAATGAATCATGAATGTAGTATCTAGATAAATGAATCATAATTGTAGTATCTAGATAAATGAATCATGAATGTAGTATCTAGATAAATGGACCATGAATGTAGTATCTAGATAAATGAATCATGAATGTAGTATCTAGATAAATGGACCATGAATGTAGTATCTAGATAAATGAATCATGAATGTAGTATCTAGATAAATGAATCATGAATGTAGTATCTAGATAAATGAATCATGAATGCAGTACCTAGATGAATGCCTTAAATAGATGAACCATGAATGTAGTATCTAGATAAATGAATCATGAATGTAGTATCTAGATAAATGAATCATGAATGTAGTACCTAGATGAATGCCTTAAATAGATGAACCATGAATGTAGTATCTAGATAAATGAATCATGAATGTAGTATCTAGATAAATGAATCATGAATGTAGTACCTAGATGAATGCCTTAAATAGATGAACCATGAATGTAGTATCTAGATAAATGAATCATGAATGTAGTATCTAGATAAATGAATCATGAATGTAGTATCTAGATAAATGAATCATGAATGTAGTATCTAGATAAATGAATCATGAATGCAGTACCTAGATGAATGCCCTATTTTAGCAAAGCTGTGTCTTCATTAACATACGCTGCCGTATAACTAGGCTAACGAGTACAGAAGGTGGTACATTTCCTTAGATATATTAAGTCCGTCTAACTTTCTCTTCAGATTCTCAAAATCAGCATATTCTAGAACCGATCTGTTGGGTCCGAGGAAGCTGAACGTGTTTCTGTCTAGATATTCCAGATAAGGTGTCCAAAAGAGCCTGTCCGCAAAAGTACACACCCCAATGAAGGTAGCCTCGTCCAGCACAGTGTGCTTGTCCATGAACAGCGCTGTACACAGGATTCTGTAGTTGTTACTGATAACGAAACAACCAAAATAAAAACAATCGAAATGTGTTAAAGAAAACAACAACAATAAATAAAACTATCCTGTGAAATCCAAAATAAAATCGTAACCAAGTGCGGCTGTCGTGAACGTCGAAAATCGTGCCAAAAAGTGCGTAAATGTAAACAGAACCAGAGGAGTTAACACAGGGGTCAGTGTGCAAACACAAAGGAGAAAGAATCGAATAGTAGACTGACAGGTGTAAAAAGACGCTAAGAGTGAGATGTCTGAGAGTGGGGTACAGTAAAAATAAATGAGGGGTAAGAAGCACAGAAAAAAAATTATAGAGGAGAAAACCGAAGTGTCTCATAAGGGACTAGAGGAGAAGAACTATAAAAAGTATGGCATAGTAAGTAGACCAAAGAACCCAAATATGTGCAGTAGAGAAGGCTATGCAAAAGGGAAGGAGCAAGCAAAAAGAAAATATGCGTATGAGTGTACTATAGCTCGTTTCAAAACATATGCCCAACTTCAAAACGCTATTACTCTCTAACCGTTTGTTAAATACTTTTGAAATTTTCCAAATGTTATTAGAATGCAAAAGACCCTTTAAATGTATATTTAACAAATATCTTGCAGCTGCAGTTTTCTTAAAGCGGCGATATTTCTTTGATGTTTGTCAAAATTGTAAATTGTGAAGCCCTAAAGAATAGAAATTACCGTAGTTGCTGGTCTACGATAAATTTTCACTAGGTAAAGGCGTGGCCGTAATGGGGAAATAACTGGATAAAACAAAACACCAGGAGAATTATTGTCTGCTCAGTTCGAGGACGGACGATAATAATATCAAGGTATACCTGTCTGTCCAATTTTCATAGTTGTGTGGTCCTGAAAAGGACCGTTTGTTGAAATAATTTAAGGTAATATAGGGGCCAACATTGTGGGGGCTATATACTTTCATTCTGAATCAGACGAGTCTAAAAGATTAATAACTGTTTGGGGTTGAACATTCCACAAACCATCATTTTTCCAATATTCCTCTTCCTGTTTTAAGACGTGGTCTTCACATTTAGCACAATAATCTTTGTCTATATTTAATAAAGCGAGATTAGCAAGAGTCTTTACATCGCATATTTTGAATGTTGTATTTTCATCTGCCACTTGTCCTTTTAATTTTGCCTAGATTAGTTCTATTGGATTTAAATGAGCATGGTAAGGTGGCAGCCTCAAACTTATATGACCGTGCTCTTGGATAATCTTATCTATTTGAAAAATCTTTGTCCTCTGTTTTTGCTTTACTAGAGATAGTAATTCAGGTTTTAAGTACATGTTATTAAATTGTATGTGCTCCTTTGTGAGCCATATCTTAATAGCATCTTTTGTACTGGATGACGTCGGCACTTTATCTTCAAGTGCAACAATGTTGTGGTACGCTGCATTGTCCATTATTAGGCAAGATGGTCGATCTAGTGCTGGGAGAACAGAATTTTCAATCCAATGTCTAAATATGTGACCATTCATCTCAGAGTGATAATCCCGATTGTCTATGGATTTTGAAAGAAAAATGAGCTCTGCATTCTGTTTAGTCCATGTTGTCGACTACCTGCATGAGCAATTATCAAGCGCTGTTCTTTGCTGCTAGGTATTAATCTCTTAATCTTTCCATCTGATGACTGCCATTCCCTTTGGTTAGTGTGGTGAGCATTGATCCATGTTTCATCCAAGTACACAATATCATAACCTTGCTTGCGCACCTCTTTTACTTCACGTAAGTACTTGCTTCTCATGACTACTATATGTGGCTTCTCACAGATGATGTTTCGTCCATTGGAATACTTTCTGAATGTAAAGCCTGCAGCTCTCACATTCCTCCATAATGTAGACTTTGATATTTCAATACTGTTGTTCTTTTTCAGCGATACTTTTAATTTTCTTATTGTAACAGTTTCATTCATACCCAACATTTTGCGAATTTCACTTCTAATAAGTTCACTGTCGAAATTATCCAACATTTTTGCTCTTCCTTGTGATTTTGTATATTTGGAACATTGACGGTCAAGTGCTTGAATCCAGCGATTAAATGACCGTTTAGATAAATCCAAAATGTGTCTTGTCCTATTCTCAGGGTTTTCTAAAGAATGAAATAATCTTCCTCGTTTAGCCTCTTTGCAAAAATAGTCATACATTTTTATTGCGATGTTTTGTAAACTGCAGAATTTCATTTTAAGACTCATAATAAATGTTATAGTTCCACGTCTCTGCCGCTGAATGAACGGAAATGGAACACACAATGCCTCGTGTTTACTACAAGTGTCTAATTGTGTCAGAAAACTCACGCGGAAAGCGTGAAAAATCGTAAATTTGAGCGTGTATAGATTTGTAATCGCTATTTTTAACTTAAATACTGTAAACACTAAGTTTTGACTACATCAATGGGTCGTTATAAATTTATATAAATCAAATAAGCAATAATAATAACCAAATGTTTGTTTTTAATGAAATTAATTCCCTGTTGGGTTCTAATCATTATAACTATACATGCAAATTTTGAAAAAAAATACAAAAAGCGGTTTAAAAGATATTGATTTTTAAAGTTGGGCACGACTTATGAATAGGGTGTCCGGTTAGCGCAATCGATAGGCGGTTGGCTTACCACGGCAACAGCCGGGGTTCGTAATCCTGGCGAGGACACCTGGGTTTTACTAATTCCCTAAAAATTAGTAGGAGCCGCGATAGCTCAGTGGTTAGTGAACTGGACTACTACGGACAAGGGGTAGGGTTCGATCCCAACCGACGGCTCCGGGTTCACCCAGCCTTAAATGGGTACCGGATTTTTTCTGGGAAAGTAAAAGCAGCACGGGCGTAATACCGACCACATTACCCCAAAATCATGTGCTGAAGGTCTGTAAAATATAGGGTCACTAACACCATATTTCCCTATACGCCACTTGGCGTGACGGGGGGTACTTTTTTACTTTTACGACTTATGAATAGTACTATATTACTAGTACTATATGGGGAATATGGTGTTAGTGATCATATTTTTCTTTAACCACGGCACATTTGTTGTCGATGTGGTTGGTATTACGCAAAACCGCATTTACTTGCCAGATACATCTCTGGTACCCATTTTTAGAGGCTGGGTGAACTCGGAAGCCTTGTCGGTCCGAAGAAACATTTGCCACTTCTGGGGATCGAACCGAGACCCTTCCTATCAGGAATCGAGCACACTATTGACTCAGCCACCATCAGACTTCGATCACGACAGTTATTTATAATTTCTGTTGTTGATTTTCTGCCAAGCCATTCTCTTAAGCTGTCTGGTATCTTTTCTCTTTGCTTCCCTCTATCTTTTCGTCCCTCAATTTTCCCAGTTGTTACAATATATTCCAGCTGTTCTCTTCTCATTACATGGCCAAAAAATGATGATTGTTTCTTCCTAATATTGGAAATTAGCTCTCTTTTTGCTTTGGCCTCTTTCAGAACATTTTCATTACTTTTCTTAGCTGTCTGTTGTATCTGTTGTATTCTCAACATTCTTCTGTAAAACCACATTTCTACAGACTCCAGTGATTTAGTTGTCTGTTGTCCTATTGTCCATGATTCATATGTTAAGACTGGCTCTACATAACATTTAAGAACTCTCTTTCTTGTTTCTATTGTCAACAATGGATTGCACAGTATCTTTCTCATTTTTTGGAAAGCTGCTTTTGCCTAAGCCATTCTGCATCTCACCTCTTTTGTACATCTATCATCTGAGGTTAACAAAGTTCCCAAATATTTAAATTCATTTACCAGTTTTAATATTTTTGCAATAGTCTTTATTTTGCACTGAGGTGATGTCTTTTTCTTTGTTGTTACCATTACTTCTGTCTTTCTGCTATTAAGGCTGAGTCCTTTATTTTTGCTTTGAGATGGTTGGTGAGATAGTGCTTCTGATATATTTGAAATCTTTACCTTTTCTCTAATCTTTGATTATACCAGAGGTGTTGTTACCATTCTGTCTGATCGTTACTTCTTTTTTCTTTCTGTATTAATCTTTATATTTTCATCTTTGCTTATTTTATTCTATTAATTGTAATGTATTAATTGTAATGTATTAATTGTAATGTATTAATTGTAATTTAATAAACAATATCGAATATTATTAAAGTTTAAAAAATGCTAACAGAATAAATCCTTAAAATACATTGGGCAATGAAAAAATAACAATGACGAAATGTTAAACGAATTAAAAATTACAAAGAACTGGTCAATAAACAACATTATACAGAAGAAATTAAAATACTTTCTTCTTCTTCCACCTTTTTAGCACCCAGTGGAGCATAGGTCTTCAACAAACACTTCCCAAGTCGCTCTGTTTTTTGCCATTCTTTTAAGATCATTCCATGTCTTCCCCATCATCTTCATCTCTGCTTCTATCTGTCTTCTCAAAGAATTCCTTGGTCTTCCTCTTTGTCTTTTCCCCTGGGGATTCCAAAAACGGGCCTGTTGTGTAATACTCTCAGATGGCTTCCGCAGTTTGTGTCCTATCCAGCGCCATCGTCTTCGCTGTATCTCTTTATCCACTGATATTTGACTGGTACATTTCCATAATTCTATGTTAGTGATTTTGTCCTGCCATTTCCATCCTTTTATTCTGCGTAAGCATCTATTAATGAAAGTCTGTATCTTCATGATTGTCAATTTTGTTGTTCTCCGTGTTTCACAGCCATATATAATAAGACTGACTTAACATTTGAGTTGAAAATTTTAATTTTTGTATTTAACCTAATTTCTTTGGACTTCCATATGTTTCCCAGCGCAACGAAAGCTCCTCTTGCTTTTGATATGCTTATTTTGGTATCATTTTCTGTTCCTCCCTCTTTATCTATATTACTGCCCAAATATATGTAAGATTGATTGTACGTCTAGTGGAGGTATTTCTACTAATTCTATTTGGTTATTGCCAACTGCATTAATTCTCATAATGTTGGTCTTATCTCCTTCTCCCCAGACAGCGGGTAGGAAAGAACAATAATGGAAGGCTAGGCTCCAGGCAGACGAGATAGGTTCAGATTGAGAAGGTAGTTTTAAGACATCAAAGAAACCTTGAATATAACAACAAAAGAAATGGAAGATCGGGTTAGAGGCAGCATTCCTTACACTGGGCTGTGATGAGTGCATTGTTCTGCAAAGATCTTAGAACCAGATGTTGAATTCAATATATGGCCTTTGGCGTCTTGACAGACGGTTGGTAGCAAGCAATCATGATAAGTCAGTAGCTTGGTAAAACATTAGTGTCTCATACTGGGTGCTGCTGCTTCACTGAACATCTTTTCTAGTGGCTGAATTTGCCAATCCTGGACAGATAGATCCATCCACAGAACGAGCAAGGTGTACCCGCAGTACTCGGCCTTGACTCCTTTCTCTTGTGCCTTTTGTCTTCTGAATTTGACATCAGCACTGTCTCGAAAGTTGCTGTGCCATTTTTTATGTTTGCTCTCCATGTGCTACGATCTGCAGCCACATTTTCCCAGTTCCTTTCACTTATGCAAAATTCCATCAAGGAAGCCCTGCAAACATCTTTATATCTCAGCACTGGTCTGCCCTTTGGTCTCTTTCCGTCCTTAAGTTCGCCATACAATATTTGTTTGTGAATACGATAATTTGCCATTCTTCTTACATGGTCCACCCACTTTAGTCTACGAATTCTAAGTGTTGCCATGATGGATGGGAGTTTGGCTCGTTGTAAGACATTAGAGTTGGTTACTTTGTCCTGCCATTTGATGTTCATAATCTTGCGAAAGCAACGAACATGAAAGCTGTTTAACCTTTAAGTTAAAATATTTGAATTAAATAATAGCATACTAAAATGTATATTAATTATGAACAATGCAGGTAGTAGATGGAAGAAATGGTTCTGCCACTGCCAAGGTGATTTTCAACATCATTGATGTGAATGAGCCTCCTGTATGCGGAACGAGTGCTGTTACTGCTGTTGTAGACATTCGGTCGCAGCCGAACGTGATTATAGGAGCTGTTCAGTGCTCAGATAAAGATGTTGATGCTGCATTCAGAAGAATTGTTTACAACATCTCAGGCAGTTATGCCAGTAGGTTTTTGTCTATTTTGGTTGAAACCAATTTGTTTTTCCTTGCACACAATGCAACATAACTCATTTTGTGAATAGATACGAAGAAATAAAAAAAAAAATTACATCATCATCATCATCATGTACCATACAGGTTGGCGTAGGTGATCATGTCCTTCCACAATCTTCTATCTACAGTGCATCGTATCAGTTCTGTTGTTGACTGCTTTCCATGCCATGACACCAAGCTAGCCAGTATTTTCTCTCTTTGTCATCCGCGATCTCTCTTTCCTTTTATTTTACCAGCTGTAACCAAGTATTACAACTTTCCTCTTCTCATGATGTGCCCGAAAAATGTTGATTGTTTCTTTCTGATGTTTTTTAGGAGCTGACTTTTTACACTTGCGGCTTCAACCAATGTCAATTGATGTTGTTATAACGTTTCTTTGATGTTATCTGTCCATCTTACTCTGGGTCTGCCTCTTGCTTTTCTCCTTGCTCCTCTTTTAATATATGCTTTGTATGGTAATGAATCGCATGGTATCCTTTCTAGATGGAGACACCAGTTTATTTGTTGTTTCTGTATGTAGCTTAGGATTGGCCGAAGGCTTACTCTTTCTCTTATAGTATAATTTCGAATTCTGTCTTTTCTGGTCACTCCAAGCTCTTTTATCAGACATCTAATCTCTGTAGTGACAAACTTTCTTTTAATCTTAGTCCTAAGTGATCAATGTTTGGCATTTCTAGTGCAATATGGAAATAAATTGTGTTTTTCGCATTGTTTTTAAAATCATTGGAGATAAGCACAGATTTCAAATATCATCATCAAGTACCGGGTCTGCTGGCGTAGGTGATCATGTCTCTCTACAACTTTTAATCTCGACAGTTATTTATCATTTTTCTGTTGTTGACCTTCTGCCAAACCATTCTATTAAGCTGTCCGGTATCTATTCTCTTTGCTTCCCTCTGTCTCTTCATCCCTAAATTTTCCCAGTTGTTACAATATATTCCAGCTGTTCTCTCTTCTCATTACATGGCCAAAAAATGATGATTGTTTCTTCCTAATATTGGAAATTAGCTTTCTTTTTGCTTTGGCCTCTTTCAGAACGTTTTCATTACTCTTCTTAGCTGTCCATGGTATTCTCAACATTCTTCTGTAAAACCACATTTCTACAGCCTCCAGTGATTTTCTTGTCTGTTGTCCTATTGTCCATAATTTACATCCATATGTTAAGACTGGCTCTACATAACATTTAAGAACTCTTTTTCTTGTTTCTATTGTCAACAATGGTTTGTATAGTATCTTCCTCATTTTTTGGAAAGCTGCTTTTGTCTGAGCCATTCTGTATCTCACCTCTTTTGTATATCTATCATCTGAGGTTAACAAAGTTCCCAAATATTTAAATTCATTTACCAGTTTTAATATTTTTGCAATAGTCTTTATTTTGCACTGAGGTGATGTCTTTTTCTTTGTTGTTACCATTACTTCTGCTTTTTTCTATTAAGACTGAGCCCTGTATTTTTGCTTTCTTTCACTATAATGTCCAACATTTATTGTAACTCATTTTCACTCTTAGCGATTAAGATTAAGACTGATATCAAATATAACAAATATTAAATACTAAGCGATGCCGCGCGTATAGCTGCTAAAAATGTCTATTAATCTTTTAAACAGTCATCAACAGAGCTGATACGATGCACTGTAGATAGAAGATTGTGGAAGGACATGATCGTCTACGCCAACCGGTATGGCACATGACGATGATTAATCTTTTAACCAGACTCGACGAAAATCCTGGTCACCGTCTTTTCCGCCATTTCTTTAGATCTGTGTTCTGCTCTCAGACACTGGGAATGTTGTGTTTAATGTGTACAGTTTGCTTGTTTATACATGATGAAGGCTTCTATCCAAATGTTAGTTTGTCTTGTCTTTCTCTTAGTTTAGCTGCTCAAAACCATCTTATGTTTATTTTCTTTAAAAATGTTTTTAAAATTACAAATTTATGATAAAAAGTAAAGTTCTGTAAAGTAGTAGTAAGTAGGTACTTTGGTTTTTTTTTTCAAAATAATTTCTAATAATTGAAACCAGGATAGCTAAATAGTCCTCGAAGTGAGTAAAACAATGATACCTGAATCATGTTTGTACGACAATTAGAAAAAAAGTTACGATTTTTTAAGTGAATTATTACTGTGTTAAATGATGCAAAGAAGAAAAAACCATAGCGCCAGGTTGGCCATGCAAAAAAGCCAAATTTTAAATAAGAAGCCACATTTTTTTTTAATTAAATTAAAATTATTATCATTACATTTGGTGTACATTTTCAAAATAATCATTATATTTGGTGTACAATAAAAAAAAATAATACTTTTTATTTGATTTGCGTCAAAAATAAGTCATTTAAATTGATTTTTATATCAAAGTAACGGTAATTTTCAGGAATTTACGTCAAAAATAACAGTAATTCTCTGCAATTTATGTAAGAATAATTATAAATTTCTATGATTCACATAAAAATAATACTGAATTTCTCAAATTTCTGCTAAAGAAGTCACCACATCATTATTATTGTTATTTTATAAATTCTCTTAAGCTGTCTCATCATGTCTCATGTCTTTTCTCTTCACTCTTTGCTTCCCTCTATCTTTTCATCCCTCAATTTTCCCAGTTGTTACAATGACAATTTAAAATTTATATTCCAGCTGTTCTCTCTTCTCATTACATGGCCAAAAAATGATGATTGTTTCTTCCTAATATTGGAAATTAGCTCTCTCTTTGATTTGACCTCTTTCAGAACGTTTTTATTACTCTTCTTAGCTGTCCATGGTATTCTCAACATTCTTCTGTAAAACCACATTTCTTCAGCCTCCAGTGATTTTCTTGTCTGTTGTCCCATTGTCCATGATTCACATCCATATGTTAAGACTGGCTCTACATAACATTTAAGAACTCTTTCTTAAACTGATATTGATAGTTAAATAATGGAGACAGAGTAAACAGAAGAGTTTTGAAGAATTTGTTCATATATAGGTTAAAGTTAAAGTAATGGATTTCTTGGTCATGTTTTGAAGGTTACTTCCGTGTCAGTGAGAATGGGACGATTGTGTTGTATGCAGCCGTGAAGGGGCTTGATCCAGGTCTGCTCAACTTTAGCGTCACTGCTACAGGCTACAGTGCTACACCAAACAGTTCTTATGTGTTCAACATTCCTGTTTACATTAATCTTACAGGTACAGGTAATGTGTAATAATAAAATAGTCTGATAATAAATTATTGTACATAAGCTAGTAATGTATGATATTACACAATGAAGTAAAATATGATAATACAGTCCGGAACTATATGATGCTGTGCAGGCAAAGATGATATGATAAGGACAGATAAGTATTTTGTGAATTAAAAAGGTCAAGAGTAAGTGAAAGTGAACAGATATGTAATATGCAATAATACACTTACAGGTATATTTGTGACAAAAAATGTACAGATAATATGCAATAATAAACAAACATGAAACATGTGACACTAAAAGGACATGTAATATGTGATAAAAAAACAGATATCAGCTGCACTTAAGATGCATGATGTAAAACATAATGCAGCACAACTCATTTTGTGAACAGATAAGAAAAGATAGATAAAATTAATTAATGAATTTCATGCATGTTTTATTGAAATAAAATTGTATTTAGTTTTGATCTGTTGAATGTCAAAAATTAAATGCCATGAAGAGCATGCACCACAACACCAGCAAGACAGTAAAATTAAAATTACTGAAGGCATGTTTCTTCCCTAAAGCAACATATGGTTGTGAATCATGGACTATCTCACAAACACCAAGGAAGAAAATTGATTCATTTTAAACAAAATGCTACAGAAAAATCCATAAGATGCCTTGGATAATGAAAAGAGCAATAAAGACATACTAACAGATTTAAACATTAAAAAGAAATGTCTCATAAACATCATTCTACAGAGGAAATTAAAATACTATGGTCACGTCAAAAGGCACAGCAGGCTCTGAAAGAACAATAATGGGAGGCATGGTTCCTTGATGATGCATAAGGGGTAGACCAAGAAGATAGTTTCAAGACACTAAGGAGACATTGAACATGTCAATTCTTTCAGACAGTCAGCATTAGTGCAACGTTCTGTAGGAGATTTGGCTAGAAACAGATTCTGTCAGACTGGCTGTGATGAATGCAATGTTCTGTGGGAGATCTGGCTAGAGGCAGAGATTCTTTCAGTTGGGTTGTGGTGAATGAAACGTTCTGTGGGAGATCTGGCTAGAGACAGAGATTCTGTCAGACTGGCTGTGATGAATGCAATGTTCTGTGGGAGATCTGGCTAGAGTCAGAGATTCTTTCAGATGGGTTGTGGTGAATGAAACGTTCTGCAGGAGATCTGGCTAGAGACAGAGATTCCTTTAGACGGTAGGTGGTTAAAGCAATGTTTCTGCAACGGACATACTACCTGATGATGTTAAATGTTCTCATATTGATCTTGACTTTCTTATTTTGTTCTCCCATGAGGACACCATCATTGTGCTAGATTAAAGCTAAGACAGTTGTGTTCGACTAGGTATAGACAATAGATTTGATTAGAAGTGTTGTGAAGAATAAGTTTAATTAGTATATGAAAAATATAGTGTGAGTCTTCAAGTTCAGTAGGTGTCCGTGGCTTAGAGGTAGTCAACTCGGTTTCACAACCCCGGGGGAACGGTTTTTAAGCAAAATCATGACTCATGGGATTACCGTCCTCAGGACCATACCTACTGTTAGAAGGCAATGGCAGACTACTGACGTTTAATCCCTAGACAATTACACAGCCAAAAAATGCTGGGGTAATACCAACGTTCTGTAAAGGATATGCTACTTAATTTTACTTACTTCATGTTCAATGTAGCAGAAGACCTACAATTGATATATATGGTTAACCTACAAATGGTATGTATGATTAACCTGCAGATGGTATGTATGGTCAATCAATAAATGGTATGTATGGTCAACCTAAAAATGATATGTATGGTTAACTTGCAAATGGTATGTAGGTTCAACCAACAAATGGTATGTATGTTCAGCCTACAAATTTTATGTATAGTCAGCCTACAAATTTTATGTATAGTCAGCCTACAAATGGTTTACATACTCATAGTTTCAGTAGCTCATGTGTTTAACGTTTTAGTATCTGTTGTCTTAACTGATCTCTTCAACTGCTATTATGTTTTAGTTTGCATTCATGTAGTCTCAGTGCATCATCAGTAACTGTCATACCAGTTTTCTCTATTTTGTTTGTACTGAAAGTATGTTTGCTGCATTCTGACATGACTTACAAGGTTTCTATATTTTTTATTTAACTCTCTGGCCCAGCACACCTGCTGAGATTGTTAATGTATATTATTGGAGTTAAGTTTGTCTTTCCTCTTTAACTTTCTACTCTCCTATCCTGTCTAAATTTGCAATTTCTGCAGAATAGCCTGTTACCAGCACCAATATCTAGAGCTAGAGTAAAGTCTTGGTGAGGTTGTGTTCAACTGACTTTTGTCACAAGAAGTCACTATGAGTCATTGACTGCTGCGTGAAGTGTCAACCTCAATTTCTCTTGGCCACATGTTTTAGGTTTATTTTTTTCAGAGTGACAAGACTTTAGGGTTTACCCAGCCTGTAAAAATGGTGTAATAGTATTCATTGAGGTAATAGTATTCATTGAGGTAATAGTATTCATTAAGGTAATAGTACTCATTGAGGTAATAGTATTCATTGAGGTAATAGTATTCAATGAGGTAATAGTATTCATTGAGGTAATAGTATTCATTGAGGTAATAGTATTCATTAAGGTAATAGTATTCATTGAGGTAATAGTATTCATTGAGGTAATAGTATTCATTGAGGTAATAGTATTCATTAAGGTAATAGTATTCATTGAGGTAATAGTATTCCTTGAGGTAATAGTATTCATTGAGGTAATAGTATTCATTGAGGTAATAGTATTCCTTGAGGTAATAGTATTCATTGAGGTAATAGTATTCATTGAGGTAATAGTATTCATATAACTAATAGGACTAAGAGGACGAACACACAATGAGAGATAAGTGGATAGATAGAAAGAAGAGATGAGAGGATAAAGAGACTCTTCTCAGTTTGTATGTCCAGATGCCATCCTTCCCTGACCAAAGTCCAGATATCAATATTTTGTGGCTAGGACTGAAGAATGTCATTCAAATCACAGTATAAAGCTTGAAGAATCAAGATCCTCAAACAACTTTATTCATCTGTCCTCATATTCATCAGAAATACATTTTTTAAACACTGGTTATTTTATTTCAGTCATCACAATTTTACAATAGTTTTCTATTCCCAATGTATAAGTTTTCAAACTCTTCTAATTTGACAAAAAATAACTTGAACTTAATCTGAAACTTATTGCTCACAGACAATTTCTGAATGTAGATCTAGCAGACTTCAAATTGATGCTAACTGCATGATTTTTGTGAAATGAAATCTTTTGTTAATATTCACAGCACAGTTAGAATAAAATAACTGTTGTGTAGATAAAATATGCCAATTAAAGTTCTGTAAAGATTAGATCAGAAAGAAAAACATCAGAAAGAAGCAATCAACATTTTTTGGGCACATCATGAGAAGAGGAAAGTTGGAATACTTGGTTACAACTGGCAAAATAAAGGGAAAGAGAGATTGCGGATGACAAAGAGAGGAAATACTGGATAGCTTGGTGTCATGGCATGGAAAACAGTCAACAACAGAACTGATATGATGCGCTGTAGATAGAAGATTGTGGAGGGACATGATCGCCTACGCCAACCTGTATGGCACATGATGATGATGAAAGATTAGATACCTATTAATTTTATTCTGTTGTGTCCCCTGAAATATGACTTTGGCAGAAATAATCTTTAGATTCATTATGTTCCTTGAGGCAATAATCTTGTGTTAATTCTTAGTTCACAATAAATTACACAACACATGTAGTATAAAATCAGGGATGTGTTACATCATCATCATCATCAAGTACCATGCCTGCTGCCCTAGGTGATCATGTCTCTCCACAACTTTCGATCTTGACAGTTATTTATCATTTCTGTTGTCGACCTTCTGCCAAGCCATTCTCTTTGCTTCCCTCTATCTCTTCATCACTTCAATTTTCCCAATTGTTACAATATATTCCAGCTGTTCTCTTCTCATTACATGGCAAAAAAATGATGATTGTTTCTTCCTAATATTGGAAATTAGCTCTCTTTTTGCTTTGACCTCTTTCAGAACATTTTCATTACTCTTCTAAACTGCCCATGGTATTCTCAACATTCTTCTGTAAAACCACATTTCTACACTCCAGTGATTTTCTTGTCTCTTGTCCTATTGTCCATGATTCACATTCATATGTTAAGACTAATGTGTTACAGTTTATAGTAAAAACAGGGATTAGATAAAAATAGATAACCTGAGAACTATTCTGGTGATAAACATACCGTAAGATGTTTTTCTTGGTGACAATGTAAGAGGGTGAAAGATGATTTAATTACCATACCTTTTTCCTGCTTTTAACAACACACATATAAAACCATCAACATACCTTTAGTATACCATCTATACTGGTTAATATACTGAACCATTTCTTCATACTATAAATAAAAGCTAGAAGTACAAGTGTAAAAGACAATATGTATATCTACAAGCAATTTCATGTTTTTTTCTCTCCATCTACTCTTACAGCGCCAGAACCCAAATGTAACCTCACAGTTGCAAGAGTTCCAGATTTATGGAAAGTTAACTCTGAAGTTGATTTAAAGTTGGAATGTGAAACTTGGGGTACAGACAAGTTGAATGTTTTATCCTGGAACTATGATGATATCTTTACTGTTAACTTGACAAGCCAGAGTTCTACAATAGTCAATATAAAACTGACTTTGAAGAAGTACATATCCTCCTTAAATGTAAGTTAATTAAAACACCAATTTTTTTCATTAATCAGGCACATTAAGCCAGTGGTTAATTTTTTCATTAATCAGGCACATTAAGCCAGTGGTTAATTTTTTCATTAATCAGGCACATTAAGCCAGTGGTTAATTTTTTCATTAATCAGGCACATTAAGCCAGTGGTTAATTTTTTCATTAATCAGGCACATTAAGCCAGTGGTTAATTGCTTCACTTGATCAGTATCTTATTCTTTCTGTCAACTTTTGTCACTGTTCATATCTCTATATATCTTTAGTATTATTAACATTTACTATATATTTTTGTTACTTTCTATCACTTTAACTATGTCTTTGATGCTGTTTGTATCTCTTTTGCCAGTGTTGCTTTCTTCATTTTTCCGTTATTTATTTTATGCACTTAAATGTTACGAATAGTCTTTGAACATACAGGCCATATATTTTAGTCTGCTACCACCACGAACAGCAAAAACACATTGAAAAGCAAAAACCTTTTGTACTTAACTTCATCGACTTCAAAAAAGCATTTGATAGTATTCATAGAGATTCTTTGTGGAAAATTCTGAAGCAATATGGCTTACCATCAAAAATCATAAATATTATCAAAGACATGTATGATGGTTACACATGTGCAGTTCGAACAGAGGAAGGACTGAGCGAATGTTTCCCAATAGAAACTGGGGTTAAACAAGGATGTATTTTATCGCCCTTGTTATTTGGAATTGTTATGGACTTCATAATGAAGAAATGCTGCACTGGTAATAAAGGCATCGAATGGATACAAGGAGACCATTTGGAGGACCTGGACTTTGCTGATGACATAGTTCTCATCAGCAATCAGATAAAAACGATGCAGGAAAACACAAATGAACTATCATCAATAGCCAGCAAAATTGGGCTTGAGGTCAATCATGAAAAGACTAAAGTCATGAAAAGTTTAATTCCAACAAGTGACAAAATATACATGGAAAACAAACCAGTAGAAGAGATCGATCACTTCATCTATCTTGGAAGTCACATTGATCGAGAAGGGGATACGAGCAAAGAAATTAGAATCAGACTGGCTAAAGCAGCAATGTCTTTCAGAAGCCTTGAAAAGTTGTGGAAATCAAAACTCATTAGCACAAACACAAAACTTAGGCTATTCAAATCAAATGTACTATCAACCCTTACGTATGCGTGTGAAAGCTGGAAAACAACAAGAGATATAGAAACAAAGTTGAACGCATTCGAAAATAAATGTCTAAGGAAAATACTTGGTATAGAATGGAACGAATTCAAAACAAACGAGGAAATTAGAGAAATCGCCAATCAACCACTAATATCTTCAGTAATAAAGAAAAGACGATGGTCATACGTTGGACATGTGATGAGAAGAGATAATAATCGAATAGCAAAGCAAGCCCTCATATGGGAAACAACAGGTAAAAGAAAAAGAGGAAGACCCAGGGAGACACTGAGAAGAACATTGATGAGAGAGGCAAGAGCAGCAGGAATCGGCTCCCTCAATGAGATAGAACTGCTTGCACAGAACAGAGACAGATGGCGAGATTTGATAAAATATCTTTAAAAGAAAACTGCTAGAACAAAAATTCATATAGGAGAAGGTGTATCTTGGTCTACGCCCTATGGGCCGGTTACGGCTCGAAAGGTCAATAGACCACCACGAAGAGGACGTTGGTTTGGTGGGTTAAAACTAAGAAAGTATACGACTCGGTAGAGACTGTAGATTCAACCAGAACTGTTGCATAAAAATAAGTGTAGCTATTTTATGCCGATATGCAGCAGGAGGTCGACGCCTGGGAGTCATGACCCACTTCCCTTAGAGTGGCAAGAAGCTAAAGGGCCAAAACACTTGCTCACCGGAGGATTTCTGATATCAGATTGTCTCCCACTGTGAAGCTCTATATAATTAGTTTCCTGTTACTGAGCATTTAGAGTGAACTAGCTAGATTCCTCTTGGAAACTGCACATTTATTGCTCATTTATTTGTGTCTGTATTTTAATATAGGGAACAAATTATGAATTTTTAACAGAAATAATTTTGCTAGAAGTAAAAACTTTGAAGTGAGACTTTGAGAAACTTAGTTAGATGTCATTTGTGCAAGTTTTAAACTAGAAGTTATGTTTTATGGGGAGCCGTGATAGCTCAGTGGTTAGTGAACTGGACTACAAAGGACATGGGGTAGGGTTCGATCCCAACCGACGGCTTTCGGTTCACCCAGCCTTTAATGGGTACCAGATTTTTTTCTGGGAAAGTAAAGCGGCACGGGCATAATACCGACCACATTACCCCAAAAATCATGTGTCGAAGGTCTGTAAAATTTATGGTCACTAACACCATATTCCCTATACGCCACTTGGCATGACGAGGATACTTTACTTTTTTTAAAAAAAATATTTTATGATCTTTCTGAAATAAAAATTATTGAGTCATTATTTACTTGGTTGTATCGTATGACATTTACTAAAAATTACTTCAGCAGCAGCAAAAAATTTTTACAAACTAAATTATCTATCTCTTTCATTTCCCTGTCTGGTGGAAGGCAGAAATAGTTTTCCACGATTGATGATCTGCTGTTAATTCTTGGTTGTTTCTTAATCCCATGTTTCTTAATCTCTTAGTGTACCTTGTTTTCTTTTACCAGATGGTTTCCACTTGTAAGCCTTATGGGGTTTCCACTTGAATGCCTTATGGGGTTTCCACTTGAATGCCTTATGGGGTTTCCACTTGAATGCCTTATGGGGTTTTCACTTGAAGGCCTTTCGTACTCAGCACGTGACCAATTTTTCCAGCTTATGTTTGAGATCCTACCAAGACTTTTGTTTTCAAAGGTATTTAATTTCCTATCTAAAGCCTGGGTGAATTTCCAACTTTCACATCCATAGTTAGCACTGGTATCACACAGGAGTTGAACAATTTGAGTTTGTTCGTTTACTAAGGACTTTGGATATTCAGATGTTCATCAGTTTGTTGAAAGCATTTGATGCTAGTGCGATGTGTGTCATAGTTTCTGATGTTATGTCTCCATCTCTGGACATTTTGCTGCTTAGATAGGTAAAATTTGTAATTTTTTGTAAAATGTCATTGTTAATTGCTATATCAGAGGCTTTGTTGGTTAAAATCCATGACTTTCGTTTTAGTCGGATTGTTATGGAGGCCTATCTGACCACATATATTGTGGAGTCATTCTATCTTTTTTTTTAACATCAGCATGTGTAGAGCTGAAAAGTGCCGAGTCGTCTGGAAAGTCAAAGCCTGTTAGGAATTTATTTTATTATCAAGCCAGTCAATGTTTAATTGTTTGTCTTCTATTGATTTTCGCATGACCCAATCAATTGCAATTCTGAATAAAAGTGATGACATATCGCATCCTTGTTTCTGTTTCAACTGGGAACCAGTCAGTGTTGCCAATTTCTGTTCTCACACAACAGACAGAATTTGAATAATTAAAAAATAAAAAAAATGGTATGTAAGAAGCTTTACGTGATAAGTGGACGACACAGACTAAACGTTTCGGCCCAATAGGCCTTCATCAGGAACAAACAAAGAAACACACACACAAAACTAATAACGAAACAACCAAAACAAAAACAATCGAAATGTTAAAGAAAACAAAATTAACTACCCTGTCAAAACAAAAGGAAATAGCAACCAAGTGCGGCTGTCGTGAACGTAGAGAAACGTGCAAAAATGTGCGCAAATGCACACAGAACCAGAGGAGTTCACACAAGGGTCAGTGTGCAAACACAAAGGAGAAAGAATCGAATAGTAGACTCACAGGTGTTCAAAAGGCGGTAAGAGTGAGATGTCTGAGAGTGGGGTACAATAAAAACAAATGAGGGGTAAGGAGCACAGAAAAAAAAGGTATAGAGGAGAACACCGAAGTGTCTCATAAGGGACTAGAGGAGAAGAACTATAAATAGCATGGCATAGTAGATAGACCAAAGAACCCAAATATGTGCAGTAGAGAAGGCTATGCAAAAGGGAAGGAGCAACCAAAAGGAAACTATGCGTATGAGTGTGATACATTCATACCTCTCGGGGTCAGCGAACCATACTGGACTATGAGGCGATTTTCTAAAGTATAGCGGCTGCGGTCGCCAGAGTGACAAAGGACAATACCAGTGACACGGATGTCGTCTTTGCCCTTGTGATCAGGGGAGTTGAAGTTGGAAGACACCGGAGTACCAGTATTTTGTTGGACATCCCGTAGATGTTCACAAAATCTTTCCGCTAATCTTCTCCCAGACTCACCAATATGTGGCATCGTTGGCATATGATGGCATAAATGATGTTGCGGGACACACATGTGAAGCTATGCTTGATCTCAAACCGTCCATTAGGGAACAAGACCTAGTCAGCAGGGAGCACATAGGCACAGGTGATACAGTTACGACCACAAGGGGCCGTACCGAAGTGTTGAGGGTGGGAGCGAGGGAGATGGCTCCTAACCAAAATATCTCTCAGATTCCTGTCGCGCTTAAAAGCGATCATCGGGGGATCACCAATAAGTAGACGGGTAGTGGGATCAGAGTGGAGAATGGAACGGTAGCGGTTGAGTATCCTCACAGCAGCTAAGTTGTGAGGATGATATGTGAGGGTGAGTATAGCTCTCTTGGAAGGGGTGAGTGCCTCGGGACGGGAGTTAAGGAGGACCCGCTTGAGGGCAGACTGGAGGATCGAGTCTGGATAAAGCCGGTGGCTGAAGAAACCTAACATGAGGTGAGCCTGTAGGAGGAAATCTTGGTCATCCTGGCAGATGCGACGGAGACGCAATAACTGAGAGAACGGAATAGAATCACGACAAGAAGGTGAATGGGATGAAATATCATCCTCACAACTTAGCTGCTTATCTCCCGTCCTGAGGCACTCACCCCTTCCAACCGCCCCCCCCCCCTTCTGAGAGAACTATACTCACCCTCACATATCATCCTCACAACTTAGCTGCTGTGAGGATACTCAACCGCTACCGTTCCATTCTCCTCTCTGATCCCACTACCCGTCTACTTTTTAGTGATTCCCCAATGATCGCTTTTAAGCGCGTCAGGAATCTGAGAGATATTTTGGTTAGGAGCCATCTCCCTCGCTCTCACCCTCAACACTTCGGTACGGTCCCTTGTGGTCGTAACTGTATCACCTGTGCCTATGTGCTTCCTGCTGACTCGGTCTTGTTCCATAATGGATGGTTCGAGATCAAGCATAGCTTCACATGTGTGTCCCGCAACATCATTTATGCCAACGATGCCACATGACCTATATTGGTGAGTCTGGGAGAAGATTAGCGGAAAGATTTTGTGAACATCTACGTGATGTCCAACAAAATACTGGTACTCCAGTGTCTTCCCACTTCAACTCCCCTGATCACAAGGGCAAAGACGACATCCATGTCACTGGTATTGTCCTTTGTCACTCTGGCGACCGCAGCCGCTATACTTTAGAAAATCGCCTCATAGTCCAGTATAGTTCGCTGACCCCGAGAGGTATGAATGTATCACACTCATACGCATAGTTTCCTTTTGGTTGCTCCTTCCCTTTTGCATAGCCTTCTCTACTGCACATATTTGGGTTCTTTGGTCTACTTACTATGCCATGCTATTTATAGTTCTTCTCCTCTAGTCCCTTATGAGACACTTCGGTGTTCTCCTCTATACCTTTTTTTTCTGTGCTCCTTACCCCTCATTTGTTTTTATTGTACCCCACTCTCAGACATCTCACTCTTACCGCCTTTTGAACACCTGTGAGTCTACTATTCGATTCTTTCTCCTTTGTGTTTGCACACTGACCCTTGTGTGAACTCCTCTGGTTCTGTGTGCATTTGCGCACATTTTTGCACGTTTCTCTACGTTCACGACAGCCGCACTTGGTTGCTATTTCCTTTTGTTTTGACAGGATAGTTAATTTTGTTTTCTTTAACACATTTCGATTGTTTTTGTTTTGGTTGTTTTGTTATTAGTTTTGTGTGTGTGTTTCTTTGTTTGTTCCTGATGAAGGCCTATTGGGCCGAAACGTTGTTTAGTCTGTGTCGTCCACTTATCACGTAAAGCTTCTTACATACCATTTTTAAAATTTTTATTTTTTAATTTTTCCTCACATTCAGCTTTACTGCAGCTTCGCATTTTTATGCCTTCACCCTGAATTTGAATAAAAGGCTTTTATAAAATTCATATTTTTTGTAGGAAATTCATATATGTTAAGGATTTTCCATGGTGTAGGTCGGTGTAAACTAAATTATCTATAACTTTCAAAAATATCTTATTGTTAACATAATCATTTGTTATGCCATCATAAATTATATTTGGGTCAAAATCAATTAACATACGAGAACAGATCTACAAACTATGTAAATGACATGAAACAAATATTGTATCATACTACCAACTAAGTACATCTTATTTTTTACTTTTACCTTTTGTTGTGTTACAATCTCAGCCCCATTTCAGTGTTAATTTACCAGTCATCTTTGACTCCCTGCTGTTGTCTGGTATCACTCCTCTTGATGTGATGTTCATTCAGTCTTTTCACATTCTTGAACTGAATCAATTACTCATCCTCAAGGGCATTTACAATGACAGCCCAGGTCATTGTTTATCCATTTCCTACAACAGCCATCTCAGCATATCTGTCCTGTTGTTCATTCTTTCTTACACCCAAATATCCAGATACAGAAATGAAGCAGACTTTAATCAGCCTTGACCTCTTTAGAGACTACAACCACTGCATGAGCCAGCCCATTTCTATCTTCCCAAGCATAGCCATTGGGTCATGGAGAAAGCATACTTGGGTACAAGTTTTTCTCTCAGTCCAAGCTATTGCCTTAGTTACTTCCATGACCTGCATCATCAAACTGCAGACAAGGCAAACACATCACTGAGTTCCTTGACATTCTCCTCACCCATCTTTGAAGGTCTATGAGTTCTGTCTATGCTGAACAACAGACCATCTGTGTATGTGACCAGAAAACAAAACAGTAGGAAAGTCATTAGAAGAGCTAGGGACTACAAATGGGTAAAATTAATAAAACATGATAAAAAATGCAAAGTTGCTGTAAAGCTGATGATATGAATAAGAAAAAAAAATGGGTTATGGGTAATGCTTTATGTAGGAGAGCGAAAAAACAATGGGTTATGGATAATGCTTTATGTAGGTGAGGGAAAAACAATGGGTTATGGGTAATGCTTTATGTAGGTGAGGGAAAAAACAATGGGTTATGGGTAATGCTTTATGTAGGTGAGGGAAAAACAATGGGTTATGGATAATGCTTTATGTAGGTGAGGGAAAAACAATGGGTTATGGGTAATGCTTTATGTAGGTGAGGGAAAAACAATGGGTTATGGGTAATGCTTTATGTAGGTGAGGGAAAAACAATGGGTTATGGGTAATGCTTTATGTAGGTGAGGGAAAAAACAAATGGGCTATGGGTAATGCTTTATGTAGGTGAGGGAAAAAACAATGGGTTATGGGTAATGCTTTATGTAGGTGAGGGAAAAAACAATGGGTTATGGGTAATGCTTTATGTAGGTGAGGGAAAAAACAAATGGGTTATGGGTAATGCTTTATGTAGGTGAGGGAAAAAACAATGGGTTATGGGTAATGCTTTATGTAGGCGAGGGAAAAAACAAAATAAAAGTGCCATTGTGGCTGAGTTCCAACTAAACTCCTGCTGAACTGCAACATTGTTCTGATTTTGTCTTGTTCATCACCTACATAAAGCTGTAATCAAACCTATTAAAGACCACAAGCTCTCCTCAGTGCTAAAGGGTAAATGTGGAAGGAAAGAAGGTTATTATCATCTAGTTTCATTGGTAATATCTGTAACTACCAATACAAATAGTTGTTACACTTCACCCCAACTAATTCTCCTGGTGATCTCAATCTTGCAGCTGCATTAAACATAATATGTACATGAAAAAAATACAATTTATCCATTTTTCTAACCTCCACTCAGTGGCTGAGTGGTTAGTGTGCTCTCTTTCTGATCAGAATTGTCTGGGTTCAATTCTCAGAAGTTTATGTTTTTTTTTCAGACCTTCCAAGCACTGTGTTCACCCAGTCTTCAAAAATGGGTACCACATAATTTTCTGGGAAGTGAAAGCAGTCTGACATGATACCAACCTCATCACCCAAAAATGTGCAGCGATCATAGAAAAATATGATCACTAACACCACATTTCCCATGTTTAGCAAGGCAGGGGAGGGAACTTACTCAACCCCCGCTCACACAAATTCATAGTTCTTTTTTTTTTTTTTTTCCATTTACGTAAAAGTTCATATTTTCTTTTCTCAGTTTCAAGTCACCGTTACTCTTGGAGGAAGACAGTCCTTAGCTACTGTGCATTTAGCGATGTACAATCCTCCAAAAATGAGTGCAGCTTTATATGAAGTAATATTACCGGATACAGTTAAAGTGGGTTCGGTGATCTTTGTCTTAAATGCTGTATCAGAAACTGTTAGTGCTGTTCTTAAATACAGAATCAAAGGTAAATTCAAACATTGTGTCTCATTAATGTTGATTACTGTTTCAAAGTTTGCTTATAGATGTTAATTTAATAATAGTCTGCTTTAGTCATAAATGTCATGTGAACCATTTAACTCTGGACCTATCTTCTAACAATTCAGAAGTCACACGACCACTTGATGTTATGCTTAAACTAACAGTATTTTTGTATATTATGCTTAAACTAACAGTATTTTTTGATGTTATGCTTAAAATAAGGGAGCCACGATAGCTCAGTGGTTAGTGAACTGGACTACAAAGGACAAGGGGTAGGGTTCGATCCCAACCGACGGCTTCCGGGTTCACCCAGCCTTAAATGGGTACCAGATTTTTTTCTGGGAAAGTAAAGCAACATGGGCGTAATACCGACCACATTACCTCAAAAATTATGTGCTGATGGTCTGTAAAATATAGGGTCACTAACACCATATTTCCCTATACGCCAGTTGGCGTGACGGGGGTACTTTACTTTTACTTTTATGCTTAAACTAACAGTATTTTTTGATGTTATGCTTTAGCTAATAGTATTTTTTTATGTTATTTTTTGTGTGCTAAATTCTCTGTTGAATTTCATCTATTCACAAGAGGAACACAAACTATACAGTAGTTTGATCTTGATGATATTAGTTTACAAGTTCAAGTCAGATAATTCAGACCAGACTAACAAAATTATTATGGAGCTAAAGAGTTAATTTTTTTCTCTTCTTGTTTCCTTCCTCATTTGCCGTTCAGCATCGAGGGGAGATATAGTTTGTGATCTTTTGCTCTTCTGTTTGCCTCTACTTATGTTATGTTTCCTAGTCTTTCTAATATTCCATCAATCCATCTTTTGCTCTTCTGTTGGCCTCTACTGCTGTTATGTTTCCTAGTCTTTCTAATATTCCATCAATCCATCTTTTTTGTGGTCAACCCCTTGAGTCTGATGATCTCACAATATTTATTAAAAGCTCAATGTGTTGTGTTTTCCTCTTTCTGTCTTCACGTGGCCAAATCATTTTATCTGTTGTTTCTTTATGCGTTCTATGTAGGGAATTATTTTCTGATTTTATCTCTCAGGTAATTTATGTCACATGTCTAAAACATTTCATTTAGATAGTAGTTATTTTTCTTGTTCTTGAGTCTAGAGTTCAGGTCTGGAATTGGTAGCACAACATTGGGATGAAGATTGTGTTGTAGAGTATCCATTTTGCCTCTACTGTTATTTTCTTGTTGGACAGCAGTGGTGGTAGTTGTCTGAGTTAATATTTGTACATTTAGTTGTGTATATTGTAAGCTAGGGAAGAAGTAACGCTTCTATAATGCCTTGTAGAGTAGTCCTATCTGAAAATGGTGCCAGTACAAATATTTCTCCAAGTCCATCAGCAGATTTATTGCTGACATGGTCAGCACCATACCAGGGCATGTTATTTTCCCCAAACAGCTGGAGTAGGCGTTTTTTTCAGAGACAAGGTGAGCCTTAAAGTTGTGCTGCTTGGAAGAATGTGCCATATTGGAGTTGAGTCCAAACTATATGGTCATCAGACAGGCACACTAACTTAATGGGGGCCTCAGAAGCCTAGTTGGGAAAACAACCCGACTAGGCCACTGACACTCAGACAACCCGTGTTCGATTACCACTAGAAATAGTTTGAGTTGTACTCATGATTAGAAAAAAAAAAACCCCTCCTCGTGCGGTTGACCCAACCGCCTGGCATTAATGGATACCAGGGTAGTACTCTGGGAAGGTGAGGAATGCCACCTCGCATTGTGAGTTTCGATGCTTGAAGTGACACTGTCCAGAAGTCATCGAACACTTGCGGATAGGCAGCCAAGCAGATATAGGTGAAAACTCGCTTGCTAAGATGCTGATTCAAGTCTCGTACTTGACCTTTACACTAACCACATCACAACAGTATATTCTTCTAAATGTAAGCTTTGTCATGAAGCTTCCATATGTTGTTTGATGATTTAGTTGATTTGCTTATTTGAGTCTTTCCTTGAAGATAAAATAAACATCCTTCTTCTATTAAACATTCAAAGTGATTAGAAGAAGATGGATCTTAAAATTAACAACTTTTGTAGTCAAAAATGTTATAGCGCACCCACTGAAACTCAGATTTGCTAATCTTTGATCTGTTTAGCTTGAACATTAACTTCTAAAATATCATTCATACATAAAAATGAAGCTTAAATGTTAAGCTTTGTGTGTGTGCGTGTGGTGGTTATAAATTGAAACCACTTCCATTAAGTATCTATTTTAAGAATGAGTAGAGTGTATTAAACTCAGGACATCTTCATTCATCAATGTTGCCACATTTTCAAGAGAACTAAAATGTCACTTTGAGATGTTAACAAACAGCCGCACAATGCAATCTATGTTATTATTGTCATTTAATCCTTGAATACTTCTGTTTTAAAATATAATTTTATTATGAAGTGTAAGGATAGTCAGATGATATGTTCTCATACAAGTATAATCGTAAATGTAAGGTTATAATAAAAGGTTGATTACAAATATAAATGTAATCATAAGTTATTGTAGAGCCATTAATGCAAGTTTAGCCTCTAATGCTAGTCACAAATTTGAACTTAAAACTTGTTGTTTACAAACATTTCTGATAAACGTAAGGTAGTTACTACCACAAATCTGTTTTCTGTCTGTGTTCATGTCAGTTTAGCTATACATTTATGTTTAACCAGAAATGAAAATTTAACATAAAATGAAGTTTAGTGACAGTTGTATGTTTAATCAGCAATTGTAGTTTATTCTAAAATATAAGTTTAGCAATTTGTATAAAACTTAATACAAGTTTTCTTAAATTTTGTATAAAACTTAATACAAGTTTTCTTAAATTTTGTATAAAAGTTTTCTCTTGTGCCTAATTGTAGAATAAAAATTCATAGCATTTAGTTTGTTAATTGTTTTGGCTTTGCTTTCTAAATGAATGTTCGTATTTTCTATTATATTTGATTAAAGGTGGAGATGATGACTCTTATTTCACGTTAGACCCTAATGGAGCTTTAAGTGTAGCTAAGACATTGCAGCGATTTGGGGGTAGAGTTTTTCATCTTGATTGTGAGGTACTGTTTTACTTACATTTTTATTTTTGTTTATCTCATGGTTACCAGTCTATTGTTACGATACAGGTTTGGTTAGTTGCTTATTGGTATTATTTATTTTATTTTATTCTTGAAAATAGTTCTTATCTTTTATTTTGTATTTCAAAAGAGTTTAAGTAATATGAATTTTAAGCATAAATAAAAATGTTTTGAAGTTTCATTAGAACGAAAATGAAACATTTTTTAGTTATTCATGGGCTATCATCATTGAGAAAGCTTACATTGAGAAGAATATACTGTTGTGAAGTGGTTAGTGTAAATGAAAAAGGTAAAAGCTTTAAAAAAAAATGAGGAAGATACTGTGCAATCCATTTTTGACAATAGAAACAAGAAAAAGAGTTCTTAAATGTTATGTAGATCCAGTCTTAACATATGGATATGAATCATAGACAGTAGTACAACAGACAAGAAAATCACTGGAGGCTGTAGAAATGTGGTTTTATCTGAACGAGACCAAAGCAAAAAGAGAGCTAATTTCTAATATTAGGAAGAAACAATCATAATTTTTTGGCCATGTAATGAGAAGAGAACAACTGGAATATATCGTAACAACTGGAAAAATCAAGGAATGAAGAGATAGAGGGAAGCAAAGAGAAAAGATATGAGACAGCTTAAGAGAATGGCTTGGCAGAAAATCAACAATAGAAATTATAAATAACTGTCGAGATCGAAAGTTGTGGAGAGCCATGATCACCTATACCAGCAGGCGTAGTACTTAATGATGATGATAATATCATCATTGCACTTCGAACATGTCCTTAGGTGTTCAGATCCCTTTCTCAGCATGTCTCACAACAGCCAGTGACTCACGACTACAGTTCTGTGTTTGTTGGTAAGTCCTTTTATGTGTCCACTAAGCCTCCTTTCTGGCTGTACCCATATTTACTCCCATCTCTTTCATCTGAAGAAGTGATGTGGACTCCTGGTTGCCAAAGTGCAGTCCCTTTCTTGGAGAGCACTAATGATATCAGCTTGATCCATTGTTTGACCGTCTTTGACAAAAGTAACCACTAGCGAGCCTGTATGCTCTTTTATTTCTCGGACTCCTACAAGTCCAGGGAAGTAGACAAAGCTGACTCTGCATATCATCGAATTCTGAAGTGAATCAACCCACTGCCTGCATAGAGAGCCCACCTCCAATTTTCTTATCATGATTATCAAAACATTTAAGAGCCTGTTTTGGAATTCTCTTGTTATCTCTTTTCAACACATGTCTGACGTGTCCATCTTCTCTTCCTAATTGTCGATGAGATTATTGGTTGCATGGTCATCTCGCTTATCTCTGTTATTGAGTTATTTGCGGGTCATCATCATTGCACTCCGAACATGTCCATAGGTGCTCAGATCCCCTCCTCAGCAATTCCCTCAGTGTCCAGCGACTGACAACTCCAGTTCTATGTTGGTTGATAAGTCTTCTTACATGGCCACTAAGTTTCTCATTTCTGGCAGTGCCCATCTTAACTCCCATTTCCATCATCCGAAGAAGTGACGTGGATCTGTGTTTGTTGAAGTCCTGTGCTCTTCCCACATCCCGGAGGGCATTGATGATGTCCGCCCGATCCATTGGTTGCCCGTCCTCAACGACAGCGCAGCTAGCCACCCTGTCCGCTCTTTCATTTCCCCGTACTCCCGCATGTCCAGGGACATAGACAAAGGTGACCTTACGTATTTTGGATTTCTGCAACAACTCTACCCATTGCATGCGTACAGAGCCTACCTCCACTTTTTTTATCATGCTCATCGAATCACTCAGTATACATGCGTGGGTGTAGTCTTGTGACTCTAACCATTTGAATGCCTTGGTCACTGCCATCTCCTCCATTGTCATGCTACTCGTGGTCATTACGTATGCACCACTGTCTTCCTTGACTATTCTGCCTGCTGAGCGTGCTGTAAATGCCCATGCACTTCTTTGGTGTTGTCTTACAGATCCGTCTGTATAGATGACTGCATCTTTCTCATCAGTGTTATCGCAGATGAGACCGTTGACCTCAGCATTAACCACGACCGGGTTCTGTTCCCTACTTTTCCTGTTGAGTGTGACAATACACGAGAAAGTCCCCTTGAATGACGTAGGCACCGGTATCCACTCCTCACCAACGCTGATATCGGTAAGCCCACAGACCTGTTTGATGACATCTTCTGCTCGGCCCACCCATGATTTGCCTATCTCTGTATTAGTTTTGAATTCATTCAATTGTACACCAAGTATTCTTCTTAGGCATTGTCTTCAAAAGCATTTAGCTTTCTTTCAATCTCTTTTGTTGTTTTCCAGCTTTCACATGCACAGGTAAAGGTTGATAATACGTTTGAGTTAAATATTCTAAGTTTAGTTTTCTTGCTTAATATCTTTGATTTCCATATTTTGTCCAAGTTTTTAAAATTCACACCTGCTTTTGCTACCCTGCTTCTGATCTCTTTCTTTGTTTCACCTTCTTGATCAATATTACTATAGATATATATTGTGGTCTACTCCTTCCAATGTCTGATGATTTATATTTATATAAATATATTATATATATCGTCTACCTTGGAACGCACAATTTGGATCACTACTGTTGAACAAATTTCCACATTTGATTATTTTATTACATTTTCTATTAATTAAAATATTTTTATTATTATTTGTCTCCTGTCTAAACCACTGGGAACTACTATTCATGCTATTTTATCCTATAACTGTTTGTCTGCAACGCAAGTACTCAGCCATACCCTATCCAGTAGATACTTGTCTTAATAGGAAAATGCAGATATGCAATTTATTCCTGAGTTGTGTTCGTAACCCTTTTGTATAGTCATGAGTACACAAGCGTGAAAGACATTGTCAATGATAGTTACTTTTTTAGTAGGCCGTATAGTAGTACTTAGTTGGCCGTATGAGAGCCGTGATAGCTCAGTGGTTAGTGAACTAGGCTACAAAGGACAAGAGGTCAAGTTCAATCCTGATCGACAGCTTCTGGGTTCACCCAGCCTTAAATGGGTACCAGATTTTTTCTGGGAAAGTAAAACAGCACGGGCATAATACCGACCACATTGCCCCTAAAATCATGTGCATTTACAGTCTGTATAAATTATGGTCACTAACACCATATTTCCTATACACCACCTGGCGTGACGGGGCTCTTTACTTTTGTTCTTACTTTAGTTGGCCGTGTGCTCTAGTGTTTGTTTCTCAAAGTAAGGTGCTATGTCAAAGAGTGCAGGTTCAATCCTGATTTGAGCTCTCTATTGTTCTTTATTTTTTTCTGTTGGTTATTTGTGATTTTTTTTCTGAGTGTCATAAACATACTTCTCCCCCTGAAATTATTTGCTGATCTATCACCTTGGGAGTTTCCTTCCATAATAATATTCATTTATTTGTATTGGTCTCCATTTACACTCACTTGATTTAATCAACTTTCCAACAGGTGCAAGACACTGTCAGTAATTTAACTGGCTCCTCCATAGTGAGTATCAATGTTCAAGACATCAACGAAGTTCCCAAATGCAGCCAACCTGCACCTGTAGTGATCACATCCAACCTGGCACCTAATAGTGTCATCACTACTATCTCCTGCTCAGATGTTGATTTCCTTCCAGAGTATAAGACACTTTCATATGCTATTTTTTGGGGTAAATTGACAAAAAAAATTCTTTAATATTTTTCTTGAATTAAAAAAATCGATAATGCTATTAATAGAAATAATGAGTTCTGTGTATTTTGAAAATAATTGTATGTACTAAGTTAATTAATTTACAAATGTGATAGTTGTGTTTGTTGAAATGTTGATGTATAGAAAAATAGGTGGAATTGTGTGAAAGAAAAAAGAAACAGAGGGAAGTTTTGAATTAGCTGAAAATGAGAAAAAACACAACTATTTAACACAATTTGAAAAAGACAACTGAAATTGTTGAGACATGTGAAAAGACACAATACCTTACCAAGTCATCTTGGAAGAGAAGGTTTAAGTTGGATGAGGCAGACCAAAACTAAGTGGACTGAAAACATCAAAAGATGGATAGGTGAATTAATGACATCGTGCACCATCAAGAAAACAGAGTAACATGACGTCAATGTGGAGAGGGCAGCCAATGAAAAATTTGTGTTGAATATTACAGGTTCAGAGTTAGAAGGGAAATGCATTTTTCTTATTATCCTACTGTTGGCTATGCCTTGTCTTGTTCTCTATCCTCTTTTGCCTTTTAGCCTTTTGCCTTTCAGCATCTTGTAGGAAAATGGAGTGCTCTCTCTTGAAAGTACCCTTTGGTCTGCCTCAAACTTGGTGCTTTGTGCAGCATCAGATATTTTCCTATTCATCTTTGGGGGAGGGTAGGTGGTTCTTTGTCCTCTCTCTCATGTTGCATCTGGTTATTAATGTGTGTTGTGGTTTGCTGGTAACAGTGAGTGTTTTGGTATGCTGTTTGCTGTTAGCAGTATTACAGTGTTGTGGTTTGCTGGTAACAGTGAGTGTTTTGGTATGCTGTTTGCTGTTAGCAGTATTACAGTGTTGTGGTTTCTGGTAACAGCAAGTGTATTGGTATGCTGTTAGCAGTATTACAGTGTTGTGGTTTGCTGGTAACAGTGAGTGTTTTGGTATGTTGTTTGCTGTTAGCAGTATTACAGTGTTGTGGTTTGCTGGTAACAGCAAGTGTTTTGGTATGCTGTTTGCTGTTAGCAGTATTACAGTGTTGTGGTTTGCTGGTAACAGTGAGTGTTTTGGTTTGCTGTTAGCAGTATTACAGTTTTGTGGTTTGCTGGTAACAACAAGTGTTTTGGTATGTTGTTTGCTGTTAGCAGTATTACAGTGTTGTGGTTTCTGGTAACAGCGAGTGTTTTGGTATGCTGTTTGCTGTTAGCAGTATTACAATGTTGTGGTTTCTGGTAACAACAAGTGTTTTGGTATGTTGTTTGCTGTTAGCAGTATTACAGTGTTTTGGTTTGCTGTTAACAGTGAGTGTTTTGGTTTGCTGTTAGCAGTATTACAGTGTTGTGGTTTGCTGGTAACAACAAGTGTTTTGGTATGTTGTTTGCTGTTAGCAGTATTACAATGTTGTGGTTTGCTGGTAACAGCGAGTGTTTTGGTATGCTGTTTGCTGGTAAAAGCGAGTGTTCTGGCATGCTGTTTGCTGGTAACACAGATTGTTTTGGTATGCTGTTTGCTGGTAACACCGAGTGTTCCGGTATGCTGTTTGCTGGTAACACAGTGTTCTGGTATGCTGTTTGCTGGTAACACAGAGTGTTCTGGTATGCTGTTTGCTGGTAACACAGATTGTTTTGGTATGCTGTTTGCTGGTAACACCGAGTGTTTAGGTGTGCTGTTTGCTGGTAACACTGAGTGTTTAGGTATGCTGTTTGCTGGTAACAGCGAGTGTTATGGTTTGCTTTTTGTTGGTAGCAGCATTGCGATGTTGTAGTTTGCTGTTTGCTCATGACCCAGTGCTCGTCATCAAGTATCATGTCTGCTTTATCTGGTAACCATGTCTCTCCATAACTTTCAATTTCTACAGTTATTTATCATTTCTGCTGTTGACTCCCTGCCAAGCATTCCTCTAAAGCTGTCTTTTATTTTCTTAATTTATATTTTTTTTTTTTTTTAATTCCTTTATTTCTTGTTAAAATTTCCAGCTGAGAAAACTTGCATCGCTGTTCGTTTCTTCACACAACATGGTCCAGATTGATGATTGTTTTCTCCTGATGCTAATAAGTCGGTATAAGATGGTTGTAATAATTTGTCATTTGGTCTTGGTCTGTTTGAGAACATATTTGTTGCTCTTTCTTTCTAGCTGTCTATGATATTCTCAACATTCTTCTGTAAAACTATGTTTATGTGGCCTTCAAAGGTTTTGTTGTCTGTCTATGATTCACTACCATATGCCTGGACTATTTATTGTTTGAGCTGAAGATGGTACATAGGGCAGAAATTCTAGCTTCTCTGTGTTCAACAGTGTTTGTTATCAAGCATCAGACCTTGCACAGGACCTGCATTGTATCTCACCAGACATCTTTGTTCAGGGTGAGTTGCTCAATCTTGGTGAGGGAGTTGATGCCTCCCATTGTTGCTTCTCACCTCTGTGTTCAACAGTATTTGTTATCAAGCATCAGACCTTGCACAGGACCTGCATTGTATCTCACTAGACATCTTTGTTCAGGGTGAGTTGCTCAATCTTGGTGAGAGAGTTAATGCCTCCTGTTGTTGCTTCTCACCTCAGTGTTCTTTTTAGTGTTTCTGTATGTTGATCTCTTTTCCTTTTACCCTCTAGTTCCCATTTGAGGGCCAAGTTTGAGATTCTCTTATTGTCTCTTCTCATCACATGGCCAACATATGATCACCGCCTTCTCTTGATTATAAATGATATTTTTTTAATGCTTTGTCATTTCCCTTATTTCTCTCTAGTCTTGAATTCATTCCATGATATACCAAGAATTTTCCAGAGGCATTTCCTTTCAAATTAATCCAGTTTATTTTCAATTTTTTTGTTGTTTAGTTGTTTTCCAGCTCTCATCACATAAGCATAAATAAGGGTGAATAATACCTTTGATTTGAAAATTCTGAGCCTTGATTTTGTTCTCAGTAATGTTGATCTCCATATTTTATCAAGGTTTCTTAAAGTAAGTGCTGCCTCCGCTATTCTGATTCTAATTTCTTTTCATTTTCCTTATGTCTCCTTCTTTATCTCAGGACTGGTTCTACATAAATGCTGACTAACCATTTCCCTTATGTCTCCTTCTCTATTCCAGGACTGGTTCTAACATAAATGCTGACTAACCATTTTCCTTATGTCTCCTTCACTATCCCAGAACTGGTTCTAACATAAATGCTGACTAACCATTTTCTTTATGTCTCCTTCTCTATCCCAGGACTGGTTCTAACATAAATGCTGACTAATCATTTTCGTTATGTCTCCTTCTCTATTTCAGGACTGGTTCTACATAAATGCTGACTAATCATTTTCCTTATGTCTCCTTCTCTATCCCAGGACTGGTTCTAACATAAATGCTGACTAACCATTTTCCTTATGTTTCCTCTATCCCAGGACTGGTTCTACATAAATGCTGACTAACCATTTTCCTTATGTCTCCTTCTCTATCTCAGGACTGGTTCTACATAAATGCTGACTAATCATTTTCCTTATGTCTCCTTCTCTATCCCAGGACTGGTTCTAACATAAATGCTGACTAACCATTTTCCTTATGTCTCCTCTATCCCAGGACTGGTTCTACATAAATGCTGACTAACCATTTTCCTTATGTCTCCTTCTCTATCTCAGGACTGGTTCTACATAAATGCTGACTAACCATTTTCCTAATGTCTCCTTCTCTATCCCAGGACTGGTTCTAACATAAATGCTGACTAACCATTTTCCTTATGTCTCCTTCTCTATCCCAGGACTGGTTCTAACATAAATGCTGACTAATCATTTTCCTTATGTCTCCTTCTCTATCCCAGGACTGGTTCTAACATAAATGCTGACTAACCATTTTCCTTATGTCTCCTTCTCTATCCCAGGACTGGTTCTAACATAAATGCTGACTAACCATTTTCCTTATGTCTCCTCTATCCCAGGACTGGTTCTACATAAATGCTGACTAACCATTTTCCTTATGTCTCCTTCTCTATCTCAGGACTGGTTCTACATAAATGCTGACTAACCATTTTCCTTATGTCTCCTTCTCTATCCCAGGACTGGTTCTAACATAAATGCTGACTAACCATTTTCCTTATGTCTCCTTCTCTATCCCAGGACTGGTTCTAACATAAATGCTGACTAACCATTTTCCTTATGTCTCCTTCTCTATCCCAGGACTGGTTCTAACATAAATGCTGACTAACCATTTTCCTTATGTCTCCTTCTCTATCCCAGGACTGGTTCTAACAGAAATGCTGACTAACCATTCTCCTTATGTCTCCTTCTCTATCCCAGGACTGGTTCTAACATAAATGCTGACTAACCATTTTTCTTACTCCTAGTGGCAGGGATGGGAAGAACTATTCCACTCTGCGGGCCCAATACTGATGTAAACAGATTTCATTATAATAAAGTCAATGTAACAAAATAATTAACTAAAAACTGAATGCTTCACACATTTGTAACCAAATCAAATTTGATTCATTATTTTGGCTTTTTACAAATATTTTTTGCAGACCCTTCAACAGTGCAAATGGAAATCAGAAACAATGGAGACATTGTTCTTCTTCAGACCTTGCCAGCTGGTATTTCATCTATTATGGTGTTGGTGAATGTGTCAGACATTAGTCTGTCAACTTATGTCACATTCAACATAACAGTAACTGGTAAGAGGACTGGTTTCCTTTGTTTCTATTACAAATATGTTACTTTCTAAGTAATATACATATAGATTTGATATAAATAGACACTTACAAATAGATTTAAGGCTTATAATAATGAGATATGATGTTTGACTGAAGGCGATGAAACAATTAGCAGAAACGCAAATTTTCCCTTTAAATATATACAGTATATTTTCCTTCACCAATAGCCATTTGAATATGACCAGATAGCTTAGCATAGAATGCACTTGTCTGTTTTATTTGTGGTATTTCTAATCCAGAGAGTAGTCATTCAGTGGATGCCATCACACTGTAATATACACGGGAACGAACGCGCAGACAAATTAGCTAAAGAGGGAGGGAGATTACCACAAGAGAATCATCCGCTCAGTTATGATGAAGCCAAATCCATCCTCAAAGGTCAGTTCCATGAAAAATGGAAACGAGAACACCCAAAGCATAACGAGTGTGACGGATACCACCAACTATCAAGGAGGGATCAAGTCATCATACTTCGCCTATGCACTGACCACAATAGAATGAGAAATCTACATGTTCACCAAATTCAAAATAGGTACAACCAGCCTATGCCACTGTACACTGGGACTACAAAACATGTTCTACAGGATTGCTCCCAGTACACAGACCTGAGAAGAGCAATGTGGTCCACACCCACCTCCCTGGAAGAGAAACTATATGGGGCAATCGAATCACTTAAACAGACAGCTGACTTCATGAGAGAGTCTGGAATCTTACTCTGACTGAGTCTTGATCTCAGAGAGAGAGAGAAGTCACATGATCTTTGCAGAACATTGCATTCCACCACAGCCCGTCTGAAAGAATCTCTTTCTCCAGCCAGATCTCCCACTTCTTCTGTAGTTGTGTTCAAGGTCTCTTTCATGTCTTGAAATCACCTTCTTTTTTGGTCTGTCCCTATCTTGTCTTCCTGGAACCGTACCTTCCATTATTGTTTTTTTTTTCCATCTCGCTGGATGGAGCAGTCTGCAATCACTAGTTTGCCATTGTTTTTTGTGTTAATTTTGGCCACTCAACAGCTTAGGTCCCTAGTAGTGTTCTAGTGTTCCCTGTGTGCTATCAGGCCCTGATCCTACCTTTGAAGTGTTGTCTAATTGGTTTGTAATTTATACAGTTGTATTTCTACTATGCTACACAAATGTTGATAAAGTGATTTCAGTAACCCATAGCTGACTACATTTTATTGCTACAGTAACTCACAGCTTTTGCTGCTGATCATGGTTCCACTTTGCCTCAGGCTCTATTAAAGAACTCTATTTAAGGCTCCTTTAAAGATCCTTGCTTAAGGCTCTTTTAAAGCACCTTGCTTAAGGCTCTTTTAAAGAACTTTGCTTCAGGCTCTTTTAAAGACATTGCTTAAGGCTCTTTTAAAGACATTGATTAAGGCTCTGTTAAAGAACTCTGTTTAATGCTCTTTTAAAGAACTTTGCTTCAGGCTCTTTTAAAGAACTTTGCTTCAGGCTCTTTTTAAGACATTGATTAAGGCTCTGTTAAAGAACTCTGTTTAAGGCTCTTTTAAAGAACTTTGCTTAAGGCTCTTTTAAAGAACTCTGTTTAATGCTCTTTTAAAGAACTTTGCTTAAGGCTTTTTTAAAGACATTGAATAAGGCTCTGTTAAAGAACTCTGTTTAAGGCTCTTTTAAAGAACTTTGCTTAAGGCTCTTTTAAAGAACTCTGTTTAATGCTCTTTTAAAGAACTTTGCTTAAGGCTTTTTTAAAGACATTGAATAAGGCTCTGTTAAAGAACTCTGTTTAAGGCTCTTTTAAAGAACTCTGTTTAATGCTCTTTTAAAGAACTTTGCTTAAGGCTCTTTTAAAGACATTGATTAAGGCTCTGTTAAAGAACTCTGTTTAAGGCTCTTTTAAAGAACTTTGCTTAAGGCTCTTTTAAAGATGAGTGATCAAAATTCATAGTGATTAAGCGAACACAAAGAAAGAAGATTTAAAAGTTGTTTTTTTAAAAATAGTCTTCAACTGTTGTTCCTGAAAGTGGAAAATATAATTGAGAAATATTTCCTGTTATCCATCTTTTCAAGCAATATATTTGTTGTTCAGTTATTCAACCCTTAACAGTCAATATCATTTATTTTGTTAGCAATGAAATGTCCCATTGAGACAACACAATATGGGCTGGTCTTTCCTGCGACACCGATAAATTCTGAGGTCACAGTCAACTGTACAGGCAAACATTCAGGTAAAGTCCTGTGGGATGTTTATTACAAACTGCCTTTTATCTTTCATTTCCTGAATCATATCATATATGATATATTTAGTTTAACTTCTAAGTTTAAATTAGCCAACCCATCGGAAACAGAGGAGATTGACAAGCTCTATTTGCATATGATCAAGCTCATCTTGATTCCTGATCCTTCCAGTGCTATTACATGACATAGGGCTTGTCGAAACTCCTTCCAATTATCTCTATTCTGGGTTAACTGTTCGATTATAGAGAGAGAGTCTGTGCCTGCCAACCTTGCCTCTTTTGTTAGAGCTCTTTTCGGTATTTTCGAGGTTGCCCTCTTTTCCTCTGACCTGATGTTTCCCATTTGAGATTAGGCACTAATAAATGGAAAAATAGAAGACCTACAATAATACATAAATAGATTTAATAGCACTGGCACTCAATACAAAATGAAAATTAACTTCAACAAAACGAGACGTGAACATTGTAAAAAAAGAAACAGAACATCAACATAACGAAAGCAAACAATTAAAACTAGTGAAGAAATTTGTAATCTAGGACTTTTAGTGACAAATAACAATTCACAAGCAGGAGAAATAGACTCATAATGCAACAAAATTTTTCAAAATAATCGGACAGCTATCACTACTACTGTCCAACAAAGAAATAACTCTAGAGGCAAAACGGAAACACTCTGCAACACAATCTTCATCCCAACATTGTGCTACCAATGCCAGACCTGAACCTTAGATGCAAGAACAATAAGAAAAATAACCTCTACTGAGATTAAATGTGTTAGACGAATGACAGAAAACAGCATGAGAGACAAGATCAGAAATGAAGAACTGAGAAAAAAAGCTAGGAATAATTCCTGCCATAGAATACATAAAGTAAGAACAGATAAAATGATTTGGCCATGTGATAAGACAGCAAGACCAAAACACAGCACAATGAGCAGTTGCGAGAACACCATATTCAAGGGCTGTGCATGAAAAATATGGATTGATGGAATTTGCATGAAAAATATGGATTGATGGAATTTTAGAAACACTAGGAAACAAGAGCTGCAGAGGCCAACAGAAGAGCAAAAGATCACAAATTATATCTCCCCTCGACGCTGAAAAGCAAATGAGGAAGGAGAGAAGAAAGAGCTTCAGATGTGATTCTATTATTCCAGTGAATGTTGACCCTTATATACTTCAATAATGAGGGAATTTTGATATTCTCTGTCTTATCTTTCCTGTCATTTATGTTCGCATTTTAGCATTCTGAGGAGCCAGGATCACCTTTCTCTCTTTCTGTATCCCTGTCTGTCTGTCTCTCTCTTTATTGCCTTCTTTTACTACAAAACTTTTTTCTGAAAAAGAAATCTATGTTTCCTAGGCCCATACAGCAATATCTTAAGATTTTTTTTAGAAATGTTACATTTTGATAAGGGAAATATTTTGTTTACTTTCCACAGGTCAAATATCCAGACGTTGCTATTCTAACCAAACCTGGGGGTCTTTTAACTATGACAACTGTAGCAGACCTGATCTGGAAAATATTACTACCTTGGTATAACTCTAAATTCTGTTTAAATATATGGATTGAAAACTGCTAGAATAAAAATTTAGTTAAGAGAAAGAGTATCTGGGTCTATGCCCTATGGGCCGGCTACAACTCAAAAGGTCAATAGATAGATAGATAGATAGTTGCTAAGATCAGAAATCCAGACGTCTTCCTGTTCATATTAGTTTTTTAATTTGTTGTTGTTATTGTTGCTTTTAAAATGCAAAAAATATTCGTCTAGATGTTAGTGTGATTGAATCTTCATCCCAACCTTGTGTTACCAATGCCAGTCCGGAACCCTAGATGGAAGAGCAATAAGAAAAATAACCTCCACTGAGATTAAATGAGTCAGACAAAAGACAGGAAACAGCCTGAGAGATTAGATCAGAAATGAAGAACTGAGAAAAATGTTAGGAATTACCCCCGCCAGAAGAATATATAAAGAAACAACAGATAAAATGGTTTGGCCACGTGACAAGGAAGCAAAGATCAAAACACAACACAATGAGCCTTCAATAAACATTGCAAGAACACCAGACCCAAGGGCTGACCATGAAAAGATGGATTGATGGATTTTTAGAAACACTAGTAAATATAACATTAGCAGAGGCGAACAGAAGAGCAAAAGACCACAAATTATATCTCCCCTTGACGCTCAAAGGCAAATGTGGAAGGAAAGAAGAAGAAGAAGAAGAGCAATTAATGAATTAACAATTCATAAAACTTACAATTTGTTTCCAAAAATGGATCCATAGATGGATCCATAGATGCTTAGACCTTCTGAAAAGGTTGGATCTAGACTATATATTGTTGACTCCTGTCTTCTTCTTCTACCTTTCAGCTCCCTGTGGAGCATAAGTCTTCAACAAACACTTTCCAAGCCGTTCTGTTTCTTGCCATTCTTTTAAGATCATTCCATGTCTTCTCCATCATCTTGATCTCTGCTTATATCTGTCTTCTCCAAGATTTCCTTGGTCTTCCTCTTTGTCTTGAAGTATTTTTCTTTACTGCTACCATTCCTTCTGTCTTTTTACTATTAAGGCTGAGTTCTTTTGTTTTTGCTTTCCTTCACTATAATGTCTAAGATTTCTTCTAACTCATTTTCACTCTTAGCAAATAAGTAAGGTGACCATATTTTTTAAACCCTAATCTGGGACGGATTAATTTGACTTAAATTTTCCATCATTAAAATGAAATTTCTTCCGTCTTTTTCAAGTGAATAAAACATATTTTAAAACTAATTAAAGAACCTGCCGATATAGGTTTACAAAACGTTATCAGGAGTTATTAAGTTAAACGTTATTGAGTTTCAGTTTCAGTACACAAGATTTAAAACTTGGAGCACGTTTTACTGTTACTATTTCGCCAAATGAACAGCCACTTAAACTTTTTAAACATTTTCTACACAACAACAGAATTATGTATATTTTTAAGTCGAAGAGACATTTACCATATCGGCAAAATTGGTAAACGTTTGTGGCCCGAATGTAATTTAACAAATCCGGGACAAAAACTAAAAAATCGGCCAAAATCGGGACAAATTCAGGACAGTAACAAATCCGGGACAAAGGTTGAAAAAAACAGTAAAAAATCCGGACTGTCCTGGAAAAATCGGGATGTCTGGTCACCTTAAATTAAGGCTATATCATCAGCATACTTTTTATTATTATATTATGACCTCCAATTGTTATTTCAGGCATGCCCCTTATGGATCTTAAAATAATCTCACTATACATATTAAATAAATCTGGTATTTATTAAATTAGATATAATATTCTGTTCTATTCATGGAATTAGTTTCAATGCAGTTAAGGCATCCCCATATCTGGTTCACTGCCCATCCCAGCATTTCTCAAAGCACATTGAAAATCGATTGTTCCTGTAAGGTGTTGATTAAGGACACATCAGCTTTTCCCACTAAACACTCTGGATCGACCAGATCCCTTCTCCACATTTAGACTCCTCAGCTTCTCATAGTATATATAAATCATTGTCCCACTCAATCTCCCCCTTTCTCTTAAGTAATGAAGAACAAACCTGGCAATTTACTCTTTGTCCAGGGTAAGGCAACACTCAGTGCCAGAGCTACCAGCAAGATTGTTGGCTGTTTCATTGCTGCGTACACCAGCATGCCCTGGACAGTACACCTAGGTTAACACACTCACTTTAGAGTCATCCAAGAGCTGCACCCACTCCTGCCTCAGACACTGTCTGCCAATCTTCTGTAGCATACTTTCTAGTCAATTACCAAGACAGCATGATCCATGTTTGGTGTAACCGACCATGTTATCGCTTCTATCACCTTTTTCATGCTGAACACTGTAATGCTACACTTTGCAGATTCCCTAGTCAATTGTCTGCCATATCCCTGTATAACCCTTGACCATATGATCTGTTCAACAAATCCAGAGATGATCTTGTCCTGTACTGTCATGCCTTTTATCTATCTGACATGTATTCCTTGTCTTTTTCTAACCATCTGTCTTTCTATTTTTCCATTTGCAACCATGCAACATTTATATCATTGATCTTTTCAAGATGACTGCCATGCCATTAAGTTATTTAGTATTTTTTTTTCTCTTTGTCTACCTTTATCCCTTTGTCTTTCTATTTTTGCTGTTGCTATTAAATATTTTTCTTCATCTTGCTATAGACAGTTGATCATTGACCTAACAAGCTGCCCCTGTGAAACATTCATTGTTATTTAAACACAAATCTCGACTCCTAAATAGAAATGGCGATTTCATCTCAGGATTTTCAAATTAAATTTATTATTCACCCTTACTTATGCATGCGAGAGCTGGAAAAGAACTAAAGAAACAGAAAATAATTTGGATGCATTTGAAAACAAAAGCCTGAGAAAAATACTTTGTATATCATTGAATGAAATTAAGACTAATGCATAAATAAGAGAAATGACAAAGCATAAAAAATATCATGTATAATCATGAGAAGAAGGTGGTCATATGTTCGCCATGAGATGAGAAGAGACAAAAAGAGAATCTCAAAGCAAGCCCTTAAGTGGGAACTATGAGGGTAAAATAAAAAAAGGCAGATTTGGAGAAACACTACAAAGAACACTGAAGTGGGAGGTAACTATAGCAGGCATCGGCTCCCTCACCAAAATTGAACAACTCGCCCAGAATAGATACATGTGGCGAGATATAGTGTGGGTCCTGTGCAAAATTTGATGCTTTATAACAAAGATCATTAGACATTAGTCTAGAATATGTGCCTTATGTTCAGTTTTCGGCTTGAAAGGACAATAGACAGACAGATAGATATTCAGTATTTAATATTGTTTCTTCTTCATGGTTATGGTTACGGAAGGCCCCGGTATCACTGCAAACGAATTAAAATCCATAATTGCTCAACCGCCCGTGCCAGCGTAATCATCCGAATTAATATCTCATCTCCCAAACAAAGAAAGGTAACTGTAGTCCCCATCGTAGCAGTCTCAGCACACGCCAAAAGACATAAGGCGAAACCGCACAGAAAGTGAACACAGCCAACTTTTCCCTGTCATACGATATCATCATTCATCGTAAACAATTGGGAGATCGAAACATGATCAAAACGGATGAAACACACAGCTCACAGTGTGCACAGAGCACTTAACTCAGTAGCTCCTGCAAAAAGTCGGACTTGAGGAAACTGCAACAAGGAACACTTTTCATGCATAGCCTTCAACGGTTCCTGCCGCCTATCCACCATATACCGGAAGTTCACGTCCTCCTGAAAATGATGATCGTCATATTTTTAAAAAATGTATAGCGCTTGATGATGTTAGGCCATCGTTGTTGACTCCAACTCCAAACATATAAACACACAGTTAGTCGTCAGATTATCCCCGTCGCACATCAATTCCTCTTCATACCATACCCATAGATCAATCATGATAATTCTATTATATAAACATGTAAGTTATTTCAATACAGCTATCAGATGTCTTAGGAGACAGCGGCCAGCTCTCACCTGAGAATGTGTCTGGCAAAATAAATACGGTAGCAGACAATCTAAACACAAGTCTGTCAGCATCAAGCACTTTACTGCCAAAAGACTTAAAACAGGTTGTGCAGATCTTCAACAAAGTAGGGGACATAACTGAACAGTTTAAGAATGCCAGTTTGGATGGAGACACAGTAAAGGTAAATATCATCATATGTTTGTAATCAAGTTGTAAAAAATAGAATTATGTTGATTTATATTAACCAGTGGGAAATGAATGCGCCTAAGGAACATAACAAACAAACACAAGGGCAGATAGAATATCAAATGTTAAAATTAGAGAAGAAATCAGAATTAAACCATGTCTGGAATATATATACGAACTACAAATGAATTGGTATGGGCACTTAGAATGAAACCATGTCTGGAATATATATATATACGAACTACAAATGAAATGGTATGGGCACTTAGAATGAAACCATGTCTGAAATATATATATATACGAACTACAAATGAAATGGTATGGGCACTTAGAATGAAACCATGTCTGGAATATATATATATATACGAACTACAAATGAAATGGTATGATGGGCACTTAGAATGAAACCATGTCTGAAATATATATATACGAACTACAAATGAAATGGTATGGGCACTTAGAATGAAACCATGTCTGGAATATATATATACAAACTACAAATGAAATGGTATGGGCACTTAGAATGAAACCAGACCAGGTGTCATCAAGAACATTTTATCTAAGAACATCAAAACAGAAGGTAAGAGGAAGACCAAGGAAAAGATGGAATAAAAGACCAAAACATTTCCTTTTTTAACAGTAACCAGATACGCCAAAGAAAGAAGTTCCATTTTTGAAAAGAGAGAATCAAATGACAAGCAAGCAAATATCTAGAGACACTATAGTTTACTGACAGCAAGTTCCTTTCTCTGCAACGGCATCAGCGGCGAGATAAAAGAAGAGAAGAAGATTGGGAAACAAAATGAACAATAAGAAAGATTATAACATAAAGTTGTGTGGATAATATATATGTATATATATAGTAATATTTTCTCACACTTGTATTTAATTCAAGTTATTTCATAACAATATGTCTGTCACTTCTAATGTCTTACAATGAGCCAAACTCCCACCCATCATGGCAACATTTAGGTGTTGAAGACTAAGATAGCTGGGTCATGTAAGAAGAATGAACAACAATTGTATTCCTAAACAATACTTGTATGACGAACTTAGGGACAAAAAGAAACCAAAGGGCAGACCAGTGCTAAGATATAAGGATGTTTGACAGGGTATTCTTGAGTGAATTCTCTATCAACAGAAGAAACTGGGAAAGTCTGGCCTCAGATCATAGCACATGAAGAACAAAAATATTTTTAAAAAATGGCACAACAACATTTGAGGCAGCTTTGATAATGAATTCAGAGGTCAAAAAAGGCAGGAGAAAGGAAACGGGGCTGGGTATCACAAAAACATCCTGTATATTCTGCAGCTGGATCTAATTATCCAATTTTGGAGGATTCAGCCACAAGAAAAGCTGCTCAATAAAACAGCATCCAGCATAAAACACGAATATTTGACCAAACTATTAACTTATCATGATTGCTTGCTACCAACCATCTATCATGATACTAAAGGCCATATATTTAAATCTGAACTTTTCATGATATATTTTACTGATTTTTTTTTCTTTTTCTTAAGCCTTATTTCTTCTATTTTTCATCAACATCAGTTTTTATTACAATTGTTCAGCAAATCACATTCCGAACTGCTCTGACATCACTCCCAACTGATCTGACCTCACTCCCTAACTTCTCTAACATCACTCCCTAACTGTGCTGACATAACTCCCTAACTGTGCTGACATCACTCCCTAACTGCTATGATATCACTTCTCGACTGCTCTGACATAATTAACCAACTGCCCTGACATCACTTCCTGATTGCTTTGACATCATTCCCTGACTGCTCTGACATCACTCCCTAACTGCTTTGACCTCACTCCCTAACTGCTCTGACATCACTCCCTAACTGCTCTGACATCACTCCCAACTGATCTGACCTCACTCCCTAACTTCTCTAACATCACTCCCTAACTGTGCTGACATAACCCCCTAACTGTGCTGACATCACTCCCTAACTGCTCTGACATCACTCCCTAACAGCTCTGACATCACTCCCTAACTGCTCTGACATCACTCCCTAACTGTCATGACTGCTCTATACCAACTTAACAGCTCTGACATCACTAACTGATTGGTATGACTTCACTCCCTAACTGCTCTGACATCACTCCCTAACTGCTATAACATCACCCCATGACTGCTATTACATCACTCCTTGACTGCTATGACATCACTCCTTGACTGCTATGACATCACTCCCTGCCTGCTCTGACATCACTCCATGACTGCTCTGACATCACTCTCTAACTGCTATAACATCACCCCATGACTGCTATTACATCACTCCTTGACTGCTATGACATCACTCCTTGACTGCTATGACATCACTCCCTGGCTGCTCTGACATCACTCCATGACTGCTCTGACATCACTCTCTAACTGTTATAACATCACTCCCTGCCATGACATAACTCCCTGACTGCTGTGACATCATATGGTATTGAGAGTCAGACAGATAGCATTATTATTTGCTCTTAAAACCAGTCTTGTTAGAAGGAGAACACTTAACACTGCAAGATATACCCTCATGAGCACTACACTTTTGCCAATCACATATTTTTTCTATATTTTCTTTTCACACATTGTATATGTTGCCACAATGTCTATGCATCTACTCATCTATTGCCCTTTTGAACTATAGACTGCACATAAGCAGAAATTCTAGACTCTTTTGTATCCGAAGATCTTGGTTATCATGTGTCAGACCTTGCACTGGACCAGCATTGTAACTCACCACATGGCTCTGTTCTGGGTGAGTTGCTCAATCTTGGTTATCATGTGTCAGACCTTGCACTGGACCAGCATTGTAACTCACCACATGGCTCTGTTCTGGGTGAGTTGCTCAATCTTGGTTATCATGTGTCAGACCTTGCACTGGACCAGCATTGTAACTCACCACATGGCTCTGTTCTGGGTGAGTTGCTCAATCTTGGTTATCATGTGTCAGACCTTGTACTGAACCAGCATTGTAACTCACCGCATAGCTCTGTTCTGGGTGAGTTGCTCAATCTTGGTTATCATGTGTCAGACCTTGCACTGGACCAGCATTGTAACTCACCACATGGCTCTGTTCTGGGTGAGTTGCTCAATCTTGGTTATCATGTGTCAGACCTTGCACTGGACCAGCATTGTAACTCACCACATGGCTCTGTTCTGGGTGAGTTGCTCAATCTTGGTTATCATGTGTCAGACCTTGCACTGGACCAACATTGTAACTCAACTCATGGCTCTGTTCTAGGTGAGTTGCTCAATGTTCATGAGGGAACTGATGCCTGCTGTTGTTGCCTCTCGTCTCATTTTTTTTTTTACTCTAGGTCGATCTCTTTTTTTTTACCCCCTGGTTCTTGTTTGAGGGCCTACTTTGAGATTCTCTTATTGTCTTTTCTCATCTCATGGCCAACATATGCTCACCGTCTCTTGATTGTATATGATATTTTTTAATGCTTTGTCCTTTCTCTTATTTCTGCACCAGTCTTAAATTCATTCCATGGTATACAAAGTATTTTCCTGAGGCATTTGTTTCCATATGCATGCATTTTCTCAAAAGGAATAGTTTTTATTTTGTTAATTTTATAAAAAGTTTCAGGAACTATGACTGGATATGTAAAGATTGAGTTATTTGTGAGTCATCATCAATGCACTCCGAACATGTCCATAGGTGCTCAGATAACATCCTCAGCAAGTCTTGCAGTGTCCAGTGACTGGCGTCTTCAGTTCTGTGTTGGTTGATAAGTCTTCTTATAATATAGAAATATTTTTTTCATTTTTCGCTGGTTTGTCAGCAAGAAATTTGATTTCATTGATGTGTAATCGATATGGAAAGATTTTGATAATGACATCCAACTAGCAATTTGAGTCTTGGTTTCTGAGTGGTTAGTGTGCTAGTTTCCTGATCAGAAAGGTCCAGGTTCGGTTCCTAGAAGTGATGGACCTTTTTGTAGACAAGAAGGTTCTGGGTTTACCCAGACTTTAAAATGCGTACTAGAGATTTTTTCTTGGAAGTAAAAGTGGCTTGGTGTGATACCGACCAAATCACCAAAAATGTGCCACAGCATGGAGGGAACCTTTACTTACTTTATTTACCATAATTTTGCCCACTTTGAAATGACAATGTTGTTTTTCTTTAAAGGGTTCTACTCACAGACAACAGGCTGTTCAGAGTTAAAGAAAAGTAAAGGTTTCCTGCACATGTTGACATGTAAAGGTTCCCCGCACATATTGAGAATTTCTTATGGTTTTAGTGAGCATATGTTTCCATGACCAATGGCACATTATTTGCATGATGCGGTTAGTATCATGTCAGGTCACCTTTACTTCCAAAAAAATATATGGTACCCATTTTTAGAGGTTGGACCCTGGAGTCTTGTCAAATACTAGAAAAATGCATCACTTTTGGGAATTAAACCAGGGCTTTTCTGATCAGGAAGCTACCACATTAGCCACCCTGTCTCCGAGGTTCTTTCATTGACTGAGGCTCCTAGGCTGCTCAAGATTATGTTTTATTTTTCTTGTAGAGAAATATCCATTCAAACCTGACGCATCCTATTTCCTTAAAGTACCAAAGTAAATGCTTAATTAATTCCAATTTCTTTTCTGCCATTTAATCAGAGCTTTGCATCAGCTGCTGATATTCTTTTTGGTGCTGATGAAAGTACATGGACAGAGGTCAACAAAGATATTGACGGTGCTGCCATAATGTTGAATGCCATGGACAACATATTAACAGCAGGTTTGCGAGATGAACAGCCCGGTGATGGAGTTCCTGTAGTGATGAAACACTTAGGTATTGAGCCACACTTCACTCAGAATACTTCATAGAAATATATTTCATATATGTTTATGTCATTACTTATCCAGTACCAGTATCTATTCATCATCATCTTCAGGTTGTATATCCTTTGCAGAACATTGCATTCATCACAACCCATCTGAAAGGATCTCTGTCTCTACCAGATCTCCCACAGAACATTGCATTCATCACAACCCATCTGAAAGAATCTGTCTGTAGCCAGATCTCCCAAAGAACATTGCATTCATCACAACCCATCTGAAAGAATCTGTCTCTACCAGATCTCCCACAGAACATTGCATTCATCACAACCCATCTGAAAGGATCTCTGTCTCTACCAGATCTCCCACAGAATATTGCATTTATCACATCCCATCTGAAAGGATCTCTGTCTCTAGCCAGATCTCCCACAGAATATTGCATTTATCACATCCCATCTGAAAGGATCTCTGTCTCTAGCCAGATCTCCCACAGAATATTGCATTTATCACAGCCCATCTGAAAGGATCTCTGTCTCTAGCCAGATCTCCCACAGAACATTGCATTCATCACAACCCATCTGAAAGAATCTGTCTGTAGCCAGATCTCCCAAAGAACATTGCATTCATCACAACCCATCTGAAAGAATCTGTCTGTAGCCAATCTCCTACAGAACATTACATTCATCACAACCCACCTGAAAGAATCTGTCTGTAGCCAGATCTCCCACAGAACACTGTATTCATCACAACCCATCTGAAAGAATCTGTCTGAAGCCAGATCTCCCACAGAACATTGCATTCACCGCAACCTGTCTGAAAGAATCTGTCTGTAGCTAGATCTCCCACAGAACATTGCATTCATCACAACCCGTCTGATAGAATCTGTCTGTAGCCAGATCTCCCACAGGACATTGCATTCATCACAACTCATCTGAAAGAATCTGTCTGTAGCCAGATCTCCCACAGAACATTGCATTCATCACAACCTGTCTGAAAGAATCTGTCTGTAGCCAGATCTCCCACAGAACATTGCATTCATCGCAACCTGTCTGAAAGAATCTGTCTGTAGCCAGATCTCCAAGTTCTTCTGTTGTCTTGTTCAAGGTCTCCTTGATGTCTTCAAACCACCTTCATCAAGATCTGTCCTTGTCTCATCATCCTGGAACCATGTTTTCCATTATTTGTTCTTTCCAGCTCACTATGTCTTTCGATAGTGTCTTAATTTCCTCTGGAGAATATTGTTTATTAGCCAGTTATTTTCAATGTATAAGTCTTTTAATATGTCATTTTCCAACAGTCTTTGGTAAATGTAATTTACCACATGCATAGGAATATATTGTAGGTGCTTGCATTCAATATTTCATTAAAAATAATTCTTAAAAGTAAAAAGAAAAAAAATATAAAGCCTAAAATTATTTGTATAAGATGATAGAAAACTTTTAGTCATAATGATTGGTAAACAAGTAAATAAAATTCCTTTCTATGACTTGGTGTCCTAGTAAAAAGTAAAGAGCCCCTGTCACGCCAAGTGGTGTATAGGGAATATGGTGTTAGTGACTATAAATTTTAAAGACCTTCAGCACAAGATATTTTTTGGTAATGTGGTCGGTATTACGCCCGTGCCGCTTTACTTTCCCAGAAAAATCCGGTACCCTTTTAAGGCTGGGTGAACCTGGAAGCAGTCGGTTGGGATCGAACCCTACCTCTTGTCCTTTGTAGTCCAGTTCACTTACACTGAGCTATCACTGCCCCCTTGGTGTCATAGGGGTCCTAATATTTGCTCTTTAAGATGAGATGACACTAGATATCATCTCATATTCTATATTAGTAGAATAATCATTCCAATAGACAAACAGAAAGCTGCAAGATGGGAAAACCAAGATGCAATACACATGCCTTTAGCACCAGAAGAGCATCAGACTACCATCTTTACCCCAATTGAATTAGATGTTGCCCTCAGAGGATTGAAGCTCAAAAGTTCACCTGGTAAAGATGGAATCACCAACGCACTTCTCATAAATCTGGGACAGAAAGCCAAGGGCCTGCTTCTAAGGATAATAAATGCTAGCTGGAAGAGAGGTCATCTGCCGGCAATCTGGAAAGAAGCTATTATGGTACCCATCCTCAAGCGTGGAAAAGACCCACTAGACCCAAGTAGCTATAGACCAATTAGCTTACTGAGCTGCCTGAGTAAACTCATGGAAAGGCTGGTTAACAGAAGACTTATGTGGCATTTGGAGACAAAACAACAAATCGTACCACAACAAAGTGGCTTCCGTCAGCACTGATCAACTGAAGACCTGGTCACCTACATCGCACAGGAAATAGAGGATGCTCTACAAGAAAAGAAACACACACTGGCAGTGTGGATCGACATGGAGAAGGCTTTTGATAGGGTATGGCAAGAGGGTTTAAAGAAAAAGCTTTTTAGACTTGGCATCCAGGGTCGTTTATTCAATTGGGTCTCTCAATACCTTCAGGATAGAACGGCCAGAGTACAAGTTCAAGGTCAACTAAGTAAGAAGATCACAATCGAACAAGGTGTCCCACAAGGCGGAGTCTTGTCCCCAACACTCTTTTTAATTTTCATAAATGACATCGTAATGGACATTCCACCCGGAATACACTCAGCAATATACGCAGATGATTGAACGTTATGGGCTCGCAAGGAAAGTATGTCAGTGGCTGGTTCCAGGATGCAAGATGCCATAGGTGAACTTGAAAAATGGACGAACACCTGGTTCTTACCAATTAATGAAAAAAAAACTACATATACAATTTTCAGCCTATCAAGAAACACACTCTCTGCAAACTTGAAGATAAAAGACCATACACTCCCTATTGACCAAAACCCAACATATCTTGGCGTCACCATGAATCGCAGAATGACTTGGACAAATCAGATAGACAGAGCAAGAAAAAAAGCCAGAAAACGAACTAATATTATGAAGAAATTGGCAGGAACGGACTGGGGAGCAGACAGCAATATCTTCAAACGACAATATGTAGGAAGAGTCAGACCAGTCCTAGAGTATGGAGCCACAGCCTGGGCTATGGCTTCCAAATCACACCTTAGCAAAATCAACAGAACACAGAACCAAGCTGCCCGTATCATCACTGGTGCTATGAAATCTACACCAATCACGACTCTAGAAACAGTAACAGGTTTACAACCCTTAGATGACAGACGGGTCACTAAAGTATTGCAACAAGCGGAGAAATCTAGAAGGCTCCTTAGCCACCCCATGCACCAAAGAATAACTGGTTTTGGATTTGTACGACTAAAGAGGAGCAACTTCGCTGCAATCGCCAATGAACTAACTACTAGAGACCCAGTACTTTCTCAAACAATACCGAAACCCTTGGGCCCATCTGATATGTCTTCTCATGGGAAACATAAAATACCAGAACTTAATGAAAATAGGAATCATGAAAAAAGGCACCCAATCAGACACAAAGAAAACACGTAGCAGAAAAACACATACACGATACCTACCCTCAGGACTCTTGGTCCCGCATATACACAGATGGCTCTGCTACAAATGCCACCAGAAATGGAGGGGGTGACGTGTTCTTGATGCTGAATAATCAGGACGAGATCACCAAGTCAATAGCTACTGGGAAATTCTCAAACAACTTTAAAGCAGAAACTGAAGCCATCAGAGATGCTGCAACAGTGGCTACTCAACACAAAAATAACATGCACAATAAATTGGTGATTCTGACTGATGCTCTGTCAGTACTATCAGCCCTAAAAAGCCCCAAGAACAATGAACTAGATGACTTGAGAACAACCCTGGACCAACTATGCAATAACTTCCAGAGAGTAGTCATTCAGTGGATACCATCACAATGTATTATACACGGGAACGAACGTGCAGACAAATTGGCTAAAGAGGGAGGGAGATTACCACAAGAGAACCATCCGCTCAGTTATGATGAAGCCAAATCCATCCTCAAAGGTCAGTACCATGAAAAATGGAAACGAGAACACCCAAAGCATAACAAGAGGGATGGATACCACCAACTATCAAGGAGGGATCAAGTCATCATACTTCGCCTACGCACTAGCCACAATAGAATGAGGAATCACATGTTCACCAAATTCAAAATAGGTAAAACCAGCCTATGCCACTGTACGCTGGACAATATGACTACAAAACATGTTCTACAGGATTGCCCCCAGTACACAGACCTGAGAAGAGCAATGTGATCCACACCCACCTCCCCGGAGGAGAAACTATATGGGGCAATCAAATCGCTTAAACAGACAGCTGCCTTCATGAGAGAGTCTGTAATCCAACTCTGATTGAGTCTTGATCGCAGAGAGAGAAAGAGATCTTCTATATCTTTTGTCCATGGAATAACAAAGTGTTCAGTAGTTTACACACCATATGGCATTTTGTATGAAGAAATATTCTCATGTAATTGTTTGATCCATGACTATTCTTCATACTGTTCACTAAATCACACTTATATGGCACATTCACACTTCCACTGTTTTTTTGTCTGCTTTCTTTCTTCATAAATCAGCATGTGATCAAGAAAGCATACATGTTTTTTGTAAGCAGTTATTTTCTTTACTTAATACTTATCTGTTAATTACCTAGAAATTATTTCTTAGAAGTGAAGAGCTCTTGGGGTGGTAGTGGTCAGTGACTCATAGCTGACTGCTTGCATCAATAGTCTTGGGACTATATATGGCCCTTTTCGTCTTGTCAGACGGTCTAGTGGAGGCTATTGCGTATTTTTTTGAGGTATTGTTTTTGCCGAACAGCTTCTCTCGTGGCTAATTCTACCAATGTTTGACAAACACACGCGGTCACATAATGAACAGGTCAGGCTCGCTGGTCCACAGGGTTTACCATCCTTTTTCATGAGTCTCTTCTCTTCTAAGTCCTGTCTTAGAACAGTCTCAAATGTTGTTATACCGTTCCTTATACGTGCTCTCCATGATGTGCGATCACTTGCCAGATGTTGCCAGTCGTTTTCACAGATGGAGAAGTCTTTCAGAGATGATTTGCAGATATCTCTATATCGTAGTTTAGGTCTGCCGATTTGTCGTTTTCCGTGTTTTAGCTCGCCATATAGTATTTGCCTAGGAATGCGTTTTTCTTCCATCCGTTGGACATGCCCCAGCCATCTTAGCCTTCGACTTCTGAGCATCGACATGATTGTTAGGGTCTTAGCATGTTGCAGGACAGTTAAGTTGGTTATTTCGTCCTGCCATTTGATGTGCATTATTTTGCGGAGACATCGCATGTGGAAGACATTTAGTCTTTTTTCCTGGTTTGAGTATGTTGTCCAGGTTTCGGATCCATATAGTAGTGTGCTAAGCACACAAGTTTGATATATTAAGAGTTTAGTCTTTTGAGTTAGTTTTGTGTTGTTCCATGCCCTTTTTGTGAGTTTGCCGAAGGTCGTAGCTGCCTTACCAATTCGACAGTTTATTTCTTCATCAAGAGAGATGGTTTGCGTAACTGTGGATCCAAGATATGTAAATTTCTGTACTGATTCTAGTGGGCAGTCTTTTAGTCTTGGGACTGCTACTTGGAAAAATGCAGGTCATACATGTGAAAATACAAAACTTGGTCCTGGATCCTGTTGAACAGTGCTGATGGACTTATATTGCTCTCCAGAACATGTTTTTTTTTTCATCCAAAAAAAGTAGCCAAAACTCAGTCATCACATCCCAAAAATGTGAAAATTGTTGTCTAGCAGGTGTCAGAAGTGCTGGAGTACGTACATCATAATAGATATTTATGTGTACATGGCATTGCCAATCTATGGGGACCTGTGAACTATCTTCTCACCCCAGGATGAAATTGTCCCCACGCCATCATATCTCAACTCCCCTCCATATCACAATGTGGGTCTGCCTATACTGATATGATGGCCATCTATGTGTTAATTCCTCCAAGCCATGGAGTTAGGCAGGCTTCACATTGGTCCATTCCCTGTCACCTACTGTCTACTGTCATGTGCTCCGCTCTTTCACAGGTGTCATATGTAGGTCATTTGTACTGAAAGGATCTTCATGTCCTGGGCCTAATGTGTCTGTGTCATATATCACAGACCTGTTGGAGATAGGGCATGGTGGTCTTCTCATCAAGCTGAAAGCGTCAGTCCTCTGTGTGTGCCATTAGGGGATCTCAAAGCAATTTAGGAATTACAAACTCCATCTCATCCACAGGGGGTACCTATAGAGGTGGTGCTAAGACAGAAGAAAAAGAGACACACTCAAGAGAGAGTGAGGTTGAGTGAATGAGTACCATGCGTCGGTGAATTCTGGTCCTGCATGTATAGGGGCTCACCTCGTCCCTGCCCAGTTATACCTCAGGGAACTCGGTCACACCCAAGACCAACTTTGTGCCAACAAGGGGAACCACGTGTAGGTGTGGTATCAAATTAATTTACAGAGATGATCCTGTCATTCAGTAACCAGAGCACCTGGTGAGTGAGAGGCTATGAATGCTTCATTTAACTTTTGGTGGTTTCAAGACCAAACACCACCCTAATACTCATCAAATGAAATTTAAAGGAGGCAGTAAGTGAGTTGTAAAGTCCAGTGGCTATTTACAGTCCTGAAAATTTACCAGAATGTGTTTCAATATGCTGCATGTTCACTAGAACAGCATGAATGATCACATTGTGTTTCAAAATGCTGCATGTTCACTAGAACAGCATGAATGATCACATTGTGTTTCAAAATGCTGCATGTTCACTAGAAAGGTATGAATGATCACATTGTGTTTCAAAATGCTGCATGTTCACTAGAAAGGTATGAATGATCACAATGTTTCAAAATGCTGCATGTTCACTAGAAAGGTATGAATGATCACATTGTGTTTCAAAATGCTGCATGTTCACTAGAACTGCATGAATGATCACATTGTGTTTCAAAATGCTGCATGTTCACTAGAACAGCATGAATGATCACATTGTGTTTCAAAATGCTGCATGTTCACTAGAAAGGTATGAATGATCACATTGTGTTTCAAAATGCTGCATGTTCACTAGAAAGGTATGAATGATCACAATGTTTCAAAATGCTGCATGTTCACTAGAAAGGTATGAATGATCACATTGTGTTTCAAAATGCTGCATGTTCACTAGAAAGGTATGAATGATCACATTGTGTTTCAAAATGCTGCATGTTCACTAGAACAGTATGAATAATCACAATGTGTTTCAAAATGCTGCATGTTCACTAGAACAGTATGAATGATCCCAATGTGTTTCAAAATGCTGCATGTTCACTAGAACAGTATGAATGATCACAATGTGTTTAAAAATGCTGCATGTTCACTAGAAAGGTATGAATGATCACAATGACTACTGTTGGTTGCTGGGAAGGGGGCTGAGCAGATGCCCTGTTGGCAGTGATGCCATTCCATTGCAAAGTTCCAGATAATTCTGGCTGAAATAGGGCCCTTCTCTGAACTATTACTCCAAAATCATTTATGCAAAAAAAGCCACTTCAACATCCAGACCAGACACTGAAGGACTGTAACAATGGTTGGGGGTACAAGCAAACTTTTTAGATAAATTTTTATTTATAAAGATCTGTTTTCAAAATGATTACATCACATTTGGGAGTAATGTGTTGGATGAATCATAAAGAGGAAACTAAAATGAGAAATAAGAAAAATAAAAGTGATATTGAGAGACACTGAGAAGAACACTTACAAGAGAGGTAGAGATAACTGGCTTCTACTGGGATTGAGAAGCTCCCTCAGAGTAAGGACTTAAAGTGAGCAACACTGTGAGCTCTTTGAGATGTCAGACAGCACTACTAGAATGTATCATGTTAGATGACAGACATTCAATACTTGGGAGAAAACAAAAGAAATAAAGAAAGAAATGATCATCATCATCAAGTACCATGCCTGCTGGTGTAGGTGATCATGTCTCTTCACAACTTTCGATCTTGACAGTTATTTATCATTTCTGTTGTTAACCTTCTGCCAAGCCATTCTCTTAAGCTGTCTGGTATCTTTTCTCTTTGCTTCCCTCTGTCTCTTCATCTCTCAATTTTCCCTGTTGTCACAATATATTCCAGCTGTTCCCTTCTCATTACATGGCCAAAATCTGATGATTGTTTCTTCATAATATTGGAAATGAGCTCTCTCTTTGCTTTGACCTCTTTCAGAATGTTTTCATTATTCTTCTTAGCTGTCAATGGTATTCTTAACATTCTCCAGTAAAACATTTCTACAATCTGCATTGATTTTATTGTCTGTAGTCCTATTGTCCATGATTAACATCCATATGTTAAGACTGGCCCTACATAAAATTGAAGACATATTTTCCTGTTTCTTTTGTCAAAAATGGATTGCACAGTATCTTCCTTATTTTTTGGAAAGCTGCTTTTGCCTGAGCCATTCTGCATCTCACCTCTGTTGTATATCTACTATCTGAGGTTAACATTGTTCCCAGATATTTAAATTCAATTACCTGTTTTAATATGAAATGATATTACATGAAAATGAAGAAATCAAATTAAACAAAGAAAGTAATCTTTATTATTATTATACAGACTTAACAACAGCTACCAGCAGCAATGGCATTGTTTTTCCAAACAGTGAGAGAAGAAGCATTGAGGCAAAAAGTAACTCCATTTATGTACCAAAGAAGACATTTGAAAATGTTAAAGGTATTTTTTACATTAGCTTTAATTTAGCTCTTTGGTTATATACAAAGTAGAGAGATACTTTCTCTGATTATGTCCACCTTTCTATTTGCTTCAAAAACACGGGCATTCAAAAGTATAACTGCAGAGTAAAATATAAGCTAATGGAAATTTTGTGCTGTTAAATAAACCATTTGCATTTCCTACCTGAACTGCTATCAACAAACAGAATCAGCAACTCATATGCAAGACCTGCTGAGCGCTGTAAAGAAATGCAAACTTTATTATTGAGTTATATGTGGGTTATCATTAATTTCACTCCGAACATGTCCATAGGTGCTCAGATCTTCTCCTCAGCATGTCCCTCAGCGTACAGCAACTAATGATTCCAGTTCTGTGTTGATTAATAACTCCTCTCATCCACCCACTAAGCCTCTCCTTTTTGGCTGCACCCATCTTTACTCCTATCTCTTTCATCAGGGAGGAGAGACGTGGACTCATGGTTGTTGAAGTCCTGTGCCCTTCCTGCATCTCAGAGGGCATTGATGATGTCTGCCTGATCCATTGGTTGACTGTCTTCCACAGCTAGCCAACCTGTCCACTTTTTCATTGCCCCATACTCCCGCATGTCCTGGGACATTGACAAAAGTAACTCTGATATCATTGACTTCTGTAATGACTCAACCCATTGCCTACGTACAGAGCCTACCTCCACATTTCTTATCATCGAATCACTCACAATTGCTCATTAAGTCACTTAGTATACATGTGTGAATGCAGTTTTGTGACTCCATCCAGATGAATACCCTGGTCACTGCTATCTTGCTACTCGTGATCATAAGATATGCACCACTATCTGCTTTGACTAATCTGCCTGCCGAGTGTGCTGTAAATGCCATGCACTTCTTTCGTGTCATAATACAGATCCATCTGTGTAGAAGACCGCATCTTCCTCTTCGATGTTGTCCAAAATGAGGGCGTTGACCTCCGCATCGACCACGACTGGATTCTCTTCTCTCTGTTGAGTGTGATAATGATAATACATGAGAATGTGCCCCTCAGTGACATAGGCACTGGGATCCACTCTGCGCCAGTGTTGATATTGGTAAGACCACATATCTGTTTGATGACATTTCTGCAAGCCCTCCCATGATTTGCCTCTTCTTAGCCATGTCACCTTTCCCCATGTTTATCTCGTGGTGCAATGGATGCTCTTTATCTGCACTTATCTTAAGGTATGCTCGTACTGTCCAGAACTTGATCCTGCCATTCATAGTTGGAAAATCAAGAAGATACCTCAGTGCTACACAGGAAGTGTCTCTCATACACACAAAGATGAGTATCATTTCATTCTGTACTTTCTCTAGCCTCTTGATCTGTGTTACACTGACAGTGGGGATTGCTAGGGCATACTTAATTGGTGTGAGGACCAGTCCTTGGAACAGAAATGTAAGTAGCCTCTGTTCAATATTGGAAGCTGCCATGACCTTCTTTGCGGACTTTTGTTATCACAAGGTCGACATGGTACCTAAAACACAAATTGCAGTCAAACTTAACTTCCAGGTATGTCATTAACCTTTGGTTCTTTGGTTATGGAAGGCCCCGGTATCACTGCAAACGAATTAAAATCCATAATTGCTCAACCTCTCGTGCCAGCGTAATCATCCGAATTAATATCTCATCTCCCAAACAAAGAAAGGTAACTGTAGTCCCCATCGTAGCAGTCTCAGCACATGCCAAAAGACAAGGCAAAACCATGCAGAAAGTGAACATAGCAACTGTTCCCTGTCATACGATATCATCATTCATCGTAAACAATTGGAATATCAAAACATGATAAAAAACGTATGAAACACACAGCTCACGGTGTGCACAGAGCGCTTAACTCAGTAGCTCCTGCAACAAGCCGGACTTGGAATATGAGGAAACTGCAACAAGGAACACTTTTCATACATAGCCTTCAATAATTCCTGCTGCCTATCCACCATATACTGGAAGTTCCTTCAATAAACATATGATCAGCCCTAATCCCAAAACAACTACAAACCCCTGAAAAGGAGTGTTAAGAGAACCATTTTTCAGACTTTTGTACCAGTCATATTTGGCTTAACATTCACTTGAGCAGAATGCAATAACATGTATCAGGATGTGTGTATATATATATATATGTATCCCCAGACAAATACTATATGGTGAACTAATACACGGTCATTAATCTGTCCCTTGTCACATTGTCAACCCCCATTCACACCACCATTTTTTCCTTGTTGACAATATGATTGTTAAGGGAGAACCTTGCTATTGAAGTTTTATTAGGATTAACCAAGGCATCTGATACTTCACACCAGGAAAAAATGCGATCGAGTTTGTTTTGCAATGCAGAAGTGAATACCCATCTGTCTATTCCCTGTCCATATACCAGAATGTCATCAGCAAAGTCATAGTTCTTCCCCTCCCATTCAACTGTTGTGCCGTGATTGCTATTGTGTACACATTATATAGGACTGGTGACTTTTACTGTGGTATTGTATCTGTTGTGCCGTGATTGCTATTGTGTACACATTATATAGGACTGGTGACTTTATTACTGTGGTATCATTCAACTGTCCTGGCAACAACTGCTTTGCAGAGGGCACTGAGAGCAAACAATTTGGGAGGCAGAAGACAAGATGGGGAGACAAGGGGAAGTCTTGAACTCTTCAGCTCACAATGAGCAACTGCAAACAGAGAATAAAGGAGGAAGCTGGATGTAACCATCAATGCTGCTCCATGAACAACAGTAGTATTAGGATGAAAAGTTTGTGATATCTAGGAACCTATGCCGGAACAAATAGAAGGTTTTAAGTAGAAATAAGGAACATTCGTCTCTTCAACAAAAGTACATTACGAAAATAAACAAAAACACATATAACAAATCAGTAGCTATATTTGGGAGTCAGAAGCAGAGTCTTGCAGTCATACAGAATCAATATTGCTGTGTGGATAAATAGTCAGGGTAACTGACAATCTGTAGTCAATGGTAGAGGTGTGGTCTCAGAGAAGCATTCTTATTGTTCCTTGAGTAGATAAGAATCAAATAAATAAATATTGCAATTATACAGCATCATGAGAAAATTGGTAATATAGTAACAGAATAACAAACACAATTCTTTGGAAATACATTCAGAAAAAATGTCTGGAAAACATAGTGGCAAGAAAAAAGAGGATAAAAGAAACTGAGAAGGGCAGAGAAGAAAGATCCTGGACTTGATGATAAAGCAGTTAAAGAAAATGAAAGTCAAGTCAAGTGTAAAGATAACACTACATAAATAACTATGTTTGTGTATCTATCTCTTTCTAAGGAAACGCTCCGGTAAGTCAATTACCAATAATAAGGTTTCCTTTGCTTGTTTCAGTATCTTTACAATGGGGTTAATAAAACGAACAAAATTAAAATTGATGCATTGAATGATGAGAATGCATGATCGATGACAGCTAGCAACCTTTACTTATTGAATTAGAAAATAATATTTTCATGAGAGAGAGAGAGAAGAAAACTAACACAATTTTTCTGTACTTCAATCCAGATGCAGTCAAGTACTCAGTTATAGTGTACAAGAATGCCACAGACAAATTTAAAATAAATCAAACTTTACAGAGTGGGTAAGTCAATGCCACACAGAATTAAGTCATAAATATTTCTATAACAAATGTACCTTTATGTCTGCATTTGCTTGTATTATGCCTATAATTTTGGTAGTCCCGTATAACAATACTTTTAGTTTGTCCCTCAAGCTGACAAAATGTTCTCTAATGTTCAAGTAACAAAATTTCATTATCTGTTTTCCTACTTCTATCATTTCTCCTGCTGTGATAATTAAAAACACGGGAAACAAACTTATCAACATTTTCCCCCCAATATCGCCTTTGGCATCTTGACAGATGGTTGGTTGCAAGCAGTCATGATAAGTCAGTAGTTTGGTAAAACTATTAGTGTCTTATTATGAAAACTTTGCTGAACAGCTTCTCTTGTGGCTGAATCTGCCAATATTAGACAGACAGATCCATCCGCAGAACAAGCAAGGTGTATTCGTGGTGCCTCGTCTCCTTTCTCCTGCACCTTTTGTCTTCTGAATTTGATATCAGCACTGCCTCGAAATATGCTGTGCCATTTTTATTTTTGTTCTCCATGTGCTACGAGCTGCAGTCATATTTTCCCAGTTTCTTTCACTGATAAAGAATTCCCTTTAAGAAAGCCCTGCAAACATCCTTATATCTCAGCTCTGGTCTGCCCTTTGGTCTCTTTCCATCCTTCAGTTCGCCATACAATATTTGTTTGGTATACAAATGTTTGTCATTTTTCTTACATGTCCTAGCCAACTTAGTCTATAACTTCTAAGTGTTGCCATGATGGATGGGAGTTTGGCTCGTTGTAAGACACTAGAGTTGGTTACTTTGTTCTGACATTTGATGTTCATAATTTTTCGATGGCAGCGTGCATGAAAGCTGTTTAACCTTTTCTCATACCCTGCATGTGCAGTCCAAGTTTCTCATCCGTATAGAAGTGTACTAAGCACATAACTTTCGTAAATTTGAATCTTAGTCTTGAGTGTTAATTTGGTGTTGGCCCATTCTCTATCTTTAAGTTTACCAGATGTGGAAGCTGCCTTTCCGATTCAGGAATTTATTTCTTCTTCAATAGAGACAGTGGTTGTGACCATAGAACCAAGATAGGTGACCTTTCTCTCAGATTCAAGGAGTGTGTTATTTAATGATGTAGCTGCAGGACTGGCTACACCTTGTTGAAGCACCAGTCTTCTGTATGTACACTTATTGACAGAGAGAATAAATCACATGATCCAGCTAGATTGTTAATCATTGACTGCAGGACAGACAGATTCTTTGTGAGCAACCAGTGCTGCATCATCAGCGAATAGAAGCTCCTTGATTAGGGTCTCTGTTGTTTTAAATTTTGACCTTAGATGTGCTAGATTGAATAAGGAGCCGTCAGATCTTGTACGGATATAGACGTCTCCAGAGAGTAAAAATCATATAGGTGGTTGACCATCGAGCTCTAAACTGGCACTGGGACTCAGGAAGGATAAGTTCCGTCTTTTGTGTAGGTGCTTTAAAACAATTCTTGCAAATGCCTTTCCAGTTATACTCAGGAGGGATATACCCCTATAGTATTTCCCCATTGCAACCTTTTAAATGAATAGATTTCAAACGAACAGATAAGAGACAAATATGAACAAGAACACATGTCGAGCATTATAAGAAGATGTTGTTGGAAGTACATTGGTCATGTTCTAAGAATGAATGAAGAAAGACTTCCCCACTATGCATTCATGTGGAAACCACCAGGGAAAAGAAAACAAGGCTGACCAAGAGAATCACTTTGCAGAACAATTACTAAGGAAGGCTCTATCGTGGGAGTAAAAAAACAACCAAGAATTAGAAAAACTAGCAGAATATTGTCAATGTCAACCTGAGAGGAAAGTGAATTATTAAGTGAATGGATTCTGTTAAAATCACAATACACACAACTTATCCGTAGATTATTTAGATTTTGATTTAGATCTTGTTTGTCCCTGTTGAAAACCTTTTTGAGTCAAACTTATAGATCCACAAGGCTGTCGTGTCTATTATTTTATTGTATCTTCACCAAGGTTTCACATTCACCAAGGTTTCACATGGTATCCATTGGCTATCTATTTGTTCATACATATAAAGTCTCAATTTGATGTAGAAGCTGAAATGTTGCGACAGGCAGAAAGTTATTTTTAGCAATTTACTGTAGAGCGACAAGAGAATGTAATGATCTATTGCAGGCTTTGACCATCCAGCATATCTTTTTTCTTATCACAGTTATCTTGAGAATATCATAACATTAGATCAATCAGAACATTATTGGAGCATTGAAACCAATGTTGAAATAGCATTTCCTCACCAAAATTAAATTATTAATGGACTCTTCACTTTGACATCAGCTAAGTCATCACAATGTCAGATGTTTAATCTCACTTCTAGTCAACTTCTCATGTCATCAAATTTCCCTGTTACAACTTGATTCTCCAGCCTTTTGTTGCAGGTAAATGTCTATATAATTTGTCATCTTCAGAATCAGAAAGAAATGAGAATCAGAATAGCAAAACTGGCAGTGACTTTCAAAAACTTTGATAAAATATAGAAATCAAAGTTACTAAGCACAAAAACAAAGCTCAGGATTTTCAAACCAAATGTATTATCCACTCTTACTTGTGTGAGAACTGAAAAACAACTAAAGAAATAGAAAATTAACTGGATGCATTTGAAAACAACTAAAGAAATAGAAAATTAACTGGATGCATTTGAAAACAACTAAAGAAATAGAAAATTAACTGGATGCATTTGAAAACAAATACCTCAGGAAAATGCTTGATATCTCATTGAATGAATTTAAGACAAATGCAGAAATAAGGGAAGCGACAAACCATGCTAAAATATCAACTGTAATTCAGAGAAAAAGGGGGTCATGTGGTGAGAAAAGACAACAAGAGAATCTCAAAGCAAGCTTCCAACCGGAATGTAAAAGAAAAAGAGGCTGACTTGAAATGCTAAAAAGAACACTGAAATGAGAGGCAACTACAGCAGGCATCGGCTCCATCACCGAGATCAAGCGATGTGTCCAGAGTAGGGACGGTGTGTGGCAAATTACAAGGCGGATCCTGGTGAAGATCTGATGTTTGATAACAAAGGTCATCAGACGCAGAGTCAAGAATTTCTGCCCTATGTTCTATCTTCTGCTTAAAAGGACAATAGATAGACAGACTGGATGGATGGATGGATTGATTGATTTGTCTTTTTTAAAAATGTTAATTACATAGTCATTTTTAAAATTATGATTAAAGTAAAAAATACTTACTCAGGCACATCATTGTGACTTCACTGTGCCTGCAGCCTTTATTCTTCAACCCTATTACAAAAACTCTCAGCACACTGCAGAAGAGAGAAAAAAATCACAATGATAGTTTTTTAAAAATAGTTTTCATTGGCCTTCTCATGTAGTATTTCTTTGTTTGATCTTTTAGCTGTCTACGATGAGCTCATTATTCAGGAACTACATCTCAAATACATACTGTAGCTGATCTTTCTGATTTGAATTCAGTTCATGATTCACTTCCATAATGAAATCTTGACCGTAATCATTTCTGCACCATTAGACGTCACATAGGGCTCGTAGTGTTTTTCGCCATCAATTTCTATTCTTGGCAAGATATTCGATCTTATCTAATGAGTCTATGCCTGCCAACTTTGCTTCTCTTATAAGTGTATTTTCAGTGTCTCTCTAGGTCTTCCTCTTTTTCTGTATCCTGATGTTTCCCATAGAAGTGCCTGTTTTCAAATTTTCTTGTTGTCTTTTCTCAGCACATGTCCAACATATGTCCATCTTCTCTTCTTAATGGTACATAAGATCATTGCTTGCATGACCATTTCTCTTATCTCTATCTTAGTCTTGAATTCATTCCATTGTACACAGATTAATTTTCTTAGACATTTGTAGTGCAATACAGGTTCTTTAGAGTAAACACCACAAAACTCTCTCATTTCTAAAACCAGGAATTTAAGAAAGACTGTTTCAGGCATATTCTTCTAAAGAAATATGTGTGAAACATTATTTTTCAAAATATTATAAAGAAATTGTCCAAAGAAACAATATGTTTTAAGTGGTAAACTTTTTTTATATGTCTTAGGTCCTTAAGCAAGAAAGTCTTAAATTCAGACGTTTTGACACTTGTGATCAACGTTACCAAAACTAGATTATCACCACCTTTGGTCTTGAATTTCTCTCTTGCAAAAGTAAGTTGCTATCTAACTCTCATGATCTTTGCAATATGACAACTTGAAAGCCTTATTGTTATAGGTAGTTAAATGGGATTTTAAAATAACATTTATAAGGTTACAGTGGTGAAGTTTTCTTAGAAGTTAATAATTTAATTTTCTCAGAATTTAGTGAATTTTTCATAGGATTTAATGGTGAAATTTTTCTTGGAACTTAATGTGAATTTTCTTAGAACTTAATGGTGAATTTCCTTAGAACTTAATGGTGAATTTTCTTAGAACTTAATGGTGAATTTTCTTAGAACTTAATGGTGAATTTTCTTAGAACTTAATGGTGAATTTCCTTAAAACGTAATGGTGAATTTTCTTAGAATTTTAATAGTGAATTTTCCTAGAATTTAATGGTGACAATTTTTTTAGGATTGCATATATTTTTCCTATTTAGTAATAACATTTCCTTGCCGGCTGTAGATAAACATTTGTCAGATTTGATGATATATTCTTAGGATTTGGTAAAAATGCTTTATTCAACTTTAACTGCTGTATTAGATAAACCTGGTTTGTTTATTTTTGCAGGTCAATTATTCAAACCCCACCTGTGGATATCTGGACACAAGTGCCAGGTAATAAAATGCTTTGAACATAATTAATAGAAAAATTAGCTGTCAGGTATTTCATAACTATATATGATTGATAGTATCCTCTATCAATTGTACTGGTTGTAGTACTGGAGTCCCTACAGCTGCTAACAAATAAAGTGATAACTTTAGAGAGCAAACTTTAGTACGGTCCTGTGGACAATTAGTAGTAAAAATGAAATTAAAAAGACAGTATGGTTACAGATTTATGTAGGTCAGCTGTAACCACACCGCTTTTATTCAATTCTATTCTCTTTTAAGAGGTGAGATGCAGAATGGCTGAGGCAAAAGCAGCTTTCCAAAAAATGAGGAAGATACTATGCAATCCATTTTTGACAATAGAAACAAGAAAAAGAGTTCTTAAATGTTATGTAGAGCCAGTCTTGATATATGGATGCGAATCATGGACAACAGGACAACAGACAAGAAAATCACTGGAGTCTGTAGAAATGTGGTTTTACAGAAGAATGTTGAGAGTACCATGGACAGCTAAGAAGAGTAATGAAGATGTTCTGAGAGAGGTCAAAGCAAAAAGAGAGCTAATTTCCAATATTAGGAAGAAACAATCATCATCTTTTGGCCATGTAATGAGAAGAGAACAACTGGAATATATTGTAACAACTGGGAAAATTGAGGGACGAAGAGATAGAGGGAAGCAAAGAGAAAAAAATAACAGACAGCTTAAGAGAATGGCTTGGCAGAAGGTCAACAACAGAAATGATAAATAGCTGCCGAGATCGAAAGCTGTGGAGAGACATGATCACCTATGCCAGTAGGCCCGGTACTTGATGATGATGATTCTCTTTTTTCCTTTCATCAACAACTAAAAAGACCAAAGAGGAAATTCTCAATAAGGCCAACATAAAAGGAGCTCCTAAAAAAAATAAGAAAGAAACAATCAACATTCTTTGGGCACATCATAAGAAGAGGAAAGTTGGAATACTTGGTTACAACTAGCAAAATAGGGAAAGAGAGATTGCGGATGACAGAGAGAGAAGATACTAGATCGCTTGGCATCGTGGCATGGTATACAATCAACAAACGAATTGATACAATATACTGTGGACAGAAAATTCTGAAAGGATGATCACCTATGCCAACTGTTATGGCACATGATGATGATGTAAATAAAATTTTTAGAGCTTCTGTTTCTTTTCCTGTTGTTTTATTCATTGTCCATGTTTCTAATCCATACAACATTAACAACCCTGTTATATTCTTTGCTTTAGTGTGATAGGTGTTTGGGCAACAGAAGGCTGTGTCACAGTCAATTTTGGTGACGTAATCCAGTGCTCCTGCAACCACCTCACAAACTTTGCTGTGTTGATGAGTCCTTATCCAGTAAGTGTAACGATACCTTAACTATTAGTCACAGCTGTTTTGTTTATATCTCAAAGTGACATTTTAGTTCTAATCTTGACAATTTTGCAGCATTAAAGGATGATGTCCAGAGCCTAGTACGTTGCACTAAATCTAAAAATAGATAAATATATGGGTTTTAATTTGTGATACCCCACACAAAATGTGACATTTTTAGTTCAAGTTAATATTTATGAATTAATGATATTTTAGTAGTTAATTATTGTACCAAAAAGATCAAAGGTCGGCAAATCTGAGTCTCGGGGAATGCAATATTACATTTTTGTTGTTGTTGCGTTCACCAGCTTTCAACTCTGACGAAGTCCCTAGAGACTAGGAATTGAATTTTGCGTGTTAATCCATTTTTCCCTGGCAGCCGTGTGCACAGGGGTCCCTCGCCGCACAGGCAGATAACTCTGATTTCGGAGGTACTCATGTTTTTTCCGTCGATGAGTAACTGACATTTCAAGCCGGACCTCGCTGCTGAAACCAGGGGTGGTTGCCGCAGAGAGAAATCATAAATAAAAATCCCAATCGGTGTAGCCGAAATTTGAACCCACAACCTCTCTGTCTCGACGCCGGTGTCTTGCCTAGAGACCAACCAGTCCCCCCATGGACTTGGAATATGAGGAAACTGCAACAAGGAAAACTTTTCATGCATAGCCTTCAATTGTTCCCGCCACCTATCCACCATATACCGGAAGTTCACGTCCTCCTGAAAATGATGATCGTCATATTTTTTTAAAAAATGTATAATAAGTAGATCAAAGTAGATCATCATTTTGAATTTAGCGCAGAGAAGTGCAGTGGAGAACCGAAATTAATCAAACCCCGAATGCACTTTCTGCAGCGATCGAGAGATTAATCACAAAGGTTTTTACTTTTTAAGACACAACTTCTTCTGATCATTTTGAATTTATAATAGTAGTATGTGTATTTTATCTTTTTGGAAAGATACACATGAGAAAATCAAATAAGGTGTCAAAGGATAAATAATTGTGGAGTCTAATTGTCCACTTTTCTATTTAACCACTATTTGTATGTGCTTTTGTAGGTAAGATGGGCTGGCTATGTGATATTCAAATCAGATCATAGTCTGCAGAAGAAACAATGAGGGAACAGGCAAATAGATGCAGTGATATGGTAAGGCTGGTAGCAAAGGAGCCAGTAGCGGGGTGTAACGTACTCTCCTACAAGGTATTGTGACAGCTTTACAAAATAGGAACACAACAAAATACTGACATTTCGGCCTACATGCAGCCTTCTTCAGAAAACAAGAATAAGAACAACAAACAATGAAGCACAGAAGAAACAATTATTTTGTGAAGCGCAAAGAGAACAGACAGTTATTTAGCAGAAAAGGGGCAAATGTTTCACTCAGCAACAGAGCTGAAAACTGCTAGTGACTCACAACTGACAACTTGCATGAGGAATTTAGTCAACCAGAACTATTCAGCTAGCCAGGCCTAGTGAGTAGGGATCAAGAGAAAGCAACCTTTTACTCAAAAACACCATGTTGAAGACAGATGTTTTGGGCCAAAAGGTGCAAATATTACAGTTCTACTCTAAATAACAGCAGAGCCCATCCACACTCACTTAATGTCTTTTTAAAATCAGATGACGAAGAGGTCTAGGTATTCCTTTAGTCGTCAGGTGAACGAAAGAGAGACAGCAGAATGTAAAAAAATGTACATAGATAAACTAAAGATATCACTAAGAAGAAAGAAAAGAAAACAAGAAAGAGCCCATCACACTCTGTTCCCCCAAAAGAATAAGCAGTTAATGCTCATATCTTTTTTTTTATCTTTGACACATTTAAATTTGACCAATGTAGCCTACACTGAGCTTGTGCAACTTTTATTTTCCAGAAGAAAAGTCAGGTACCCATTTAAAGCTTGGCACATCTAGAAGCTGTTAATTGGAATCAAACCTGACCTATTGACCTCAGTATCCATTAACCAGTGCTCCACTGTGCTGGAAAGATCAAGAAGCTAACATGACTGAAATCCCCAAATGATTCAGCTTTTAAAAATATACTCACAAGGCAGCAGTAAATTAGAATAGAATAACAACAATAAAATAGACTGGAATGGTGCACAACCAGTGAGCTGGAACCATCAAAGTACTCACACTTCTTCATCTGCTGAAAGTGATTGAGAACTAATGGTTTTACCTTGAGTGATGTGATGTCATAGTTAGCAAAAATGAAAGATGTGAGCATGCATGTGAGTCTGTGTATAGAGATAGGCACAAATAGCAAATACACAATTGATTCAATATCATGCTGGCCGTAAGTAGAGCTGCAGAAAACATGGAAAATAAACCCAAAACTGGTCTTAAGCAACTAAACCTGTGGAGAAATGAGACAAACTACAAGATATACAAATTTCTGCAACAGCCGTCATCACGTACAAACCAACAAATAATATTATACAACAATGAAAGGCCTTTTTCGTTTGTTTTTGTATAATAATATTTGTTGTTTTGTACCTGATAAAGTCTTTTACTGAAATGTCCTAGTTTGTGTCATCTCTCTATAGGTTTAACTGTTTATCATCATTTTGTGTTTATTTTACGTTTATTTTACATTGATGTTATGTTTTATGTATATAAACGTCTTTTATTATTATGTACTAACATAGGTTACACTGGCCTGGCCACGTACATGGTATGAAAGATATCTGCATACCAAAAGATATACTCTATGGACAACTAGCAGATGGTAAAAGAACTAGAGGGTGCCCAAAACTTTGATTTGTAGACATGTGTAAACGCGACATGAAGACTCTGAACATAGACCCAACAGCATGGGAAGAAATAGCTGCAGACCGCAATCTCTGGAAACACCCTCTAAACCTCCAACTCAAGCAAGAAGCAGACAGATTTATAGATAAAGAGAATACACAGCAAAAGAAAAGAAAAAATAACATTTCTAGGGGATCTGAAAAGTTCATAGTCAACCATGACTGACCAAGGCTACTATTATGTTCTCCAGAAAATGTAAATAGACATTACTACACCTTTGGCATTGCTAATTTCAATAGATGTGTGTTATATTTTCAAAACATCATATTATAATATATACAGTTATTTATTTCAGGCTGGTGTGTATGGAAACATTCTGAGCATCATCTCAGCAGTGGGCTGTGGCATATCTATCTTCTTCTTGCTCATCACAATTATTGTTTACATAAGCTTGTGGAAGTGAGTACTAGATTGTTTGTTTACTTGATACTTTCACAGTTGATTATAATGTTATACTTTCACAGCTTTTTATTTTATAGCTTTTCTGCTTCATTGTCTTCATTATGTAATATATTTATGTTCCATTTCTCTCCACTGCATAAATATTTTGGGCTATATTTATGTTCTACTTCTCTCCACAACATAAATATTTTGGGCTATATTTATGTTTTACTTCTCTCCACTATGTAAATATTTTGGGCTATATTTATGTTCCATTTCTCTCCACCATGTCAATATTTTGGGCTATATTTATGTTCCATTTCTCTCCACTACATAAATATTTTGGGCTATATTTATGTTCTACTTCTCTCCACAGCATAAATATTTTGGGCTATATTTATGTTCTACTTCTCTCCACCATGTCAATATTTTGGGCTATATTTATGTTCTATTTCTCTCCACCTTGTCAATATTTTGGGCTATATTTATGTTCCATTTCTCTCCACTACATAAATATTTTGGGCTATATTTATGTTCTACTTCTCTCCACAGCATAAATATTTTGGGCTATATTTATGTTCTACTTCTCTCCACCATGTCAATATTTTGGGCTATATTTATGTTCCATTTCTCTCCACTACATAAATATTTTGGGCTATATTTATGTTCTATTTCTCTCCACCATGTCAATATTTTGGGCTATATTTATGTTCTATTTCTCTCTACCATGTCAATATTTTTGGCTATATTTATGTTCTATTTCTCTCCACAACATAAATATTTTGGGCTATATTTATGTTCTATTTCTCTCCACCATGTCAATATTTTGGGCTATATTTATGTTCTATTTCTCTCCACCATGTAAATATTTTGGGCTATATTTATGTTCTATTTCTCTCCACAACATAAATATTTTGGGCTATATTTATGTTCTATTTCTCTCCACCATGTCAATATTTTGGGCTATATTTATGTTCTATTTCTCTCCACCATGTCAATATTTTGGGCTATATTTATGTTCTATTTCTCTCCACCATGTCAATATTTTGGGCTATATTTATGTTCTATTTCTCTCCACAACATAAATATTTTGGGCTATATTTATGTTCTATTTCTCTCCTCCATGTCAATATTTTTGGCTATATTTATGTTCTATTTCTCTCCTCCATGTCAATATTTTTGGCTATATTTATGTTCTATTTCTCTCCTCCATGTCAATATTTTGGGCTATATTTATGTTCTATTTCTCTCCTCCATGTCAATATTTTGGGCTATATTTATGTTCTATTTCTCTCCTCCATGTCAATATTTTGGGCTATATTTATGTTCTATTTCTCTCCTCCATGTCAATATTTTGGGCTATATTTATGTTCTATTTCTCTCCTCCATGTCAATATTTTGGGCTATATTTATGTTCTATTTCTCTCCTCCATGTCAATATTTTGGGCTATATTTATGTTCCATTTCTCTCCACTACATAAATATTTTGGGCTATATTTATGTTCTATTTCTCTCCACCATGTCAATATTTTGGGCTATATTTATGTTCTATTTCTCTCTACCATGTCAATATTTTTGGCTATATTTATGTTCTATTTCTCTCCACAACATAAATATTTTGGGCTATATTTATGTTCTATTTCTCTCCACCATGTCAATATTTTGGGCTATATTTATGTTCTATTTCTCTCCACCATGTAAATATTTTGGGCTATATTTATGTTCTATTTCTCTCCACAACATAAATATTTTGGGCTATATTTATGTTCTATTTCTCTCCACCATGTCAATATTTTGGGCTATATTTATGTTCTATTTCTCTCCACCATGTCAATATTTTGGGCTATATTTATGTTCTATTTCTCTCCACCATGTCAATATTTTGGGCTATATTTATGTTCTATTTCTCTCCACAACATAAATATTTTGGGCTATATTTATGTTCTATTTCTCTCCTCCATGTCAATATTTTGGGCTATATTTATGTTCTATTTCTCTTCACCATGTCAATATTTTGCGCTATAGTTATGTTCCATTTCTCTCCTCCATGTCAATATTTTGGGCTATATTTATGTTCTATTTCTCTCCTCCATGTCAATATTTTGGGCTATATTTATGTTCTATTTCTCTCCTCCATGTCAATATTTTTGGCTATATTTATGTTCTATTTCTCTCCTCCATGTCAATATTTTTGGCTATATTTATGTTCTATTTCTCTCCTCCATGTCAATATTTTGGGCTATATTTATGTTCTATTTCTCTCCTCCATGTCAATATTTTGGGCTATATTTATGTTCTATTTCTCTCCTCCATGTCAATATTTTGGGCTATATTTATGTTCTATTTCTCTCCTCCATGTCAATATTTTGGGCTATATTTATGTTCTATTTCTCTCCTCCATGTCAATATTTTGGGCTATATTTATGTTCTATTTCTCTCCTCCATGTCAATATTTTGGGCTATATTTATGTTCTATTTCTCTCCACCATGTCAATATTTTGGGCTATATTTATGTTCTATTTCTCTCCACCATGTCAATATTTTGGGCTATATTTATGTTCTATTTCTCTCCACCATGTCAATATTTTGGGCTATATTTATGTTCTATTTCTCTCCTCCATGTCAATATTTTGGGCTATATTTATGTTCTATTTCTCTCCTCCATGTCAATATTTTGGGCTATATTTATGTTCTATTTCTCTCCTCCATGTAAATATTTTGGGCTATATTTATGTTCTATTTCTCTCCTCCATGTCAATATTTTGGGCTATATTTATGTTCTATTTCTCTCCTCCATGTCAATATTTTGGGCTATATTTATGTTCTATTTCTCTCCTCCATGTCAATATTTTGGGCTATATTTATGTTCTATTTCTCTCCTCCATGTCAATATTTTGGGCTATATTTATGTTCTATTTCTCTCCTCCATGTCAATATTTTGGGCTATATTTATGTTCTATTTCTCTCCTCCATGTCAATATTTTGGGCTATATTTATGTTCTATTTCTCTCTACCATGTCAATATTTTGGGCTATATTTATGTTCTATTTCTCTCCTCCATGTCAATATTTTGGGCTATATTTATGTTCTATTTCTCTCCTCCATGTCAATATTTTGGGCTATATTTATGTTCTATTTCTCTCCTCCATGTCAATATTTTGGGCTATATTTATGTTCTATTTCTCTCCTCCATGTCAATATTTTGAGCTATATTTATGTTCTATTTCTCTCCTCCATGTCAATATTTTTGGCTATATTTATGTTCTATTTCTCTCCTCCATGTCAATATTTTGGGCTATATTTATGTTCTATTTCTCTCCTCCATGTCAATATTTTGGGCTATATTTATGTTCTATTTCTCTCCTCCATGTCAATATTTTGGGCTATATTTATGTTCTATTTCTCTCTTCCATGTCAATATTTTGGGCTATATTTATGTTCTATTTCTCTCTACCATGTCAATATTTTGGGCTATATTTATGTTCTATTTCTCTCCTCCATGTCAATATTTTGGGCTATATTTATGTTCTATTTCTCTCCTCCATGTCAATATTTTGGGCTATATTTATGTTCTATTTCTCTCCTCCATGTCAATATTTTGGGCTATATTTATGTTCTATTTCTCTCCTCCATGTCAATATTTTGGGCTATATTTATGTTCTATTTCTCTCCTCCATGTCAATATTTTGGGCTATATTTATGTTCTATTTCTCTCCTCCATGTCAATATTTTGGGCTATATTTATGTTCTATTTCTCTCCTCCATGTCAATATTTTGGGCAGTTGCTAGTGAACTGGTCTGTTGAGAACAAAAGGTTGGGTTCAGCCATGATTGATAAGATTCTAATATAATTTTTTCAGCGTTTATTATTCTCTTATATCATCCTACCAGCATTTATTATTCTCTTATATCATCCTACCAGCATTTATTATTCTCTTATATCATCCTACCAGCATTTATTATTCTCTTATATCATCCTACCAGCATTTATTATTCTCTTATATCATCCTACCAGCATTTATTATTCTCTTATATCATCAAAACAAACGAGGAAATTAGAGAAATCGCCAATCAACCACTAATATCTTCAGTAATAAAGAAAAGACGATGGTCATACGTTGGACATGTGATGAGAAGAGATAATAATTGAATAGCAAAGCAAGCCCTCATATGGGAAACAACAGGTAAAAGAAAAAGAGGAAGACCCAGGGAGACACTGAGAAGAACATTGATGAGAGAGGCAAGAGCAGCAGGAATCGGCTCCCTCAATGAGATAGAACTGCTTGCACAGAACAGAGACAGATGGCGAGATTTGATAAAATATATTTAAAAGAAAACTGCTAGAACAAAAATTCATATAGGAGAAGGTGTATCTTGGTTTACGCCCTATGGGCCGGTTACGGCTCGAAAGGTCAATAGATAGATAGATATATCATCCTACCAGCATTTATTATTCTCTTATATCATTCTACCAGCATTTATTATTCTCTTATATCATCCTACCAGCATTTATTATTCTCTTATATCATCCTACCAGCATTTATTATTCTCTTATATCATCCTACCAGCATTTATTGTTCTCTTATATCATCCTACCAGCATTTATTATTCTCTTATATCATCCTACCAGCATTTATTATTCTCTTATATCATCCTACCAGCATTTATTATTCTCTTATATCATCCTACCAGCATTTATTATTCTCTTATATCATCCTACCAGCATTTATTATTCTCTTATATCATCCTACCAGCATTTATTATTCTCTTATATCATCCTACCAGCATTTATTATTCTCTTATATCATCCTACCAGCATTTATTATTGTCTTATATCATCCTACCAGCATTTATTATTGTCTTATATCATCCTACCAGCATTAATATTCTCTTATATCATCCTATTGTTGTGGCGATTCATGATTGTACAAAGAAGTTACGACGGTGGTTTTCTGTTGCCTTCCATCGCTTTGTTTATGGTTGGCTCTGCTAGCCTTTGACTAAAAAGTCTCACCCACAAGGCAGTGGGGTTGTTTTACTTCAGGGTACCCTCCCTTAGCCTTTTACTCTTCCAAACTTACCTGCAGGGCAGTCACAGGTTGTACTGTTTACTGCAGGGGTGGCCAAATGGCGGCCCGCGGGCCGGATCCGGCCTGCCAGCCTAGTTTTCTTGGCCCGTGAAGCTCCACAGACTTACTTCATTTTTTACCCCTAATAGCGGATTTCTCCTGGTTTTAATCCGTGTCGGAGTTAACTCTTCTATCGTTCAAGAATACACAATTTGAAAATCTCTGTCAATTTCTCGCAACAGCTAGATTGGCAACATAATTTCAAATAACACACACACACACACACACACACACTGCACAACTAATGGTGCCGACAATATTCAAAGTCTTTGCTTCGAGTTGGTACCGCAAAGTTGCTTTATTGTCAGTGCGGTGATAGCGTCAGATCTTTGGCTCAACATTTGTCGTCTGGACTTGTGGTGGCTCTTTCATTTCGCGGTAAGGGGTTAATGAGGTTGGGAGGGACAGGGGTGAGGGGACTTCGTAGCTCTAATTCTGTCTTTGAAGTTACATTCAAAATGTTTCACTGTTCGCCTTCATTCCCTTTGATCCCATCGTCTTGTCTTGTCCATAAAATGACTGCAACGTGTTTATTTGGTCACAATCTTTTGATTTCATTGTCAAACACAAGTCTGTGTATAACTGTCAAATCTGGACTTATTTTCGATAGTGGACCAACATTCTGTGACTTTTAACTTTGATGTGAGATTTTGTATTAAATCATGTTAAAACGTAGAAAAGTTGATTGTGAAAATCGCATATTTAAACCTGAATGGGAATTAGATTATTTGTTCATCTTCAATAAGGATAGTAAACCTCAGTGCTTAATTTGCGTTCAAGTGTTAGCCGTTTTGAAGGAATATAATTTAAAACGGCACTATGCCACACATCATCAAAACATGTATGAGAAACATAGCATTGAAGCTAGGAAGCTTTTGGTTGAACAGCTGAAGACAAAGTTGAATCAACAGCAAAGTATGTATACAAAGGGCAATAAAATTAAAGAGTCATCGATCATTGCATCATATACAGTTACCTATGAGCTTGCAAAATCTAAAAAACCCTTTACTGACGGAAATTTTGTGAAGAAATGTGCGATTCAAATGGCAAAGGCATTCGGTCAAGAAAAAATAGCCAAAGAATTTGAATCTGTGCCTCTTTCAAAACAAACTGTAGCCAGAAGAACAGAAGATATCAGTCTGCAACTGTCTCAAAGTTTAAAATCTTGTATTGAAAACTGCTCATATTTTTCGCTCGCGATTGATGAAAGTACTGACATCACTGACACTTGCCAGCTTCTTATTTTTGTTAAAGTTATCCAGGAGGATTTTACTGTTATTGAAGAATTGTTGAAAGTTTGCTCTTTGCATGACACTTGTAGAGGGACAGACATATTTTCCGCAGTTCATAGTGCCGTAGATGAAGTAGGTGGTTTTGGAAAGTTGTCTGCAGTGTGTACTGATGGTTGCAAAGCTTTTATTGGTTCAAATACTGGTTTTGTTGGACTTCTAAAGCAAAACAAAATTAACGTACCTACATTGCATTGCATAATTCATCAAGAGGCCCTTTGTGCAAAGTCCATAAATCTAAAAGATACCATGGCTACTGTTGTGAAAATAACAAATTTGATAAGAGGAGGACACCAGTCTTTAAATCACAGGAAGTTTTTATCATTTTTAGAGGAAGTAGATTCTAGCTACGGTGATCTCCTGCTTTATACAGAAGTAAGATGGCTTAGTCGAGGGAAATGTTTAATAATATTTTTTGAACTGAAGAATGACATTTATGACTTCCTGCGAGAGAACTTACCATGCTCCATTGATCTTCAACATGCACTCAAAGACATTAATTTCCTTCATAATCTGGCATATCTCACAGACATCACACAACATTTGAACATATTGAATTTGCAGCTACAAGGGGAAAAGCAAACCATTTTTCAATTGATGGGATATGTTGATGGTTTTAAAAAGAAGCTGAATCTATTTAGACTTTCTTTGCAAAAAAATGATCTGTTCCATTTTTCAAGTTGTAAGCAGTTGTTGTCAGAGATAGAAAGTGCAAACTTCAGTAAGTACGCAGCTGACATTGAACATTTGATTTGTGAATTTGATCGACGATTTCAAGATTTTGAAATGTTTCGTCCGCAAACGGAACTTTTTAATAACCCAATTAAGTGCACAGTGGAGTGCCAGCCATCAGATCTTCAACTAGAGTTGTGTGACCTTCAGTGTGACCCCTTCCTCAGTACTGTAAAGGCATTAGGAGCTGACTTCTGGAAATTGCTACCAAATGAACGTTACCCGTGTCTGAGAAAATGGGCACTAAAGATGTGCTCTATATTCGGCAGCACATATCTCTGCGAGACAACATTCTCTTCCATGAAGTTAATTAAATCTAAGACCAGGAACAGAATGACCGATTCGACATTGTCCCATACTCTCCGAATCGCCACGTCAAAAATGGAAGTGGACTTCAAATCTCTGGTGGAAAGCTGTGACAAGTCACAATCGTCGCACTGAGACATTAAAGGTAATTTTAAAATGAATAATTAATGGATTTGTTACAAATCAAATATGTAGTCAAAGTGCAAGCATTATTTATATATTACTATATCGCATAGGTCCCTACTGTCATTTTTGACGATATTCTTAAGTGTGGCCCGCGGGTCTTGGCCTTGGCTTTAATCCGGCCCTCGGGCAACCTCAAGTTGGCCACCACTGGTTTACTGCATACTGTAGCATGTAAAATTACTCTACCCGACTGTATGAGTCACATGACTAAGATATTACTAAGAATCATCATGTGAAGAGTGAGAAACAAAATCAGTCCAGAAATTAGCGATGAACAGTGTGGTTTTGTTGGAGGTAAAGGAACGAGCAATGCCATTTATATCATAAGATCTTTAGTAGAAAGAGCCATAGAGGTGAAAACAGATCTATACCTATGTTTCATAGATTATACTAAAGCATTTGACAAAGTAAAACACCAAGAAATAATCAAAATTTTAGAAAGCATAAACGTAGACAGCAAATATCTAAGAATAATAAAGAACATGTACTGGCAACAAACAGCGAACATAAGAACTGGAAACCTATTGGGAATGTTTCAACAAATAAAAAAGGGTGTTAGACAAGGTTGTGTGCTGTCACCAGATTTGTTTAACATTTATGGTGAGTTTATTTTAAGATCCATAAGGAGCAAGCCTGGCATAACAATTGAAGGTCATAATATAAATAATCTAAGGTATGCTGATGATACAGTCTTAATCGCTAAGAGTGAAAATGAATTGCAAGAAATGTTGGACATTATAGTGAAAGAAAGCAAAAATAAAGGACTCAGCCTTAATAGCAAAAATACAGAAGTAATGGTAACAACAAAGAAAAAGACATCACCTCAGTGCAAAATAAAGACAAGTGGAACAACATAAAAAACAGGTAAATGAATTTAAATATTTGGGAACTTTGTTAACCTCAGACGGAAAATGTACAAAAGAGGTGAGATGCAGAATGGCTCAGGCAAAACCAGCTTTCCAAAATTGAGGAAGATACTATGCAATCCATTTTTGATAATAGAAACAAGAAGAAGACCTCTTAAATGTTATGTAGAGCCAGACTTAACATATGGATGTGAATCTAGGACAACAGACAAGAAAATCACTGGAGTCTGTAGAAATGTGGTTTTACAGAAGAATGTTGAGAATACCATGGACAGCTAAGAAGAGTAATGAAAATGTTCTGAAAGAGGTCAAAGCAAAAAAAGAGCTAATTTCCAATGTTAGGAAGAAACATTCATTATTTTTTGGCCATGTAATGAGAAGAGAACAATTGGAATATATTGTAACAACTGGGAAAATTGAGGGACGAAGAGATAGAGGGAAGCAAAGAGAAAAAATAACAGACAGCTTAAGAGAATGGCTTGGCAGAAGGTCAACAACAGAAATGATAAAGAACTGTCGAGATCGAAAGATGTGGAGAGACACGATCACCTATCCAGCAGGCCTGGTACTTGATGATGATCATCCTACCAATTCTATTATTCTCTTATACCATCCTACCAGCATTTATTACACTCTTATAACATCCTACCAGCATTTATTATTCTCTTATAACATCCTTCCAGCATTTATTATTCTCTTATAACATCCTACCAGCATTTATTATTCTCTTATAACATCCTTCCAGCATTTATTATTCTCTTATAACATCCAACCAGCATTTATTATTCTCTTATAACATCCTACCAGCATTTATTATTCTCTTATAACATCCAACCAGCATTTATCATTCTCTTATAACATGCAACCAGAATTTATTATTCTCTTATAACATCCTACCAGCCTTTATTATTCTCTTATAACATCCTACCAGCCTTTATTATTCTCTTATAACATCCTACCAGCATTTATTATTCTCTTTCATCATCCTACCAGCATTTATTATTCTCTTATATCATCCTTTCAGTGCTGTCAAATTTTACACATGACTCACAGTATACCTCATCATAAATCCCTGTTCTGACTGGATATCTCAATAAATGAGTTAATGCCTGCTATTCTTGCCTCCCATTTAATTTTCTTCATAGTTTCTGTTGACATTGCCCTGTTTGTGGCTATGAGGAAGAAGAAAATTGTATTACTCCCTTTGTAGAGCTTTCTGTTTTGATAGATTTTTGTTATGTAGATTTTGTGATTAACTTCTTCACATTAGAAGTTGTCTTTTGCTTTTATTTGCCTCAGAGATGAGCAGGAATTTTAAAATACTGTTGTTCCAGTAGCTTGCTGGTTAAACATTTCTCTCATTTATTGCTTAGGTAATTCGTTTCAACTTGTGCCATGCTTAATCCCACATTTTAAAATGAATTACATACATTTTCATGTCTTCAACCAAACAGTGATAATTTAAAACCTCAATATTTTTTTCTTGTTTATAATGTAAACCCTAACTAGAGATCTGTCTGGCAACAGCTTGGGAACTCTTTTATTTTAGAAATAAGCAACCTTCATTTCTTTGCAGATTAACAAAGAGATTTCTTACAAGCAAAATTATAGAAACAAAAAAAATGAGAGGTTCTAAACATTCTAAAGTAGAGATAATAACAAACATAAATATTTATTATTGGGAACCTTTGTGGCAAAATAATGGTGTTGGTTTTGACAAGCAATTGTACAAATTGTGTTACACGACAGGCCCTTCTTCTGAATCCCCAGGGGGAAAAGACAAAGAGGAAGACCAAAATATTCTTGGTGAAGCCAGGTGGAAGCAGAGATGAAGATGGTTGGGAAGACATGGAATGATTTTAAATGAATAGCAAGAAACAGAATGGCTTGGAAAGTGTTTGTTGAAGACCTATGCTCTGCAGGGAGTTGAAAGGAAGAAGAAGAAAAAATTGTACAAATTAAAGTAGCTTACTATATTAGCATATTTAAATATCAGGCTGTAGCTGTAGAACACAAGTGAAAAAGGCTCATTGTTGAGTGAATGTATGCAAAGTTGTAGCCAGTGAACATTCAGATTAGGTTTTAACTGACCTTCGCTTAATGAAAGTTTGTTATGTTCGGCCTGTTATCTTTTATAGTTGCATTTGCAGCGATAAACATCTGCCAGGAAATTGTAATATTTTCTTTTACTTTCAAGGTATCTGAAAAGTGATCGATCAGTTCTTCACGTCAGCCTGAGTGTTTGTCTCATTTTGGCCTACATAGTCTTTCTTGTTGGGGTGGACAAGACTGATAATGAGGCATGTTCATTTATTCTTTTGTCATACTTTTCATTTTGTTGGGCTAATTAACAATTCATAAATCAACAATAATTAACAATTCATGAATATTGCAAAAGAGAAACAGAACACCACTATAACTATAGACAGCAGACAACTAGAAAAGGTAGAGGAATTTAATTACCTAAGGAGTCTAGTGGCAAACGATTATTCACAAACAGCAAATATAGACTCAAGATGCAACCATGCTTGTCAAATCATTGGACAGCTATCATCACTATTATCCAGCAAGGAAATAACGCTAGAGGCAAAGCGGGCACTCTACAAGACAATCTTCACCCCAACGCTCTGCTACCAATGCCAGACCTGGACCCTAGATGCAAGATCAATAAGATAGATAACTTCTACAGAGATGAAATGTGTTAGACGAGCGACAGGAAACAGTCTGAGAGATAAGATCAGACATGAAGAACTGAGAAAAAAAGCTAGGAATAACCCCCGCCATAGAATATATAAAGAAATAACAGATAAAATGATTTGGCCACATGACAAGAATGAAAGATAAAAACACAACACAATGAGCCTTCAATAAACATTGCGAGAACACCAGACCCAAGGGCTGACCATGAAAAAGATAGATTGACGGATTATTAGAAACACTAGGAAATAACATTAGCAGAGGCGATTAGAAGAGCAAAAGACCCCAAATTATATCTCCCCTTGATGCTGAATGGCAAATGAGGAAGGAAAGAAGAAGAAGAGCAATTAATAAATTAACAATTATTAACAATTCATAAAATTTACAATTTGTTTCCAAAAATGGATCCATAGATGCTTAGACCTTCTGAAAAGGTTGGATCTAGACTATATGTTGTTGACTCCTGTAGGTTGTTTGTTCTACTTGTTCAAAATATGTCCTCTCAGAGGCATTCTCATCTCATTGTGAACAAGTTCCAGGAGTCTCAGTAATGATCAATTTGTATGTCTCCTTTTAATAAATAGCCATCAAGAAACTTGATCTCTCTAATCAGGCATTTGGATGCCAGACTCAAGAGCAAGAAGAAAAATCATTACCAAGACGATATGTGTTAGATGAATGACAAGAAATAGCCTCAGAGATAAGATAAAAAATGAAGAACTGAGAAAAAAGCTAGGAATTCTTGCCTTAGAATACATAAAGAAACAACAGATAAAATGTTTTGCCACATGATAAGACAGATAAATCAAAACACACACAACAAGCCATTAATAAACATTGTGAGAATATCAGACTCAAGGGTTGTCTACGAAAAAGATAGATTGGTTGAATATTAGAAACACTTAGGAAACATAACAGCAGCAGAGGCCAACAGAAGAGTAATAGACACAAATAATATCTCCTCTTGACGCTGAAAGGCAAATGAGGATCTACAGAGTTTTAAAAATGTTTGTATTAGGTTTCTCAACTTTAAATAAAATAACAATTATTCAGAAAATACTAGTAACATAATAAGTTACACTGTTCTGTCTTGCTTCATGTGTTCAAGTACAGTCATTTTCAATACTAGTATTAGGTTTTTAAGTTTTCTTTGTTGATAATAATGCAAACAAATGTTAACACTTTACAGATTGGATGTAAAGTGGTGGCTGCTTTACTCCATTATCTTTTCCTGGTTGTGTTCTTTATTATGCTGAGTGAAGGCATTGAGATTTTTAAATCTGTGAGCTTTGTGTTCTCAGCTGAATCTATTCTCTGTAAACTGATTCCACTTTCATACGGTGAGTTTGTCATGTTTTACATTAAGACAATATTGTTAGTCATTTTAATATGAATTTTTAAATGGGAATTTTAAAGTGTAACATTATATTATGTAAGGTGATCGTATTATCAAAACATAAATCTCTGACAGGGACCATATTTTCAAAATCTGAATATGAAACAGGGTGATTAGATTATATGTTTTCCATCAGTGAAAATAAAGTAGTGATTTAATTTTAAAACATTTTGATAATAATACATTTTTAATATGGAGTATAACAGATTGGGAGACACTGAGAAGAACATTGATGAGAGAGGCAAGAGCAGCAGGATTCAGCTCCCTCAATGAGATAAAGCTGCTTGCACAGAACAGAGACAGATGGCGAGATTTGATAAAATATCTTTAAAAGAAAACTGCTGGAACAAAAATTCAGATAGGAGAAGGTGTATCTTGGTCTACGCCCTATGGGCTGGCTATGGCTCGAAAGGTCAATAGATAGATAACAGATTGGCAAAATCAGCAAAATTGTGAACAAAATGATGTCCAGAATTGAATCGTAAGAAATCCAGGACAAAGTGTAAAAATCTAATCTTTTAGAATAATGTAAGAAAGTTGAATGCAAATGTGGAATTTAAGTGCCTTTTTCCCGGCAGTATACACCATACCAACACCTTTTATTTCATTCAACTAATTTTTTTTCAAAATTGCATAGTGTTTGTCACTGGTAGCATATCCATCCGCCTATACCATAATTTTTTTCTAGAAAAAAAAACACTAGATAATTTTGTAGCAAAATGGGAGGAAGAAAATGTTGGTTAATTTTCATAAACAATATGTCATATGCCAGTTGGCATCTTCGTGTTTCCATCTTTGTTGTGTTCATCAGTTCCATTTTGTATGTCCAGTTAATTTTGAACATTCTTTCTATACTCGTTGAAATTATATTCCTTCTTTATGCTTTTTAAAAAAAAATATATATCTTTATTTATAAGTTTACAGTTTGTAGTAACAACATATAACACTCTTGCCTCTCTGATCAAAGAACATTGATCAGAGAGGCAAGAGCAGCAGGAATCAGCTCCCTCAATGAGATAGAGTTGCTTGCACAGAACAGAGACAAATGGCGAAATTTGATAAAAGATCTTTACAAGGATTGAAAACTGCTAGAATATAAAATTTAGATCAGAGAAAGAGTATCTAGGTCTATGCTCTATGGGCTGGCTACGGCTCAAAAGTCAATAGATAGATAAATAGTAACAACATAATCATGTAATCTTTCTACTCTCTATAGACATACACATATACTAATTTATGTAAATGCTGCTAGTAAAGTACAATTTGTGCACATATCTTTTTGTAGGTGTTCCAGCTATCATTGTGGCTGTTTCCTTGGGAGTAACAAGAACTGAAGGATATGGCAATAAAGACTCGTGTGTTGATTTTAGTATTTTATTGATATGTTTAGTCCTTTCTGTTTAATGTCCAAGGTATGAGTACAACTGACTTTAATTATCAGTGACTATATTGGGTCATTAATGGATGCTTACGCAGAATAAAGGGATGGAAATGGCAGGACAAAGTCACTAACGTGGAATTATGGAAATGTACCGGTCAAATACCAGTGGATAAAGAGATACAGCGAAGACGATGGCGATGGATAGGACACACACTACGGAAGCCAACTGAGAGTATTACACAACAGGCCCTTTTTTGGAATTCCCAGGGGAAAAGACAAAGAGGAAGATCAAAGGAATTCTTGGAGAAGACAGATCGAAGCAGAGATGAAGATGATGGGGAAGACATGGAATGATCTTAAAAGAATTGCAAAAAACAGAACGACTTGGAAAGTGTTTGTTGAAGACCTATGCTCCACTGGGAGCTAAAAGGTAGAAGAAGAAGAATATTGGGTCATGGACTTAATGTGGAATTTTATTTATAGATTACATGAATTTAAAGAGCAAGTGGTGGGGTGTAATGTACCTACAGGGTATAATGACAGCTTTACAGAAAAGGAACCCAACTAAATACTGACGTTTTGGCCTACATGCGAACTTCTTCATAAATGAGAACAACACAAACAGGCAACAGCATAAAGATAAACTTTACTACATCTAGACCCACCACTGCACTGCCATGTAGGAGTGTATGTTACACCCACCACTTGCTCCTTGCAACCAGCTTTACTGCAATTATTTGCCAGTTCCCTACATGAATGTAACACAGTCCCACATGATGCAGCTTTCATGCATTAATAAAGAAATAGAAGTTATGCTGATATGGGCATATCAAAGTTAAAAAGAACTGGCTTATAAACACCATTCGACAGAGGAAATTAAAATACTATGGCCACGCCGAAAGACATAGCGGACTGGAAAGAACAATAATGAAAGGCACGGTTCCTGGGCAACACATCAGGGGCAGACCAAAGAGAAGGCAGTTTCAAGACATCAAAAAGACCTTGAACATGACAAAGGAAGAAGTGGGAGATCTGGTTAGAGACAGTGATTCTTTCAAGACAGGCTATGGTGAATGAGACATTCTGTCGGAGATCTGGGTAGAGACAGAGGTTCTTTCAGACGGGCTGCAACGTTCTGTAGAAGATACGGCTAGACACTGTTTCTTTCAGCCAGGCTTTGGTGAATGCAAAATTCTGCAAAAGGACATACAACCTGATGATGGGCATATCAAAAGATAAAATAATATAGCTAAAACAATTTTACAGGGAAAAGTGATGGTGAAAGATGGGAGAATAAAAAATAGACAATGGAAAAAAATAATGAAATCAAAGACTGAACGGAGAAAGCATTTGAGAAAAGCCAAGAAATGAGTATAAGTAAGGGAAGAATTGAGACATATTATAAACAAGTCATTGTGTTGGCATTACAAAAGAATGACTCATAAGAGTCAAGAAATCAGTTAGGATGGCACAGTGGGCAACATTAAGGAGATTCTGCCAACTCTGGCATCTGCACCTATTATTGCTTCAGTTCTCCATTTGATTCTTCTTTCCTTCCTTAGAGAGTTCAAGTCAACCACTAATAAAGAGTAGTTTTATATAAAATATTTTTTTATATCAGGAAATCTTCCGTTAAGTGAGCGTGGATGCGTTGTGTTCCCTAGTTTATGGCTAAGCTGTGATACTTTTGTCTGATACATCTGTCTTTGGGCTTTGGCTTGGGTAGATTTTTGTCTGGGCAGCTGCCATTTTTGTTTTACTGTGTTCAGCTTTCAGCTGTCAAGGGTTCTTTAACTTGTTTGAGTGCGCAAGGGACCTTCTCTTTTTCAGTTTTCTGAGAGGGCTTGACTTCTGATCTCACTACCCAGAGATCGAGGAGAGTTAAGCCAAGAGGGAACCAAGGATTTAAAGTGAAAAATTGCCACTGCTGTTGGTAGAATTTGAATCTGGTACCTTCCACTCCAGAGGCTGATGTCTTACCTCTAGACCACCAGTCTCCTATTTCTAGAAATGAAACAATGTACCACATGATATCAGATTAGAGCTTTGATCAGCAGGCAATGGCAAATCACAGCTGACAAAAATCATTATCATCAACATGGAGTTCTCTGAAAACTCTGTGTTACCGCAGACTGGCTAATGAGGTGAAGATGTTTACTGGCATAGGCTTCAAATTTCATTGCTGGTAAAAATCAGGAGCATTAACTCTGTGTAAAGCAATGTATCTTCTGCTATATTGTGCTAACCAGACAGGAAAATTAGAATAATGTATAGAAGAAGAATGAATCTAAACAAAGACATTGAGAAAGACTTTCAACAATTAATCTTCCTTAACTTCATCGTGGAATCTATACAAATTGTTGACTTCCTTATTTCAATCCTGGAAGAAATGTAATGCATTTCAGCTATCTGTTGCCTTAAATAGAAACAAATCCTATGGTTTATTACCAGTACATCTCCAAATAAAAAGAAATAAATGGATAATCAACTTATCTGACCATATTTATCAGTTTGATAGACATAAGCAGACTTTGAGAACAGGCCATGGTAGACTTCTAGGTTACTTATGTCGATTAAACAAAAATCACACACCAAGGAATGTTTTTGTGGAACAAAAATACTGAGATTAATTCACAAAACTACTTTTTTATGTCTGCCAAGCAAAATCTTTTAAAGTTTTTCTTTTTAACAAAAAAATGATGATAACATAAGCAGCTTTTTTTTTGTTATTTGTTTCATATTATTTTCTTCTTTTCATATGCCTCATTTAATATGATAGATCACAAGATAAATTTGAGTTTAAAATATAACATATAGATGAACATGTATGACACACATATATGAACATGAAGAGTGCATGTAATTTCAAATTAAATCCAAAATACTGGAAGAGTTATACAGTAATTTTGATTTAATTGTAGTAATTTGTATTTTTCTTTTTAGATGCTGGCTGTCTGTAAAAGGAGGGCTAATTTGGGCATTTGTTGGGCCTGTCCTGCTGGTGATTTTGGTGTGTAGTTTACTTATCTTTGATATTAGATGCTGTGTGATTAACTTTTCTTTACAATTAAATGCTATACGATTTCCTTTTCTTTACAATTAAATGCTATACGATTTCCTTTTCTTTACAATTAAATGTTATACGATTTCCTTTTCTTTACAATTAAATGTTATACGATTTCCTTTTCTTTACAATTAAATGTTATACGATTTCCTTTTCTTTACAATTAAATGTTATACGATTTCCTTTTCTTTACAATTAAATGTTATACGATTTCCTTTTCTTCACAATTAAATGTTATACGATTTCCTTTTCTTTAAGATTAAATATTGCAATGTTTACTTATTGATATATATATGGCCCTGTTTGTCTTGTCAGACGGTCTAGTGGAGGCTATTGTGTATTTTTTGTTTTTGTCGAACAGCTTCTCTCATGGCTAATTCTACCAATGTTTGACAAACACACGGTCACATAATGAACAAGTCAGGCCCACTGATCCACAGGGTTTTCCATTCTTTTTCATTAGTCTTTTCTCTTTTAAGTGTTGCCTTAGCACAGTCTCAAAAGATGTTATACCATTCCTTATACAAGCTCTCCATGATGTGGCAGATGTTCCCAGTCATTTTCACAGATGGAGAAATCATTCAGAGATGATTTACAGATATCTCTATATCATAGTTTAGGTCTGCCGATTTGTCTTTTTCTGTGTGTTAGTTCACCATATAGTATTTGCCTGGGGATGCGTTTTTATTCCATTCGCTGGCCGTGCCCCAGCCATCTTAGTCTTCAACATCACTTATTGATATTATACATATATATATATAATGCACTTATGTTGACACTACATATTTCTATCTATCTATCTATTGACCTTTCGAGCCGTAGCCGGCCCATAGGGCATAGACCAAGATATTCCTTCTCTTATCTTAATTTTTGTTCTAGCAGTTTTCAATTCTTTTAAAGATGTTTTATCAAATCTCGTCATTTGTCTCTATTCTGTGTAAGCACCTCTATCTCATTGAGGGAGCCGATTCCTGCTGCTCTTACCTCTCTCATCAGTGTTTTTCTCAGTGTCTCTCTGGGTCTTTCTCTTTTTCTCTTACCTGTTGTTTCCCACATGAGGGCTTGCTTTGCTATCGGTTATTATCTCTTCTCATCACATGTCCAACGTATGACCATCGTCTTTTCTTTATTACTGAAGATATTAGTGGTTGATTGGCGATTTCTCTAATTTCCTCGTTTGTTTTGAATTCGTTCCACGCTATACCAAGTATTTTCCTTAGACATTTATTTTCGAATGCGTTCAACTTTGTTTCTATATCTCTTGTTGTTTTCCAGCTTTCACATGCATACGTAAGGGTTGATAGTACATTTGATTTGAATAGTCTAAGTTTTGTGTTTGTGCTGATGAGTTTTGATTTCCACAACTTTTCAAGGCTTCTGAAAGACATTGCTGCTTTAGCTATTCTGATTCTAATTTCTTTGCTTGTATCCCCATCTCGATCAATGTGACTTCCAAGATAGATAAAGTGATCGATCTCTTCCACTGGTTTCTTTTCCATGTATATTTTGTCATCTGTTGAAATTAAGGTTTTCATGACTTTAGTCTTTTCATGATTGATCTCAAGCCCAATTTTGCTAGCTATTGATGATAGTTCATTTGTGTTTTCCTGCATCGTTTTTATCTGACTGTCGATGAGAACTATGTCATCAGCAAAGTCGAGGTCCTCCAAATGGTCTCCAAAAACGAAATGGTTTTGTAGAGTTTTAGTATCGATACTTCACACTATTTTGGGTCTGTATGGATTACTCAGGGTCTCTCTCAAATTACTCTTCTGTTTTTGTATTTGCCTTGTATGCTAAAGAGTCATAAGGATTTCTTCTCACATGGACAAACCATTTCATTTATTTGGATATCTCTTCCCATAAACCATTTGATTGATTTTTATATCTCTTCCCATAAACTATTTTATTTATTCTCTGTGAATGTTTTTCAAGATTCACTCTGTGCCAATTCTATTCTCTTATGGTCTTCTGTTATTGTTTCTTCTTGTCATTTTGTTTGCTTTTCTTAAACATCTTATTTTTATAGTGAATATCTGCTGCTGACTTATTGTGAGTGACTATATTTGACACTATGCTTTAGAAGTTGCTGAGTCATTACGGAATCCTCATAAAGTTTATTAACCTGATAAAAACAATGTATGAAGGAACGAAATGTAGTGTGGTGCATGAAGGACAGCTTATAGAAGCATTTGAAATAAGAACAGGAACTGGCAGGGATGCCTTCTGTCTCCATTTCTCTTTCTACAGGCCAGCCATAGATTGGATTATGAAAATAAATCAAAACAACAGAAATGGGATCCAGTGGTCACTGACCAAACAACTTGATGATTTAGACTTTGCTAATGACATAGCTCTCCTATCACACAGCCATCAACAGATGCAGGATAAAATGAGCATACTTGATGAGAGATCACAACAGCTAGGACTGAAGATTAATAGAGATAAGACCAACATTATGAGAATTAATACAGTTGACAATAACCAAATGAAACTAGGAGAAATACCTCTACTAGACATACAATCTTACATATATCTGGGCAGTAATATAGATAAAGAGGGAGGAACAGAAAATTATAACAAAATAAGGATATCAAAAGCAAGAGGAGCTTTCATTGCACTGGGAAACATATGGAAATCCAAAGAAATTAGGTTAAATACTAAAATAAAAATTTTCAACTAAAATGTTAAGTCGGTCCTATTATATGGCTGTGAAACATGGAGAACAACAAAACTGACAATCACTAAGATACAGACTTTCATTAATGAATGCTTATGCAGAATAAAAGGAACGAAATGGCAGGACAAAATCACTAACATAGAATTATGGAAATGTACCAGTCAAATACCAGTGGATAAAGAGATACAGCGAAGACGATGGCGCTGGCTAGGACACACACTACGGAAGCCAACTGAGAGTATTACACAACAGGCCCTTTTTTGGAATCCCCAGGGGAAAAGACAAAGAGGAAGACCAAGGAATTCTTGGAGAAGACAGATAGAAGCAGAGATGAAGATGGTGGGGAAGACATGGAATGATCTTAAAAGAATGGCCAAAAACAGAACGACTTGGAAAGTGTTTGTTGAAGACCTATGCTCCACTGGGATCTAAAAAGGTAGAAGAAGATATTTGACACTGGCAACACAGAATTGAAATAAGAATTCTATGAATTGTATGTGCTGATATGTACCATTCTGTATTTTAGGTGAAGACAAATTGTCCTAACACTTCCTTTACCTTACATATTTAGATATTTATTATACAATGAAGTACACGTCTCTTAGTAAACACATATAACCATTTAGGTAAATGAATTGATCATTTGTGTGACTCCCACAGATAAACATCATCATTCTAATCCAAGTTTTGAGAATCATGCAGAGAACCAAGCAAATGGTGGCCAAATCTGTACATCAAAGAACAATGTAAGGCTCATAGATATCTGTTGATGATAAATTTGATAACAATTGATAAATCATCAACTTCTTTTGTCCAAGTGTGATTGACTCTTAGATATCTTTTACTTTTTCTTTATTGTTTTCATTTCAAACATGAACACTAATGATCTATGACATTTGGTATCTTGACAGACAGTGTAGGGTCAAGGCAAGAAATGCATACAATTGTAAAACTGATTGTGAGGAGAAATGAAATTAATCTATCTATTGATCTTTCAAGCCGTAGCCAGCCCATAGGGCGTAGACCAAGATACACCTTCTCCTATATGAATTTTTGTTATAGCAGTTTTCTTTTAAAGATATTTTATCAAATCTCGCCATCTGTCTCTGTTCTGCACAAGCAGTTCTATCTCATTGAGGGAGCCGGATCCTGCTGCTCTTGCCTCTCTCATCAAAGTTCTTCTCAGTGTCTCCCTGGGTCTTCCTCTTTTTCTCTTACCTGTTGTTTCCCATATGAGGGCTTGCTTTGCTATTCGGTTATTATCTCTTCGAAATTAATAGATATAGGAAAAAAATTGTATGGTTAAGGCTTCAAGTAACAATAGTCAATACAAACCAGAACGACGTTTCAGCGCAGTAGGCCTTCAGCAGAACAATCATAACACACACGGACAAATATGTATTTAAAATAAATAATAAAAAATATAATAATTTCAATCAAGAAGAAGAAATAAAAGGACAATTTTAACATTTTTAATTTTTCTTTTATTTCTTCTTCTCGTTCGAAATTATAATATTTTTTATTTTAAATACGTATTTGTATGTGTGTTGTATGTCTTGGCAGACAGTTGGTAGCAAGTAATCATAATTAGTCAGTAGCTGGTATGATATTAGTGTTTTGTGCTGGATGCTGATTTACTGGACAGAGCTTCTCTCATGACTCATTTTGCCTATATAGGATAACAAATCTGACAGCAGAATGACCAAGATGCTATTGCTTGCTTGCAATGCCTGGGCAAGTAATATGGAGATAGTTCTTTGTCCATAATGCACTACCACTTTCTCTGCTTCTCTCTGAAGCGTACCAATGGAGATAGTTCTGTGTCCATAATGTACTACCCCTTTCTCTGCTTCTCTCTGAAGCCTACCAATGCGGGACGAGGTCCTTATGTTCGGAACCAAATTTGAGTTGCAGGGAATGGTAGAAGGTGGAAAATACACCACCGACTCGCTCCCTCCAGATTTTCTGTCTGGTTTTACTCCCATAGCCATTAAACTCTCCCAATGCTTCTCACAAGGCAGTGAGCGAACATTTATTGTTTTCATTCAAACATGAACACTAATGAAGGTTGTACCTAATTGTAGGTCCCGAATACTACCATAAGATTTGTCATGGGACAATATTGATTGCTGCTATTTTTTGCTTATTTTGGATAGTACAATACGTAGATCTGCAATCCTGAACCAGTAGCTTGGAGGTATGGTTTTCCTGCTAGAATGGACAAGCTTCTAATTCTCCAGCAGGAACCAGGAAATGAAGAAAGTCAATGCACTTTGTCACAGCGAGTCCAAGAGCTAATGACTCACTTCCTGCTTTGTCATTGTAATAATCAGTACCATCTCGATGATAAAAAAAATGAGAGTACTTTTAAAGTCAGAGAACGTCTGCCTGTATGGTGAGTACACCTAAGCGCACAGCTTGCAGTATGAAAAATAAGAAAAAATGATATTCGTGCAAAATTTAGTTCCTTGAAACATTGCTAGAGATATAAGGTTGGTATATATAAACAACAAATAAGGTGTGTAGGACCAAAATAATCTATTAATATAGCTAGACATGTCAAGCTTGGGTGAGTAAAAGGCTAAGGGAGGGTACCCCGAAGTAAAACAACCCCACTGCCTTGTGGGTGAGACTTTTTAGTCAAAGGCTAGCGGAGCCAACCGTAAACAAACCGGCGGAAGGCAACAGAAAACCACTGTCTTAACTTCTTTGTACAATCATGAATCGCCACAACAATAGAAATAACGACAATAACGTTAAGGGGGGGAATTCCAATGGAAAACCCTCGTTCGGTAGGGGACATCATGTGCTACAGGTGATACCCGATCGTCATCAAGCTACTGTAAGCAAAATAAAGATAAAACAAACTCTAAAGATAGGTACTTGGAATGTGAGAACACTCATGCAGACGGGTAAACTAAAAAACATCATACAAGAAATGAAAAGAATGGGTTTACAATTACTGGGACTTTACGAAATGAGATACACCAGATCAAGGGAGATGTATTCTGATAAACATAAAATAATCTATTCTGGAGGTACTGAACACCAAAGAGGAGTAGGTATCATCTTGGATGCAGAAAGAGCAAGAACAGTGAAAGGCTTTTACTCAATATCTGACAGAGTCATTTTAGTGAAATTGAATGGAAAGCCAATACACATAAATCTTATACCAGTTTATGCACCAACAGCAGACAGTCTAGAGGAAACAATTGATAAATTTTACGAGTTAAATGAGGCACTTCATAAATGCAAACCACATGAAAACACCATAGTTCTAGGGGATTTTAAGGCAAAAGTAGGAAAGGAAAGAGTTGAGGAAGTAGTTGGTCATTATGGCTTAGGTGAGAGGAATGAAAGAGGTGAGAAACATATTGACTGGGCAAGAACACACAGCTCGATGATAGGAAACACCTGGTTTAAGCAACATCCAAGACGTCTGTGGACATGGAAAAGCCCAGGAGACAACGCACGTAATCAAATTGATTACATAATGATAAGCAATAGATTTAGAAACAGTCTGGTGTGTGTGAAAACTAGACCAGGGGCAGATTGCAATAGTGATCATGTACCAGTTGTGGGAAAGCTTAGAGTAAAATTAAAAACAACAAAACGAGCCTCAGTTAACATCAAGTTAAATTTAGATTTACTAAAATCAGACAAGAAGCTGCAAGACATATATAAAATCACAATTCAGAACCAGTACAATGCAATAGAGAAGATACAAAGTATTGATGAACAGTGGGAAATGCTAAAAGAATCAATGCAACAAACATCAAAAGAGTTCATACCACCAGTGAGGACAAATTCAAGAAAGAAATGGATGACAGATGAAATTTTGCAGCTAATGGATACAAGAAGAAGAAATAAAGAAAATAAAGATGAGTATAAGAGATTAAATAAAGAAATTGTAGTAAAATGCAATGAAGCAAAAGAAGCATGGCTAAAAGAGAGATGCAAAGAGATTGAAATGCAACAAAAAGGAGATGCTAAAGCTATATACAAACAAATTGAGGAATTAACAGGAAGAAAAACGCAATTAAAAAATGGATGTATAAGATCAAAGAAAGGAGAACTGTTGATTGATCAAGAAAACATAAGGGAACATTGGACAGAATACATTAAAGATCGTTATAATGATGAACAAACGGAAGTAAATATTAAGGATAATGGAGAAGGACCAGAAATACTCAGAGAAGAAGTGGAAGACGTCTTGCGCAATATGAAAGCAGGCAAAGCTCCTGGACCAGATAATATAACTAAAGAAGAGATTGAAGCCATGGGTGATTTTGGAATAGAAATAATAACAAAAATATTGAATGATATCTACAATAGCAGATATATACCAGACGACATGCTCAAATCAATATTCATAGCCCTACCAAAGAAATCTGGTGCGATTGAATGCGATGATCATCGCACAATAAGCCTTATGAGTCATATGACTAAGATATTACTAAGAATCATCATTCGAAGAGTGCGAAACAAAATCAGTCCAGAAATTAGCGATGAACAGTGTGGTTTTGTTAGAGATAAAGGAACAAGCAATGTCATTTATATCATAAGATCTTTAGTAGAAAGAGCCATAGGGGTGAAGACAGATCTGTTCCTATGTTTCATAGATTACACCAAGGCATTTGACAAAGTAAAGCACCAAGAAATAATCAAAATTTTAGAAAGCATAAATGTAGACAGCAAAGATCTAAGAATAATAAAGAACATGTACTGGCAACAAACAGCAGCCATAAGAACTGGAAACCAACTTGGAATGTTTCAACAAATAAAACAGGGTGTTAGACAAGGTTGTGTGCTGTCACCAGATTTGTTTAATATTTATAGTGAGATTATTTTAAGATCCATAAGGGGCATGCCTGGAATAACAATTGGAGGTCATAATATAAATAATCTAAGGTATGCTGATGATACAGTCTTAATCACTAAGAGTGAAAATGAGTTACAAGAAATGTTGAACATTATAGTGAAAGAAAGCAAAAATAAAGGACTCAACATTAATAGCAAAAAGACAGAAGTAATGGTAACAACAAAGAAAAAGACATCACCTCAGTGCAAAATAAAGACAAGTGAAACTATTAAAACAGGTAAATGAATTTAAATATTTGGGAACTTTGTTAACCTCAGACGGAAGATGTACAAAAGAGGTGAGATGCAGAATGGCTCAGGCAAAAGCATCTTTCCAAAAAATCAGGAAGATACCATGCAATCCATTTTTGACAATAGAAACAAGAAAAAGAGTTCTTAAATGTTATGTAGAGCCAGTCTTAACATATGGATGTGAATCATGGACAATAGGACAACAGACAAGAAAATCACTGGAGTCTGTAGAAATGTGGTTTTACAGAAGAATATTGAGAGTACCATGGACAGCTAAGAAGAGTAATGAAGATGTTCTGAGAGAGGTCAAAGCAAAAAGAGAGTTAATTTCCAATATTAGGAAGAAACAATCATAATTTTTTGGCCATGTAATGAGATGAGAACAGCTGGAATATATTGTAACAACTGAAAAAATTGAGGGACAAAGAGATAGAGGGAAGCAAAGAGAAAAAATAACAGACAGCTTAAAAGAATGGCTTGGCAGAAGGTCAACAACAGAAATGATAAATAGCTGCCGAGATCGAAAGTTGTCAAAAACAGAAATGATAAATAGCTGCCGAGGTCGAAAGTTGTGGAGAGACATGATCACCTACGCCAGCAGGCCCAGTACTTGATGATGATGAGACATGTCATTGCTTGGAATCAACAGAAGAGTAGAGCAGGAAGGTTAAAGAAATCACAAAAGAAAAAAAATGGAAATATTGGCCAATAATTTGCATATGGTACCAGAGATAATTTACATTTTTTGGCTGTTGTTTTTTTTTTTTAGGTCTGTGATTCGAACCATCTGTGTGCTATCTCCTTTGTTGGGCATCACCTGGATATTTGGAGTCCTGTCTGTGGATCAGAACACCATTTTTTTCCAGTTTTTATTTGCTATTTTCAACTCCTTTCAGGTTAGTTTTATTGTGTGCTAATTTTGATAAAGACCTTTGGGTTGTTATACTATTCTTGTTAATTGCCCTTCGTTATTAATCATGTATTAAGAATATCGACTTCTCAATCTGAACACTTGCTTTTTAAAATATCTACCATCGTCTTATGCAGTCGTGACATCAAGTACAAAATTCCATCCCGAAAAGTCTGACCAGAATGTTTGTCTAGCTCGCCACTCCCAGAAAAATGACACCATCACTATATATTTTATATTATGATGCACCTAATTCACATTTTATCTCTCATATGTAACATTGAACATCTATATTTGTTTCAACAGAAATACAATTTCTGTGAGTAAAGGTGAAAGTCATAATATTTTTATCTGCCACATGATTACATGGTGGTATGAGAGGTCTCACCTACAGGTCAACAAAGACAAGGCAAACTTGCTATTTTGTTCTGTGAATAGCTCAGTAGTCTCCTTCCTTCCTTCCTTCCTTCCTTCCTTCCTTCCTTCCTTCCTTCCTTCCTTCCTTCCTTCCTTCCTTCCTTCCTTCCTTCCTTCCTTCCTTCCTTCCTTCCTTCCTTCCTTCCTTCCTTCCTTCCTTCCTTCCTTCCTTCCTTCCTTCCTTCCTTCCTTCCTTCCTTCCTGCCTTCCTTCCTGCCTGCCTTCCTTCCTTCCTCCCTCCCGTCCCCTCCCTCTCTCCCTTCCTTTCTCCCTCCCTCCCTTCCTTCCTCCCTCCCTCCCCCCCTTCATTCCTTCCCTTCTCCCTTCCTCCCCACCTCCTTCCTTCCTTCCTTTCTGCCTCCCTCCCTCCCTTCCTTCCCTCCCTCCCTCCCTCCCAACTCCCCACGGAGCATGATTCTTGAACAAACACTTCCAGAAAAGGGCTTGTTGTTTAATACACTCAATTGGTTTTAGTGTGTGCACTACCCAGTGCCATCAGATTGTCTTATCTCTTTGTCCACAGGTATTTGACTGGTACTTTCCCATATTTATAAGTTAGTGAATTTCTACAGCCAGTTTCTTCCTTATATTCTCCCTATTATTCTCTTGCCTTTTGTTTCTTTATTTTGGTATCATGCTCTGTTCCTCCTTTGTCTATATTACTGCCTAGATGTATACGATTTCACTTCTAGTAAAGGTAACTCAGAACTGGACTACAAAGGACAAGAGGTTGGGTCTGATCCTGATCGACGGCTTCTAGGTTCACCCACACTTAAATGGGAACCGGATTTTTTGTCTGGGAAAGTATAGTAGCATGGGTGTAATACCGACCACATTATCCCAAAAATCATGTGCCAAAGTTCTATAAAAATTATAGTCACTAATACCATATTCCCTATGCACTACTTGGCGTGACGGGGCTCTTTATTTTTGACTTTACTTAAGGTAACTCAGGAAAGACAGGTAAGTTGACTAATGCCAGTTGTAATAGGTTAACCACCAGGAAACATAATCTCCAAAAAAATATGTTAAAATCTTCTTGTGTAGTCAGTCAAGAAACTAAAGTACTGAGCACTCAAAGTACAGTGGTGATGGTTCTCTATACAGAAATATCACAAATTGTGGCCTAATGTTTTTAAGAACTATTGTTTTGTGAACATAAATATGATTACTCAGTATTTCTTTCTTCATAAATGTAGAAGTTTATGGAAGTCTGTCTTTACAAACATTGGTGTTTACTATTGTCTGCCTTCATAAATGTAATCTGTTAATGTTTATCTTAAATGTAAGTAAGTAAAGTACCCCAGTCACGCCAAGTGGCGTGTAGGGAATATGGTGTTAGTGACCATAAATTTTACAGACCTTCGGCACATGATTTTTGGGGTAATGTGGTCGGTATTACGCCCGTGCAGCTTTACTTTCCCAGAAAAAAATCCGGTACCCATTTAAGGCTGGGTGAACCAGAAGCCGCCGATTGGGATCGAACCCTACCTCTTGTCCTTTGTAGTCCAGTTCACTAACCACTGAGCTATCGCGGCTCCCTTATCTTAAATGTAGATATCTGTTAATGTTTATCTTAAATGTAGATATCTGCTAATATTTAGCTTAAATGTAGATATCTGTTAATGTTTATCATAAATGTAGATATCTGCTAATGTTTATCTTAAATGTAGATATCTGCTAATGTTTATCATAAATGTAGATATCTGCTAATGTTTATAATAAATGTAGATATCTGCTAATGTTTATCTTAAATGTAGATATCTGCTAATGTTTATCATAAATGTAGATATCTGCTAATGTTTATCATAAATGTAGATATCTGCTAATGTTTATCATAAATGTAGATATCTGCTAATGTTTATCTTAAATGTAGATATCTGCTAATGTTTATCTTAAATGTAGATATCTGTAAATGTTTATCTTAAATGTAGATATCTGCTAATGTTTATCTTAAATGTAGATATCTGTTAATGTTTATCTTAAATGTAGATATCTGTTAATGTTTATCTTAAATGTAGATATCTGCTAATGTTTATCTTAAATGTAGATATCTGTTAATGTTTATCTTCATAAATGTAGATATCTGCTAATGTTTATCATAAATGTAGATATCTGCTAATGTTTATCTTAAATGTAGATATCTGCTAATGTTTATCATAAATGTAGATATCTGTTAATGTTTATCATAAATGTAGATATCTGCTAATGTTTATCATAAATGTAGATATCTGTTAATGTTTATCTTAAATGTAGATATCTGCTAATGTTTATCTTAAATGTAGATATCTGCTAATGTTTATCTTAAATGTAGATATCTGCTAATGTTTATCTTAAATGTAGATATCTGTTAATGTTTATCATAAATGTAGATATCTGCTAATGTTTATCTTAAATGTAGATATCTGCTAATGTTTATCTTAAATGTAGATATCTGCTAATGTTTATCTTAAATGTAGATATCTGCTAATGTTTATCTTCATAAATGTAGATATCTGTTAATGTTTATCTTAAATGTAGATATCTGCTAATGTTTATCTTAATGTAGATATCTGCTAATGTTTATCTTAAATGTAGATATCTGTTAATGTTTATCTTAAATGTAGATATCTGTTAATGTTTATCTTAAATGTAGATATCTGCTAATGTTTATCTTAAATGTAGATATCTACTAATGTTTATCTTAAATGTAGATATCTGCTAATGTGTATCTTAAATGTAGATATCTGCTAATGTTTATCTTAAATGTAGATATCTGCTAATGTTTATCATAATGTAGATATCTGCTAATGTTTATCTTAAATGTAGATATCTGCTAATGTTTATCTTAAATGTAGATATCTGTTAATGTTTATCTTAAATGTAGATATCTGTTAATGTTTATCTTAAATGTAGATATCTGCTAATGTTTATCTTAAATGTAGATATCTGCTAATGTTTATCTTAAATGTAGATATCTGCTAATGTTTATCTTAAATGTAGATATCTGCTAATGTTTATCTTAAATGTAGATATCTGCTAATGTTTATCTTAAATGTAGATATCTGTTAATGTTTATCTTAAATGTAGATATCTGTTAATGTTTATCTTAAATGTAGATATCTGCTAATGTTTATCTTAAATGTAGATATCTGCTAATGTTTATCTTAAATGTAGATATCTGCTAATGTTTATCTTAAATGTAGATATCTGCTAATGTTTATCTTAAATGTAGATATCTGCTAATGTTTATCTTAAATGTAGATATCTGCTAATGTTTATCTTAATGTAGATATCTGCTAATGTTTATCTTAAATGTAGATATCTGCTAATGTTTATCTTCATAAATGTAGATATCTGTTAATGTTTATCATAAATGTAGATATCTGCTAATGTTTATCTTAAATGTAGATATCTGCTAATGTTTATCATAAATGTAGATATCTGTTAATGTTTATCATAAATGTAGATATCTGCTAATGTTTATCTTAAATGTAGATATCTGTTAATGTTTATCTTAAATGTAGATATCTGTTAATGTTTATCTTAAATGTAGATATCTGTTAATGTTTATCTTAAATGTAGATATCTACTAATGTTTATCTTTTAAATGTAGATATCTACTAATGTTTATCTTTTTAAATGTAGATATCTGTTAATGCCTATCTTATTAAATGTAGATATATGTTAATGTTTATCTTAAATGTAGATATCCATTAATGTTTATCTTCTTAAATGTAGATGTTTTATGATATTTTATTTATTCGTTTCAGGGATTGTTTATTTTCCTCTTCTACTGCATTCTAAATCACCAGGTGGGTTGTGATAAAATAACTATTTTTAAAAAAATCATATTTTCCTCTGCTTTCTAAGTTTTGCAATCTGACAATAATTCCAGGATTAAAATAATCATAATAATTTGTTGATTGTTAAACAATAATAAATAGTTACTTTGAATTGTAACTGTAATCTGCACCTTCTAGCCAATCCTGTCTGACTTCAGCATTAAGTTTGGTTGGTGTGCAGTCTCTCTTTGATCTCTGCTTGTTTGACCAAACTATAGCTTCCAATCAGCTTCCAGAGCCACCTTGAGGGGGGTAAATTAGAAGTCAACTATGAGTCACTGATCAGCCCATGAGCTATTCAGTGCCCTAACTTCTTTTTCAGAGCTTTGGTAGGATGGAGGGGAGACTTGGTAGTCTAGAAATAAGGCGTCCTCTGGACGTGAAAGATACTAATTCCATATTGTACATACATTATGAGCACAGGGTGTAATGGTCTCCATACACTGTGGGCACAAGATGTAACGGTCTCCATACACTGTGGGCACAAGATGTAACGGTCTCTATACACTGTGGGCACAAGATGTAACGGTCTCCATACACTGTGGGCACAAGATGTAACGGTCTCCATACACTGTGGGCACAAGATGTAACGGTCTCCATACACTGTGGGCACAAGATGTAACGGTCTCCATACACTGTGGGCACAAGATGTAACAGTCTCCATACACTGTGGGCACAAGATGTAACAGTCTCCATACACTGTGGGCACAAGATGTAACAGTCTCCATACACTGTGGGCACAAGATGTAACGGTCTCCATACACTGTGGGCACAAGATGTAACGGTCTCCATACACTGTGGGCACAAGATATAATGGTCTCCATACACTGTGGGCACAAGATGTAACAGTCTCCATACACTGTGGGCACAAGATGTAACAGTCTCTATACACTGTGGGCACAAGATGTAACGGTCTCCATACACTGTGGGCACAAGATGTAACGGTCTCCATACACTGTGGGCACAAGATATAATGGTCTCCATACACTGTGGGCACAAGATGTAACGGTCTCCATACACTGTGGGCACAAGATGTAACGGTCTCCATACACTGTGGGCACAAGATGTAACAGTCTCTATACACTGTGGGCACAAGATGTAACGGTCTCCATACACTGTGGGCACAAGATGTAACGGTCTCCATACACTGTGGGCACAAGATATAATGGTCTCCATACACTGTGGGCACAAGATGTAACGGTCTCCATACACTGTGGGCACAAGATGTAACGGTCTCCATACACTGTGGGCACAAGATGTAACGGTCTCCATACACTGTGGGCACAAGATGTAACGGTCTCCATACACTGTGGGCACAAGATGTAACGGTCTCCATACACTGTGGGCACAAGATGTAACGGTCTCCATACACTGTGGGCACAAGATGTAACGGTCTCCATACACTGTGGGCACAAGATGTAACGGTCTCCATACACTGTGGGCACAAGATGTAACGGTCTCCATACACTGTGGGCACAAGATGTAACAGTCTCCATACACTGTGGGCACAAGATGTAACGGTCTCCATACACTGTGGGCACAAGATGTAACGGTCTCCATACACTGTGGGCACAAGATGTAACGGTCTCCATACACTGTGGGCACAAGATGTAACGGTCTCTATACACTGTGGGCACAAGATGTAACGGTCTCCATACACTGTGGGCACAAGATGTAACGGTCTCTATACACTGTGGGCACAAGATGTAACGGTCTCCATACACTGTGGGCACAAGATGTAACGGTCTCTATACACTGTGGGCACAAGATGTAACAGTCTCCATACACTGTGGGCACAAGATGTAACGGTCTCCATACACTGTGGGCACAAGATGTAACAGTCTCCATACACTGTGGGCACAAGATGTAACGGTCTCCATACACTGTGGGCACAAGATGTAACAGTCTCCATACACTGTGGGCACAAGATGTAACGGTCTCCATACACTGTGGGCACAAGATGTAACAGTCTCCATACACTGTGGGCACAAGATGTAATGGTCTCCATACACTGTGGGCACAAGATGTAACAGTCTCCATACACTGTGGGCACAAGATGTAACAGTCTGCATACACTGTGGGCACAAGATGTAACGGTCTCCATACACTGTGGGCACAAGATGTAACAGTCTCCATACACTGTGGGCACAAGATGTAACGGTCTCCATACACTGTGGGCACAAGATGTAACGGTCTCCATACACTGTGGGCACAAGATGTAACAGTCTCCATACACTGTGGGCACAAGATGTAACGGTCTCCATACACTGTGGGCACAAGATGTAACAGTCTCCATACACTGTGGGCACAAGATGTAACGGTCTCCATACACTGTGGGCACAAGATGTAACAGTCTCCATACACTGTGGGCACAAGATGTAACGGTCTCCATACACTGTGGGCACAAGATGTAACGGTCTCCATACACTGTGGGCACAAGATGTAATGGTCTCCATACACTGTGGGCACAAGATGTAACAGTCTTCATACACTGTGGGCACAAGATGTAATGGTCTCCATACACTGTGGGCACAAGATGTAACGGTCTCCATACACTGTGGGCACAAGATGTAACGGTCTCCATACACTGTGGGCACAAGATGTAATGGTCTCCATACACTGTGGGCACAAGATGTAATGGTCTCCATACACTGTGGGCACAAGATGTAATGGTCTCCATACACTGTGGGCACAAGATGTAATGGTCTCCATACACTGTGGGCACAAGATGTAATGGTCTCCATACACTGTGGGCACAAGATGTAATGGTCTCCATACACTGTGGGCACAAGATGTAACGGTCTCCATACACTGTGGGCACAAGATGTAACAGTCTCCATACACTGTGGGCACAAGATGTAATGGTCTCCATACACTGTGGGCACAAGATGTAACAGTCTCCATACACTGTGGGCACAAGATGTAACGGTCTCCATACACTGTGGGCATAAGATGTAACGGTCTCCATACACTGTGGGCACAAGATGTAACGGTCTCCATACACTGTGGGCACAAGATGTAACGGTCTCCATACACTGTGGGCACAAGATGTAACGGTCTCCATACACTGTGGGCACAAGATGTAACGGTCTCCATACACTGTGGGCACAAGATGTAACGGTCTCCATACACTGTGGGCACAAGATGTAACGGTCTCCATACACTGTGGGCACAAGATGTAACGGTCTCCATACACTGTGGGCACAAGATGTAACGGTCTCCATACACTGTGGGCACAAGATGTAACGGTCTCCATACACTGTGGGCACAAGATGTAACGGTCTCCATACACTGTGGGCACAAGATGTAACGGTCTCTATACACTGTGGGCACAAGATGTAACAGTCTCCATACACTGTGGGCACAAGATGTAACGGTCTCCATACACTGTGGGCACAAGATGTAACGGTCTCCATACACTGTGGGCACAAGATGTAACGGTCTCCATACACTGTGGGCACAAGATGTAACGGTCTCCATACACTGTGGGCACAAGATGTAACGGTCTCCAAAATCTGTTGGCTTAAAGTATAACATACATTCCTTATATTGTTTATGTGAACCTGCACACCAGATCAATAAAACCCATACAAATGGGGGGGAAAAATGTCCATGGTAATTCTAAGTGTTAATTTATAAGTAGCCAATATAACAAAAAAATATGTATAGATAATTTTGGAGAACAAATAAAAAAAATTTGAAGACAAAAATAACAATAATGAAGATACAGACCTCCATTAATGGATGCTTACACAGAATAAAAGGATAAAGAATAAATGGCAGGACAAAATCACTAATATAGAATTATAGATATGTACCAGTCAAATACCCATGGATAAGGAGATACAGGAAAGACGATGGCGCTGGATAGGATACACACTGCGGAAGTCAACTGAAGATGAGATGAAGATGATGGGGAAGACATGGAGTGATCTTAAAAGAATGGCAAGTAACAGAAAAGCTTGGAAAGTGTTTGTTGAAGATCTATGCTCCACAGGGAGCTGAAAGGTAGAAGAAATTTGAAGGAGAAAAAAAAACAGAATTTCACAAAAATGGTCTTTACTCGTATCAATTGGGTGTACGTTCGCTTTACATAAAGAACATACTGAATACAAGTTACCCAAATCATATGGAAGGTATTGGTGTAATGGTCCATACATTGTGAACACATGGTATAGTGGGCAGCTTCTATTGTTTTAAACTATTTGTAGTTTTATGCTTCATCAAATCATGAATTTTCATTTCTATGTTGCTTACAATCTCATAAAAGAAAAACCTACAAATTACAGCAAAAACAAATAATTAAAATGAATAGCAAATAAAACCAGGTGACTTCTTTATTTTCGCAGGTGAGAGATGGATTTTGGGCATTAAGACGGAAACATCGTGCCCGGTCATTTGATTCTGGCCAGAGAACAATGACAAGTTCAATAAGCGTAAGATAAGATAATTACCACTTTTTTCATATTATCTTATTTGTAAGTACACAATAATTAAGTAGCAGTATATAACTTCGTGCCAAAAAGTGCGTAAATGTAAACAGAACCAGAGGAGTAAACACAGTGGTCAGTGTGCAAACACAAAAAGCTTTTAAGAAGTTTTTCGACGTTCACGACAGCTGCACTTGGTTACGATTTTATTTTGGATTTGACAGGATAGTTTTACTTATTGTTGTTGTTTTCTTTAACACATTTCGATTGTTTTTGTTTTGGTTGTTTCGTTATTAATTTGTGTGTGTGTGTTTTTATTGTTTGTTCCTGATGAAGGCCTATTGAGCCGAAACGTTGTTTAGTCTGTGTCGTCCACTTGTCACGTAAAGCTTCTTACATACCTTTTTTTTTTTTTTTTTTTTTTTTTTTAATTTTTACACAATAATTAGCTTGCATATCTTGCTATATGTTCAACTTCCATTAAAGCAGAGAATGTTACAAAGATGAAGACTAAGGTGGGTGAATCATTTTAGAAAGTTCTACAAGAATTACATCCCTAGACAGTTGATACTTTCTATATTTGCCTCTCTTGTCTTGTTCTTTTCAGTGTCTCTTAAGGCAGCCTCTTTTTTCTTTTGTTGTTTCTCATTGAAGGTTTTCTTTGTGATTCTTTGTTTATTTCTTCTCACCATCTAACCATCTTACAAGTGTATCCACCTTCTCTTCCTGGGTGTTGAATGGTCACTTCTTTTATATCTGCATTAGTCTTGAATATATTCAATTGTATGCACAGTATTTTCCATAGACTTTTCTTTTTGATTGTGTCTAGTTTATTCTTTATTACTTTATCCAGCTCTCAAATGCATAAGTGTCAATAACACCATGTGAGTTGCATATCCTTAGCTTTATTTTATGCTGAAAATTTGTTATTAGTTTTTCTAGTCCATTTCTAATTCTGTCTTTTCTGATCACTGCATGTGCTTTCCTCAAACATCTCATCTGTTTGGTCACTAGGTTCCGTTTATGTTTATTTGGTAGCAACCATGTTTGGTATTGATCACAAAGTTATCAAATTTATTTGTAAAAATTGTCTCTACATAAATCAATTAACAGACGATCCAGTTATCTTTGATGGTATGACATCTATAATTAATCATCATCATCAAGAACCATGCCTGCTGGCATAGGTGATCATGTCTCTCCACAACTTTCGATCACAACAGTTATTTATCATTTCTGTTGTTAACCTTCTGCCAAGCCATTCTCTCAAGCTGTCTGGTATCTTTTCTCTTTGCTTCCTTCTATCTCTTCATCCCTCACTTTTCCCAGTTGTTACAATATATTCCAGCTGTTCCCTTCTCATTACATGGCCAAAAAATTATGATTGTTTCTTCCTAATATTTGATATTAACTCTCTTTTTACTTTGGCCTCTTTCAGAATGTTTTCATTACTTTTCTTAACTGTCCATGGTATTCCCAATATTCTTCTGTAAAACCACATTTCTACAGCCTCCAGTGATTTTCTTGTCTATTGTCCTATTGTCCATAATTCATATCCATATGTTAAGGCCTGCTCTACATAACATTTAAGAAGTCTTCTTCTTGTTTCTATTGTCAAAAATGGATTGCATAGTATCTTCCTCATTTTTTTAAAAGCTGCTTTTGCCTGGGCCATTCTGTAGCTCCTCTGTTTAATTAATAATAAATGCTAATGAAAAAAAAAGGAAAATCTTTTACTCAAATTATCATAGACTTGGTGGGACAAATCAGTAATAGATGTAGGCACAACAGATTTAAGCAATTAATGCTCCAAGAAATGTATACTTTGAATTGATGGTATTTGTAGCTGTGGTCAATCTCTAGGAAATGTAGAACATGCACTCTCTTCTAGCAACTTGCACAAAGAAGTCCGAGACAAACTCTGGCCACTAGACACAGCTCAGAAGGATAGTAACACTTTCAGAATTTTTGGAGGGAATGGAGACAATAGTGTAGGATGTCACTGAAATTTGTATTAATACATGGCTTCCCAGCAAGAAAACAAAACAAGAAGTTTCATATTAAAGATTACAATTAGAGACAAATAGATAAGACTTACAATTTAGTGGCTTTTGCAGCAGTTCCCATTATGTCTGTTTCAACTATTTCAAATTGTTGTCATAAACAAAGATCTTATTCACCTTGAGGTTTACTGAATCTGTAATTGGTTAAGGATCTTTAACAATAGAGCAAATATAAGCTTTCACAAAGTAAAGAATTCTCAAGATATGACTAAAAGAAGAATATATAAAAAAAAAGGCATGAAACCTAAATAAATATAAAGCTATTGGAAGTAAATGGGAGAATGAGAAACAGATTCATTTAAATTGAATGAATAAGAGATTGAGGAGAACTTGATATATGCTGAAAGGCGTTAAGATAAAATAAAAAGAAAAAGATAAACAGAGAGTAAATGGATAGAGAGCACAGGATAAGAGAGAAAAAAAAAATTAGAAAAATATATGTGTGTGTGTACGCGCATGCATGCAAACAGAAAAACACATAGTTTAAGATGTTATCTAAAATGGTTTAATTATATCAGGTGTCAGAATTAATATTATATAGTAGTTACAGAACTAAAGAGAAATAAGTGAATGAATTTATATGAGTCAAATAAATGAATAAGAGGCAAGAGCAGCAGGATTCGGCTCCCTCAATGAGATAGAGCTGCTTGCGCAGAACAGAGACAAATGGCGAGATTTGATAAAATATCTTTAAAAGAAAACTGCTAGAACAAAAATTCAGATAGGAGAAGGTGTATCTTGGTCTACGCCCTATGGGCCGGCTACGGCTCGAAAGGTCGATAGATAGATAGATAGAAATAAATGAATAATACATTTTCATTACTTCTGTCCAACAGGGAAAGTTCCAGGACTCAAGATCAAGCTCTGGCAAAAAATCAAGTTAGTTCTTGTAATAAAAATATTAATGGATATATATTTGGTGAATGAAAGCTGAAATGTTGTACATTTCAAATTGTGGAATTTTTGCTGCAGTGGTATCAAATGATTCTTTCTGGCCAGGATTTGACTTCTGCAGGGACAGCAGCAGTTCGGTTAGATTCACAGACCACGAAGTCAATGTGATTTTGGCGCTAGTACATGGAGATCTGTGCTGTAGGCAATAACTATTAATTGAAGTGGAATGGTACCAGGCCCTATTTTTGCCCTGGGATATGATGTGTGATCTGTGTTTGACTGCAAATTCAGAACCAGCTGGACTGTGGTGTTTCACCGAAGTGATCCAACTTCATTTTTGGAACATTTCTTAGGGCACTGACCACAAGGTCTACTCAGATTCAGTACTGACGAATGGAAGTCATGCCACCATTGACAACCATGACAGTGTCCCAAAGTCTACATCATGTGCTGTGCACCTTTTATCAAAACTTCATTAGAGCAGTCTGAACGACCAGGACAAACACTTTGTTGGTTGTTTGAAGGAGGGCGCAGCATATATGGAAATACCCAGCTTTGGTGACGTCAGTCCATTCTCAAGTCTATCTCTCATTAACAATACTTTACATTAGGAAACATTCTCTCTTTAATTATGATGTGTGCATTGGTCAGTTTTAATTAAGAAGAAATTTGTACAAAAGTTAGAACTTGATAACCCTTGGTATTGACAATTTCAGGAGAGAGAGTTCTGTCTAAAGAGGAAAAATAACTCTGGAGTTTAAAAGTTATAGGACAAATGAAAACACAGGTTCTAATATCAATCACACAACTATATACAGTTAAGTCATTGATACACTAGACAAAATATGAGTATCATTCGTCATCATCATTATATGCCATAATGGTTGGCATAGGCAATATGTAAGTTCTGTTGTTGACTGTTTTCCATACCATGGCACCAAGCTATCCAGTATCTTCTCTCTGTGTCATCTGCGATCTTTCTTTTCCTCTTTTTTTTTTTTTGCTAGCAAGTATTTCAACTTTACTCTACTCATGGTGTGCCTGACCAGAGTTGATTGTTTCTCTCTGCTGTTTCTTAGGGGCTCCCTTTTAGTGTTGGCCTTTTGAGAATGTCCTTGTTGGTCGTTTTTAGCTGTCCAGGGAACTCTCAATATTCTTCTGAGAAGTTCCAAGTAGCGTACTAACCAGATATATGTTACCTGCTACTTTTTTTTACTGCTATTGTCATCTAAAGTATGAGAATGTTGCAGTGACTAAATGTTTGAAATAGTTTAAAACAATTGATGAAAAAAATAACTGAATATTTATTGTACAAGGAAAATTCTGAGGGGAGAGACACCCATAAATTATACAAGAAAACCAATATTTTTACATCACTCAGAGAAATCTACAAACAAACAACTGAGAACAATTGACAACCTGAACCAGGATTTGAACCTGTTCCCTTCAGTGTTGTACCTTATCATTAGAGAGATCTGACAGCTCATAATTCTTCTCCCTCCCCTCCCTCCCCCCTAAAAAAAAAATTTCTGAGAGGTTATTCCTGTATACATCATCATTATGTTTATGTATTTTTTAGAATGCGTAAAAATTACCTATACCCTTTTATTATTTATGTCTATCTCTTGCCTTCTAAATTTCCTTCTATAATAAATATTCATTTATTTGGTATGGTTGTCTTCGGTCTAATCACTGGAAATTACTATAATTATTGTGTGTTTACAACTCAAGTATTTTAGCCTATAGGTGTGTGCAGCTTGTAGTTGATAGGAAACTCAGAATACAATTGACTCGATAAATTAATTCCTGAAATAGTGTTTCAGTCAAACTCTCTAGTCATGCTATGTACATGAATAACCTCTTGGTACGTTATCCTTTTTGAGGATAATGAGCTGGCTCAGTGCTGAAGTGCAGCTCTCTCAAATGGCTACATACAAAGTGAATGGGCATGGGTTCAAACCCCAGCCCGGGTTGTTTGTTTGTTCTCTGTGTTTTCTGTTTGTGGATTTTTCTGACTGCTATAAGAATATCTGTAGTCCTTGTATAATATATGTCAGAATTGATAAACCTAACACTCAGGTAAGCATGGCTGCACAGTTGTGCCAGATTCTCACTTACTTTAAAAAATGTCTCAGGTAAGCATGGTTGCACAGTTGTGCCAGATTCTCACTTACTTTAAAAAATGTCTCAGGTAAGCATGGTTGCACAGTTGTGCCAGATTCTCACTTACTTTAAAAATGTCTCAGGTAAGCATGGCTGCACAGTTGTGCCAGATTCTCACTTACTTTAAAAATGTCCTAAGCCTGTTTATGGACATGCATCCCAATCTCAACTTCTTAGCATCCCAGCTTTTTCCCTTTAAAAAAAAATTACACCACACACACACACGTGCAGACACACACACACACTGATATATCCCCATCATTTTATGCTCTTGAAATTGAAAGACAATTTTGTGTGAAAAATCTTAAAATGTGAGGATGAATTGGGCCAGTGCTCTTGATCACCATTACTTTCCCCAAGTTCATTAGGAAAGACCAGGAAAATCACATAAAAAAATTGAATGAAAAGACTATGACAGAGATCATAAGAAAGCTATCAGTAAATTAAAATAATTGTACAATAAATGACAAGGAATTGATATAGCAACAAAACTTAGGTTTTAAAGAGCCTGTATTTTCCCCAATAGCAACATATGCCCATGAAACATGGACAATTGACAGATCAGCTGGAAAATACATTGTTGCATTTGGGTGTAAGTGTTTCAGAAGAAGGATCAATCATTGACTGTGAAAAGAATAAACATGTTACTTTTGCAAGAAGTTAAATGTAAAACTACATAATGGCCCAAAGAAGATAATTATAAAGGACGTAGTTCCAGATTAATGATGGAGAGGAAGATCTAAAGGAAGGTGGGTGCTGTATATCACAGATGAGCTGCGATTGGCTGCTGCAGAAGCTGGGCATCTCATACAGGACAGAGAAAACTTCAGAGTAGCTGTCATGACAGCCATGTTCCAACAGGGACAAGTTAGATGGTGATACAATCTTGTAGGTTTCCATTCTTCAACAGGGAAGTTTACTGGAGGATATTCATTAGTCTATCAGCACATAATGTTTAGGTCATAAAGACAGTGCAACAAAAAAAACCCACATACAATGTTTATAATTCTCTCTCTCTTCTACCTTTCAGCTCCCTATGGAGCATAGGTCTTCATCAAACACTTTCAGCTCCCTGTGGAGCATAGGTCTTCATCAAACACTTTCAGCTCCCTGTGGAGCATAGGTCTTCATCAAACACTTTCAGCTCCCTGTGGAGCATAGGTCTTCATCAAACACTTTCAGCTCCCTATGGAGCATAGGTCTTCATCAAACACTTTCAGCTCCCTGTGGAGCATAGGTCTTCATCAAACACTTTCAGCTCCCTATGGAGCATAGGTCTTCATCAAACACTTTCAGCTCCCTGTGGAGCATAGGTCTTCATCAAACACTTTCAGCTCCCTATGGAGCATAGGTCTTCATCAAACACTTTCAGCTCCCTATGGAGCATAGGTCTTCATCAAACACTTTCAGCTCCCTATGGAGCATAGGTCTTCATCAAACACTTTCAGCTCCCTATGGAGCATAGGTCTTCATCAAACACTTTCAGCTCCCTGTGGAGCATAGGTCTTCATCAAACACTTTCAGCTCCCTATGGAGCATATGTCTTCAACAAACACTTTCAGCTCCCTGTGGAGCATAGGTCTTCAACAAACACTTTCAGCTCCCTGTGGAGCATAGGTCTTCAACAAACACTTTCAGCTCCCTGTGGAGCATAGGTCTTCAACAAACACTTTCAGCTCCCTGTGGAGCATAGGTCTTCAACAAACACTTTCAGCTCCCTGTGGAGCATAGGTCTTCATCAAACACTTTCAGCTCCCTGTGGAGCATAGGTCTTCAATAAACACTTTCAGCTCCCTGTGGAGCATAGGTCTTCAACAAACACTTTCAGCTCCCTGTGGAGCATAGGTCTTCAACAAACACTTTCAGCTCCCTGTGGAGCATAAGTCTTCATCAAACACTTTCCAAGCCGTTCTATTTCTTGCCATTCTCTTAAGATCGTTCCTTGTCTTCCCATCATTTTCATCTCTGCTTCCATCTGTCTTCTCCAAGAATTCCTTGGTCTTCCTCTTTGTCTTTTTCCCTGGGGATTCCAATAAAGGGCCTGTTGTGTAATATTCTCAGTTGGCTTCCACAGTATGTGTCCTATCCAGAGCCATCGTCTTTGCTGTATCTCTTTATCCACTGGTATTTGACTGGTGCATTACCGGGGCCCGAAAGGGGAGTAAAGAATAGTGATGCTGTTCTCTACCATGCATGTACGTAAGAGGCGACTAAGGAGGTTTGGGCATGGGACTGGCTATCCCGTACTGTAAAAAAATAAGCCAAAAAAAAAACTTCAAAATGTTTATAATTACTCAAAATTTATTCATAGCTTGTATAATATAACTCCAATCATCCATTGTTTTTTTTTTTTTTTTTTTTTTCAGATTGTACCAGTGAAAGTAACTCTCAGTCAGCGACCATACATGATTCATCTTTATCAGACAACAGAACGAACAGTGAATATTACAAAAAGCAAAATACCGATGTTAGGAATGATGTTCACCGTACTAATGATGATGTGCAGTCTCAGTCATCCAGAAGTGGCAGTGGACATACAATCTCTCTAGCTCACAAAGATCCAGCCAGGAAGAGTAAACATTTGATAAATGATAACACTGATGAGCAATGGATTCCACAAGGTAACACAGATCCAGCCAGGAAGAATAGAAATCCGACATATGATGACTCAGAAGGGTGTAGTCCACAAGCTTTCGTAGGTCCTGCAAGAAAGAATGTAATTTGTACTAATGATTATATTGGTGGACATGGACTTCCTCTAGCTTTTGTAAATCATCCTTATCCCAAATAGCTACTTGTCCTTTGTTGAACATTGCTCTCTATGCAGCCCATCTGAAGGAATATCTGTCTCTAGCCAGTTTCCTATTTCCTTTTTTGTCAAGTTCAAGATCTATTTGATGGCTTTAAACTGCCTTGTTCTTGGTCCATGCCTGTCATGTATTCCTTGAACCCTTTATTGATCTTTTCAGGAAACTGTATTTTTTGTGTGTGTGTGGTTGCAATATTTTAATTTCCTTTGTAAAATGTTGTTTGCAAGTCAGCATTCTCTTCAATGTTTAGGTCTTTCTATGACTCATTTCTCTGATTCATTATGCAAGGTATTCTAAGAATGTTTCTGTAACACTTTGTTGACAAATCCTGCTAGAGAAAAAAATACAATTCTGGCTTCGTGAGATATTATGTGGCAACTAGAAAAAGGTCTGCTAAAATAATATTGACTGCAATGTTTGAGCTTCTTCACCTGGCAATAACACAAACATTTGTTAGCCTGTGACAGTTTCATTGTAAGTGAATGACATTTTGCTGTAAAGATATTCACTAATTATATATTGCTGTTTGAGTGAATAAGTAACAAACACTCCAACTGCCCTTCAGTGCTTTAATATTGCTTTTCTTTCATTAAGTATTGTTTTGCCATAACCTTGTTTGATATTATCATATTTTTTATGTATGCAATATTTTGAACTTACTACTTGTTTCCGCTACCTTGTTGGGACAAAGCTAGAGGGATTTGGGACATATCTCGAGGAATTTGCGACAAAGCTCGAGGAATAAATCTGAAGCTGGGACTCAATGTCAATGATATGTTACAGGTCCTGTCTGGCATCTGTTACTATCAGATTTGTACCAAACGTAGCGCAGTTGTGTTCCCTTGAAATGAACCACTGAGACAGAAAAGGGATTCTGTGGCCTGGACCACAGAGGATCTCTATTCACCTTGTCCTGGTTTGTGTTAAGGAAAGGTTATTTCTTTAAATCATGAGTGATCTGCCATAGCACATCAATTATCTCTCAAGATTTAAAGCCTATTATAATTAATATTATTATTATTAAAAAAATTGGCTCCCTCAATGAGTCCACAATGCTTGCACAGAACAGAGACAAATGGTGAGATTTGATAAAAGATCTTTGCAATGGCTGAGACTGCTAGAAAGAAAATTTTGAAACAGGGAAAGAGTATTTTAGTTTATGCCTTATGGGCCGACAACAGCTCAAAAGGTCGATAGTTAGATACAGTGAAGTCAATTTGGCTTATGAATATTTGTTTGAAAAATATGAATGATTGTTAGCTAACATTAGAATTTGCTGTTGAACACTGGTAAACTAATGTATTTACAAAAAATAGTTTTGTGTATGGATATTTTCTTGTGTGCCATTGTAAGATTTTTGTGCAAGTTACAGTTTTATTGGGTCTCTTGTGACTTTCTCTAAAATCTGAGAAGATAAAAAGTTTCTTTAATTACGATTATTTTCTTTCACCTGAGATTATTTGTATTTTTTATTTATGTAGCAAGAAATGTATAATTTTATAATAGACACATTTTTTTTAACTCAGACACATAGAAGTTTGTCAAGACTACTATTTAGGAACTAAAACACCTTCCATTATATTAGTGTTTAGAATGTCTGGTTATATCAGTTGCTAAAATGTCTTCTTTTATCCCTTACAAAAATGTCTTTTTTTATCCCTTGCAAAAATGTCTTTTTTTATCCCTTGCGAAAAATGTCTTTTTTTTATCCCTTGCAAAAATGTCTTGTTTTATCCCTTGCAAAAATGTCTTGTTTAATCCCTTTCAAAAATGTCTTTTTTTATCCCTTGCAAAAATGTCTTGTTTTATCCCTTGCAAAAATGTCTTGTTTTATCCCTTGCATAAATGTATTTTTTATCCCTTGCAAAAAAATGTCTTGTTTAATCCCTTGCAAGAATGTCAAAGTGCCTTATGAACCCATTAATGTAAAAGAAAAATATGAATTCATATTCCTCGTCATGGAGTGTAAGATTATTAACTCGAGGAAAGATTTTAATAATTAAAAAAATTATTTCATTTAAATGTAACATTTTCTCTTGTTGATTTGTGATCAAATTAATTCAGTATTCAACAAATGATGGTTAAATAATATCACCATTATTGACTGTATTTCTAGCATTACTTGTACATTTTCTCACGTTTCAGCACATTGTAAAAACTACATATATTTTCAGCAATTTTTCTCACACCATCTCTGATTTTTGTTCTCTGTCATTGTTTTATTTAAAAAAAAATAGAAACTCAGTTTAAAAAAAAAAAAAAAATATTATACATTTCTTAGCACTTTCTCTCTTGACATCAATTCTACAAAAATTATTTAGGACTTTCTGTGCCTTAAGTGTTATGTTTCGTGTCTCAAATGATATATGGTCTGTGTCTCAAGTATAATATGTTCCGTGTCTCAAGTGTTATATGTTCCATGTCTCAGGTGTTATATGTTCCATGTCTCAAGTGTTATATGTTCTGTGTAAGTCAACAGAGTAGGGAGAATGTACTTGGTAACCTGAGGTTCAGCGATAAGAAGTTGCATCATCGACCGTAGGTGATAAACACCAGGCACCAGTAGGTCAACAAAAAGTCCCAAATATTCTGAAGGCCAGACAACTAGGTGCTAATCTACACCGTGACCTCCGGATTCCAAATAAGTCAACGGCGTAACCACAGGTTAACCCTGGACGAATAAGTGATACAATTACATCATCAACCGTAGGGGAGCAACACCGGGCGTTGGCAGCTAGAACAATAAAGTCCCCAATAATCTGAAGGTCAGATATCTAGGCGCTAATCTTCACTATAATGAAGTTTTAAAACAACTTAAAATCAAAAGAGAACTACTAAATACAATTAAGACAAGACAAATGAAATTTTTTGGGCACGTTAAAAGACACAACAGCCTACTAAAAGTAACATTGGAAGGGAAAATACAAACGAAAAGAGGCAGACCAAGACTAACATGGACGAGTAACATCAAAAGATGGACAAGTCAATCTATGACAACCTGCACCATCAAAGCAAGAAACAGAGTGGAATGGCAAACCATGGTAGCCAACCTTCGTTGTGGAGACGGCACTCGATAATGATGAATCTTCACTGTAGACTTCCGAATTCCCACGTAAGTCGGACACTGGGTGGGTGCAAAGAGACCCCGGGCCAACGGGTCTATAAAAGGATGTTGCTGCGGCAGTGGCCACTTCATTTCGACTGGTAAGCACAGCAACTTGCAAGGGTAGGCAAGACAAGTAAGTTGAACTATTTTCTAGTGTTGTGTAATAAGTGTAGCTATCTTGTGCCTAGTATATGGTGTAAGCCTTAGAGGAAATGCAGCAGGAGGATGACGCCTGGGAGTGATGACACAGGCGGGCCCACCTCCGCTAGAGTGTCAAGAAGTTAAAGGGCTGAGACACTTGCTCGACGGGGCTACTTCTGATGATCAGATTGCCTCCTGCTGCGAAGCTCTGTACAAAGAGTTTCCTACTACTGTGTCTCAAGTGTTATATGTTCATGTCTCAGGTGTTATATGTTCTGTGTCTCAGGTGTTATATGTTCCATGTCTCAAGTGTTTACAAGTTCTTTAACTCAGGTGTTATATGTTCCGTGTCTCAAATGTTATATGTTCTGCAACTCAAGTGGTATATGCTCCGTGTCTCAAATATTATATGTTCTGTAACTCAAGTGTTATATGTTCTGTGCCTCAAGTGTTATATGTTCTGTGCCTCAAGTATTATATGTTCTTTGCCTCAAGTGGTTATATGATCAAACTATCCAAGAAAGGAAGTTTGCAGGAGTGCACAAATTATAGGGGAATTATGCTACTATCAATGCCAGGGAAAATATTACGCAGAATCATTCTGGAGAGACTAAAAGTGGCTATAGAGAAACATTTGAGAGATGAACAAGCAGGTTTTAGGAAGAACAGATCATGTGCTGATCAAATAACTACTCTACGTATAATAGTTGAACAAAGTTTAGAACTGAAATCCCCACTTTATATTGGATTCATAGATTACGAAAAGGCATTTGATAGTTTAGACAGAAGAATGCTTTGGAAGTTGCTGAGTCATTACAGAATCCCCATAAAGTTTATTAACCTGATAAAAACAATGTATGAAGGAACAAAATGTAGTGTGGTGCATGAAGGACGGCTTACAGAAGCATTTGAAATAAGAATAGGAGTAAGGCAGGGACTCCTTCTGTCTCCATTTCTCTTTCTACTGGCCATAGATTGGATTATGAAAATAACTCAAAACAACAGAAATGGGATCCAGTGGTCACTGACCAAACAACTTGATGATTTAGACTTTGCTGATGACATAGCTCTCCTATCACACAGCCATCAACAGTTGCAGGATAAAATGAGCATACTTGATGAGAGATCACAACAGCTAGGACTGAAGATTAATAGAGATAAGACCAACATGAGAATTAATACAGTTGGCAATAACCAAATAAAACTAGGAGAAATACCTCTACTAGACATACAATCTTACATATATCTGGGCAATAATATAGATAAAGAGGGAGGAACAGAAAATGGTACCAAAATTAGGATATCAAAAGCAAGAGGAGCTTTCATTGCACTGGGAAAAATGGAAATCCAAAGAAATGAGATTAAATACAAAAATAAAAATTTTCAACTAAAATGTTAAGTCAGTCCTATTATATGGCTGTGAAACATGGAGAACAACAAAATTGACAATCACAAAGTTACAGACTTTCATTAATGGATGCTTATGCAGAATTAAAGGATGGATATGGCAGGACAAAATCACTAACATAGAATTATGGAAATGTACCAGTCAAATACCAGTGGATAAAGAGATACAGCGAAGACGCTGGCGCTGGATAGGACACACACTACGGAAGCCAACTGAGAGTATTACACAACAGGCCCTTTTTTGAATCTCCAGGGGAAAAGACAAAGAGGAAGGCCAAGGAATTCTTGGAGAAGACAGATAGAAACAGAGATGAAGATGATGGTGAAGACATGGAATGATCATAAAAGAATCGCAAAAAACAGAATGACTTGGAAAGTGTTTGTTGAAGACCTATGCTCCACTGGGAGCTAAAAAAAAGGTAGAAGAAGAAGACCACAAGTGTTATAGGTTCTGTGCCTCAAGTATTATAGGTTCTGTTCCTCAAGTGTTATATGTTCTGTGCCTCAAGTGTTATATGTTCTGTGCCTCAAGTGTTATATGTTCTGTGCCTCAAGTGTTATATGTTCTGTGCCTCAAGTGTTATATGTTCTGTGCCTCAAGTGTTATATGTTCTGTGCCTCAAGTGTTATATGTTCTGTGCCTCAAGTGTTATATGTTCTGTGCCTCAAGTGTTATTTTTAACTCAGGGCTTACCTCATGTGCCATTATCATTTGTTTTCTTTTAATATTGTTTCATTATTATATTATTACATTTCAACATTTTTAAAGTAATGAAAATAAATATAATAATTGGACAAGAATACAAAAGGCTCTACAAGTAGCAGATCACACATAGTATGAATTGAATGTGTGAATTTCTGCTTATACATTTTATTTATTTATTTTAACTGCATATTTTTTGTTCCTTGGCTTCGTAACATTTTTCCACATGCTATTAGGCTCTTCTAATATTGTTTCATTGTTAAATTTCTACATTTTAAAAGTCTTATAAATGTATATAATTTATTTCATAATGAAAGTTTTTTTTTTTTTTTTTAAATTTTTCCCCGAATATATTTTTATCTATTTTTTTATATGTGTACATCAACAATTGTTCTGTAGAACAAGACTTTATTCATTTTATTATGTGGGATTTGTTTATTTGATAGGGGTTTTATAAAACTTCTTCAAATGTTATCTTATGATTTCACATGTTAATGGACACATCTCAGCACGGTTGATTCATGTAGCATTGGGCTATGAATTATGATCTTTTTGCTCTTAGTTTCACAGGTTAAACTGAGTTGCTGAGCTACCAGCTGGTATTTTACAGAGCAGCTGCTACATTGTTTTTTTGTGTGTGTGGTTATCCTTAGCAGAAAGCTACAAAATGTGGCCAACATTTATTCTATTCTATTCATAAAATCACTCACAATGTCCTCTATGCTTATTTTACATATTTGTTTCCATCTATTTCATTAAACTGTTTCTGATCTGCCTCTCTGTTTCCATCACTCTGGTATCCACTGTCTGTTAGTTCTCGTTATATTTCTGGATTTTTTCTGAGTAAACTATCTAGCTCCAGCTTCTATTTGTTATCACTAAATGCATCTTTTAGTAAGGTCAGTCTTAATTGTTTGACTCCTACCATATTGTTATTGTTGTTGTCCTTTCCACCAGACTAGATCATAGGCTTGTTGCAAGTCAACTAGGACAGCTAGAGTATGTTGTTTCTGTCAGACTAGATCGTAGGCTTGTTACAAGGCAACTAGGACAGCTAGAGTATGTTGTTTCTGTCAGACTAGATCGTAGGTTTGTTACAAGTCAACTAGGACAGCTAGAGTATGTTGTTTCTGTCAGACTAGATCATAGACTTGTTACAAGTCAACTAGGACAGCTAGAGTATGTTGTTTCTGTCAGACTATATCATAGGCTTGTTACAAGTCAACTAGGACAGCTAGAGTATGTTGTTTCTGTCAGACTAGATTGTAGGCTTGTTACAAGGCAACTAGGACAGCTAGAGTATGTTGTTTCTGTCAGACTAGATCGTAGGCTTGTTACAAGGCAACTAGGACAGCTAGAGTATGTTGTTTCTGTCAGACTAGATCATAGGCTTGTTACAAGGCAACTAGGACAGCTAGAGTATGTTGTTTCTGTCAGACTAGATCATAGGTTTGTTACAAGGCAACTAGGACAGCTAGAGTATGTTGTTTCTGTCAGACTAGATCATAGGCTTGTTACAAGGCAACTAGGACAGCTAGAGTATGTTGTTTCTGTCAGACTAGATCGTAGGTTTGTTACAAGGCAACTAGGACAGCTAGAGTATGTTGTTTCTGTCAAACTAGATCATAGACTTGTTACAAGGCAACTAGGACAGCTAGAGTATGTTGTTTCTGTCAAACTAGATCATAGACTTGTTACAAGTCAACTAGGACAGCTAGAGTATGTTGTTTCTGTCAAACTAGATCATAGACTTGTTACAAGTCAACTAGGACAGCTAGAGTATGTTGTTTCTGTCAAACTAGATCATAGACTTGTTACAAGGCAACTAGGACAGCTAGAGTATGTTGTTTCTGTCAGACTAGAATGTAGGCATGTTGCAAGTCAGCTAGGATGACTAGAGTATGTTGTTTCTGTCAGACTAGAATGTAGGCATGTTGCAAGTCAGCTAGGATGACTAGAGTATGTTATTTCTGTCAGACTAGATTGTAGACTTGTTACAAGTCAGCTGGGATGACTAGAGTATGTTATTTCTGTCAGACTAGATTGTAGACTTGTTACAAGTCAGCTAGGATGACTAGAGTATGTTATTTCTGTCAGACTAGATTGTAGACTTGTTACAAGTCAGCTGGGATGACTAGAGTATGTTATTTCTGTCAGACTAGAATGTAGGCATGTTACAAGTCAGCTGGGATGACTAGCGTATGTTATTTCTGTCAGACTAGAATGTAGGCATGTTGCAAGTCAACTAGGATGACTAGAGTATGTTATTTCTGTCAGACTAAAATGTAGGCATGTTGCAAGTCAGCTGGGATGACTAGAGTATGTTATTTCTGTCAGACTAGAATGTAGGCTTGTTGCAAGTCAGCTAGGATGACTAGAGTATGTTATTTCTGTCAGACTAGAATGTAGGCTTGTTACAAGTCAGCTAGGATGACTAGAGTATGTTATTTCTGTCAGACTAGAATGTAGGCATGTTGCAAGTCAGCTAGGATGACTAGAGTATGTTATTTCTGTCAGACTAGAATGTAGGCTTGTTGCAAGTCAGCTAGGATGACTAGAGTATGTTATTTCTGTCAGACTAGAATGTAGGCTTGTTACAAGTCAGCTAGGATGACTAGAGTATGTTATTTCTGTCAGACTAGAATGTAGGCTTGTTACAAGTCAGCTGGGATGACTAGAGTATGTTATTTCTGTCAGACTAGAACGTAGGCATGTTGCAAGTCAGCTGGGATGACTAGAGTATGTTATTTCTGTCAGACTAGATCGTAGACTTGTTACAAGTCAACCAGGACAGCTAGAGTATGTTATTTCTGTCAAACTAGAATGTAGGCTTGTTACAAGTCAGCTAGGATGACTATGTTATTTCTTCTGGAATCCATCCTGGACTTGTTGCCATAACTTGAAGATTTGATCTTCTGCATTATGACCTGCCCTAAATCCAGCTTGTTCATGGCACAGGTTATTAGAAGCTTCCAAACACCAGTCCAGTCTGCTGATGATCAAACTCTCACCTATTTTTCCTATACATGATGTTAGGGATAGGGGTTGGTAGTTTCTTGGGTCATGTGGTGATGTGTTCATCTTGAGCAGTGGTACCACTTAGGCATTCCTCCATGCTTTGGAGATTTTGCTGCCTCTCCATGTCTTGTTGATAAGTCTAAGTAGTGTTTCCTTTCCTGACTTGCCAAGGTACTTGACCACCTCATTATGTACCTTGTCTGGCAGTGGAGATTTTTTAGATTGTAATTTTTGCATTGTCTTTTCTAATTCTCATAAAGTCTTCTTCAAATATCGCACCATTACTGTGGGTGCTCTTTACATTGATTTTAAATGACATAGATATAGTTTATACCCCACCACATTCAAAGATGGGGCACAAATTAGAAACAAATAATATCAGATTTACTGACGGAAGTCAAATACCAGCTGGTACAACTCTCGAGTGTTAAGAGTTGTTCCAAGAGTATGAACTCTAAAACTAAAGTAATGCACTCTTTTTATATGAAACCTGTGTTATCCTCAAATATGTATATTTGATCTTCCATAAATCCCTATCAGTATCAGTTTACTGATAATTCGCTTTATAAATAATATTTATCAGCCACAAAGCTGTTGCCATTGTAAATAGATATTTATTGAGAACACATATTTTATTCTCAATTGGTTATAGTTGTCTTCCTTCTGTTTTATCATCTACAATATTAATATACTTGTATGTATAAATAAAATGTAAGTATTGCATTTGAAGAAGTATAAGAATAGTTCAGAATGTTAGAAGTGGATCTGGGTGATCTAGAAGTTGGACATAGTCTCTGGACAGGAAGGTTCTAGGTTTGAATCCATCCACAGGAATTGGGAATTCTTGACTTTGAATTTGTGATATCCTCATGGCTTGAACCTCCTCTGGTTGCTGGGTAGTGAGGTTTGATGTCTCAAGGAGGCCCCATGTTATTGAGTTATTCATGGGTTATCATCATTGCACTCTGAAAGTGTCCATAGGTGCTCAGATCTCCTCCTCAGCATGGTCTTGCAGAGACCAGCGACTGATGACCCCAGCTCTTTGTTGCTTGATAAGTCCTCTTATGCATGCACTAATGTCTCTTGTTTCCGTCAGTGGCCATCTTTACGCCCATCTCTTCTTCTGAAGGAGTAAATGTGGATTCATGGCTGTCAAAGTTCTGTGCCGTTCCTGGATCTCGGAGGGCACTAATGACATCCGCTTGGTCCATTGGTTGACCATCTTCGACAACAGCATAGCTAGCTAGCCTGTCCACTCTTTCATTTCCCCAGATTCCCACATGTCCAGGGACATAAACAAAGGTGATTCTGTGTATTGTTGACCTCTGCAATGAGGTGCCATGTGCACTCATGCAAGTGAAAGAACTCCTGGATCAAAGTCAAACTGGAAAAAAAGTCATAAATACTAGGCCAAAAATATGGCTGCTACCCTGGCAAAAATTGTTAAGCAAACTCACCTATGCCAAAGATGAATGTGTCAGGTCTAAAGGCACAGATATCATAGCATTGTCTTCAACTAGTGATACAAGGCATCTACTTAATGGGTGAATGCTAAGAAGATAAGAAGAGTGTTAGATATTAAGATGGGCTTTGTTTACACAAGATGGAAACAAGTTTATAAATATGTAGAAGTATTAAATAAGCAATATCCTATATGTTAGAATCTATATAACAAATAATTGTCAATTAATGTTAGAAAATGTGTCCTAAAGTGCTACATCAGACCTGTTCTACTATATGGAAGTGTGTCATGGATGATAAGCAAGACAACACAAACAATATTAGAGGCAGCTGAGATATGGTTTATCAGTAACATGCTACGAATTCCATGGATAGCAAAAAGTTACAAATGAAGAATGTTTAAAATAAGCTGGGGAAACCAGAAATGTCATCAAAATCATAAGAGACAAACTACATTTATTGGGCATGTCATGTGAAAAGAAAGCATTGAGAATATTATAACAACAGGCATAATGAATGGAAAGAAGAGTAGAGGAAAACAAAGAGAAAAATATTGAACAGTTTATCCAAATGGCAAAATAAACAATCACTGACTGAAATTATGACATGCAAGAAGACTGGATGTGGAGAGAGATGATCACCTATTCCCACTGGTATGGCACCTGATGATGATTAAATGAGCTTTAAAATATCCAAATATAATATAATGTATATTTGACCTTGACACCTTGAGGTGGCTGCTTAGGACAAGTGGCCTTTATTCTTGGCTCCAATATGTCCCCTCAAACAGACCCCAGTCATTAAATAATGCAGTTATGGAAGCTATGACAAAGCATTGGTTAGTACTTTATCTGTAGTGGATACAAGGTTGGGTTCATTCTTCTAACCCAATTTCCCAGTTCAGTCTGGGGGGAAAGGGGGGTGTGTGTGTGTATTACCATTTACACAGAATAAGCTCAAAAGTACTCAATGGATATTGATGATAGTTTTAGTAGTTTACTGGGGTTTCTTTATCTTTATCTGCAGTCACCACTACTTCAGATCAATGATGGACTCTTGTATAAAGTGTGCTCTTGTTTTAGGACTTGGAGTTCCAGCACATAGATTCTCTTCAAAGGTGTTGAAGCTTAAACTTCTCATTCAGTTTCTTATTCTTTCCTTCCACATTTGCCTTTTAACGTCGAGGGGGAAACTGTCTTTACGACATATATTACCATTGCTGGTGTATGTCGGGGGCTTGCGACAGGTCCATCTGGAAACAGTGGATTTCGCTGCACGGCCACACTCCTCCCATTGAGTTTACATGCAGGAAAGTGGCCTTGTGGAGCATGGTTTGCTGTTATATATTAGATTAAAGTGGCAATGGCTGACTGCATTTTTCTGGAATTTAAATTATGAGAGATATCTCACTTTGTTGTGGGCAAAAGTACAAATAAACTGAGGATAATCCTAGTGTAGCTTATTGGTTTTAGAAGAAAGATGTCCCAGCAGTGGTTGATATAGTAGAAAGATGTCCCAGCAGTGGTTAATATAGTAGAAAGATGTCCCAGCAGTGGTTAATATAGTAGAAAGATGTCCCAGCAGTGGTTAATATAGTAGAAAGATGTCCCAGCAGTGGTTAATATAGTAGAAAGATGTCCCAGCAGTGGTTAATATAGTAGAAAGATGTCCCAGCAGTGGTTAATATAGTAGAAAGATGTCCCAGCAGTGGTTAATATAGTAGAAAGATGTCCCAGCAGTGGTTAATATAGTAGAAAGATGTCCCAGCAGTGGTTAATATAGTAGAAAAATGTCCCAGCAGTAGTTGATATAGTAGAAAGATATCCCAGCAGTGGTTGATATAGTAGAAAGATGTCCAGCAGTGGTTAATATAGTAGAAAGATGTCCCAGCAGTGGTTGATATAGTAGAAAGATTAATCCCAGTAGTGGTTGATATAGTAGAAAGATTAATTCCAGTAGTGGTTAATATAGTAGAAAGATTAATCGCAGTAGTGGTTAATATAGTAGAAAGATGTCCCAGCAGTGGTTGATATAGTAGAAAGATTAATCCCAGTAGTGGTTGATATAGTAGAAAGATTAATCCCAGTAGTGGTTAGTATAGTAGAAAGATGTCCCAGCAGTGGTTGATATAGTAGAAAGATTAATCCCATCAGTGGTTAATATAGTAGAAAGATTAATCCCAGTAGTGGTTAATATAGTAGAAAGATTAATCCCAGTAGTGGTTGATATAGTAGAAAGATGTCCCAGTAGTGGTTAATATAGTAGAAAGATTAATCCCAGGAGTGGTTAATATAGTAGAAAGATTAATCCCAGGAGTGGTTAATATAGTAGAAAGATTAATCCCAGGAGTGGTTAATATAGTAGAAAGATTAATCCCAGTAGTGGTTAATATAGAAGGTGGTATAAAGATACCATAATCCATATTAGCAGAAACATATAATATTTATAGGTTGGCTAGTTAACACATTTACTGGCCAACAGCAATATTATTATAATATGATTATTTAAATTGGCTGTTTTTTTTTCAATGTAATTTGTTAAAGATAGTGCCTTACAATTGTTTATTTTCTTTTTATATACCTTATTTACTCATCACACAATTTGCTGCATTATTGCTCTGTTGTTTTTATATTTAATTTGTTCAACAAATGTTTATGCTATGGTTCATTTTTATCAAGCAATTTTACAATAATCTTATTGTAGCAAAACCAATCATGTGCAACCATTCTGGTGGGAGCAGGTGTCTAAGATTTAATGGATGATTAGCAGCAAGGTCATTGCATGCTTGGTAAGACTAAATAATTCACTTACCAACAACCAACATTTCAAAACAATAAATTAGTTTCTCAAGACAATACTCAAAATGAATTTGACTGTAAATGATCTTTGATTTTGCATATAATTATTTATAAGTTTTTGTAAATTGGAAGAGTTTCTTTGTTTTATATCTAGAGAAATAGAAGAGTCATTGGAGCTCCAGCCCAAAATCTACACCCTTCCTCCTGAGTGCGCTGTATGCAAGTTTAAGAACCCTTGGAAGTTAACATTTGAAAAGAGTCAGCCAAATAGCTCCTTGATTCTTCCCATGCTGCTAAGTGTCACATAGGGCTCCTAGTGTTTTTCTCTATCTGTCTCCATTCTTGGCGAGATGTTCGATCTTATCTAATGAGTCTATGCCTGCCAACTTTGCTTCTCTTATAAGTGTTCTTTTTAGTGTCTCTCTAGGTCTTTCTCTTTTTCCGTATCCTGCTATTTCCCATAGAAGAACCTGTTTTGGAATACTATATGGCTAAAGGCAAGGCAACAATTTTTTAGAAATCTCCCCAATTGAATCCCAAGCTGTGCAATTGAGTCCATGCATGTGGTTCAGGATTGTTCTCAGTGAGGAGAAGATCAGAGTACCTGTGTCTGGTGCAGGCATGATGATTATAACACAACACACGATTAATTAGACACTGGTTGAGCAAGATTAGTAAATTCAATGAAGAAGAATCAAGAAAAAGCTTTAATTTCATTGGGCTTTTTTTTTAACCAACATGGCTTCAAGGTTCACCTAGCCTCTGAAAATACGTACCTGATATTTTTTTCTGGGAGAGCAAATTGACATATCATACAAACCTATTCACTCATGTGCCATTGAAAGTTATGGACACTAGCACCATAAATTCAATAGATCTTAAGGAGTGATGGGAACTCATTATCCCTCTTACTCTACATCAAAAATTACATTGATTAAATTCTCTATTTGTTGCCAATGTTTTTCATTATAATTTTAAATTAAAGCATGTTCTTTATTATAAATTTTACCATGACTCTTTCAATAAAAATCCCACCAAAAAATCTTAGAGTTTTCATTTAGAAAAAATAATTTTGTCTTCAACCAAAATTGGAAGATATTTATGATTTCATTTGCTGTTTACTTAGAAAATTTGTTTAAATTAACATGTTATTGTTTAGTTCCACTTTCTTCTCTCCATATAGATATATGGCTTTTGGCGTCTTAACAGACGGTTGGTAAAAAGGAATCATGATAAGTCAGCAGTTTGGTAAAAATATTAGTGTCTTATGCTGGATGCTGCTTTGCTGAATAGCTTCTCTCGTGGCTGAATCTGCCAATATTAGATTGACAGATTCAGCCACAGAACGAACAAGATGTATTGTGGTGCCTTGCCTTGTCTCCTTTTCTTTCCCCTGCGTCTTTTGTCTTCTGAATTTGATATCGAAAGTTGCTGTGCTATTTTTTATTTTTGTTCACCATCGGTAATGATCTGCAGCCAGATTTTCACCAGTTTCTTTCACTGATAGAGAATTCACTTAAGGAAGTTTAAATGACTTCCGTTTCCAACATGGTGGAATGAGGGTCACGTTTTCTGGACCGCTGCAGAAATTGCATTTGTTGACTGATTAGTTTCATCTCTTCAGTGCAATTTTCTGCGTTGATGTCAGACTGATGATTCACTTAACAGATTTCGCCAATGAAGCAGAGTCCTATGCGTTGTTGGCTGTATTTATTAAAATAATTGGAATCTTATGGGCGCAACCATTGTTGTGTGTGCTACGTCATCACAATGGCTGATTGTGTATCCCTAAAATGGCCGTATGCTAATAGTGAAAGGCGGAATGGAGTTTCGTATATGACTTTGCAGCACCGAGGTGACTCCCGGAGGTTCATGTTGGTCAGGAGGGATTCATAATTTCACAAATTCACATTGCAGGGAGATCTTACAGTCTGTTGTTTGATGTGTGACGGGGATAGTCCGATGACTGACTGTGTTTTATATGTTCGGATTTGGAGTCAAAAACGATGTCCTAGCATCATCAAGTGCTATGCATTAAAAAAGAAATTTGACGATCATCATTTTCAGGAGGACGTGAACTTCAGGTCAATATGGTGGATAGGCGGCAGAAACCATTAAAGGCTATGTCTGAAAAGTGTTCCTTATTGCAGTTTCCCTGATGTTCCAAGTCCGGCTTTTTGCAGGAGCTACTGAGTTAAGTGCTCTGTGAGCTGTGCGATTCATGTGTTTTGATCATGTTTCGATATTTCAATTGTTTACGATGAATGATAATCTCGTATGATGGAGAACAGATGGCTGTGTTCACTTTCAGTGCAGTTTCGCCTTATGTCTTTTGGCATGTGCTGAGACTGCTAATATTGGGGACTACAGCTACCTTTCTTTGTTTGGAAGATGAAATAGTAATTTGGATGATTCCATTGGCACAGGCAGTTGAGCAATTATGGATTTTAATTCGTTTGCAGTGATACCGGGGCCTTCCATAACCATAACAATCACTTAAGAAAGCCCTGCAAACATCATTATATATATATATATATATATATATATATATATATATATATCTCAGCACTGGTCTGCCCTTTGGACTCTTTCCATCCTTACATTCGCCATACAATATTTGTTTGATAATATGATTGTTTGCCATTCTTACATGACCCAGCCACCTTAGTCTACAATTCGTTACTACATTAGTGAGGTTGTTATTGTTTAATCCAGGGCACATGGTCCTAGTATTCCATGTGCTGAGTATGAGAGATGGTGTTTTCCTTCTGCCGTGTCGTAAAGAGGATTGAACTGATATTTCTGTTTGCCTGCTATGCCTGGACAAAATAATGTGGAAATAGTACTCTCCATATAAAGCATATATTAAAAGAGGAGAAGGGAGGAGAGCAAGATACAGGCCCGGATTAGTGTAAGATGGACAGACATCAAAGAAATGCTACAATATCAATTGGCGGTGATTAAAAAAAAACCCAAAAACTATCTGTACAACATTTTCTGATTACTGGAGTCTGCGGGTGGAGAATTGTAGGACTGGAGAATAAAGGTCACTTGTCCAGTGCAGTGGTGTGTTTGAGTCTGAGTGTTTATTTCACCTCCGATAAAAACAACATTTGACCCTATCGGGATTCGAACTAGTGTTCTGGTTTGGAGTCTGACAAATTATTGATTTGGCCACCCGCTCTCCAAATTGGCAAGGATTGGAGTCACCAAAAATGTGAGAGTCAGAAATTTGTATCTCCCTCAGCAACTGAAAGGGTACAGGCTGAGGTGAAGGAAGAGAGAGAGAGTGTTTAGTTTTCAAGTGATGAATCATATGTAGACAGGAGATACTAGGTGTGTTAGTGACGATGAGATTTATACACCAGTCCTAATTGCTGATTGAACACACCTCATATGTAACACTGATAATCTGATATACCAATTAACAATGACATTTTACACAAAATTACAAATGTTACCTATCTAAGCAGCAAAATGTCCAGAGATGGATACATAACATCAGAAATTATGACACACATCGCACTAGCATCAAATGCTGTCACCAAACTGATGAACATCTGGAGATCCAAAGTACTCTGTAAATGCTTAAAACTTAGATTGTTCAACTCCTGTGTGAGACCACTGCGTATGGAATGGATAGAGTCATTGCAGAAGTAAAAAATATGTAAGGTCATCTTTGTCTATGTCCCAGGACGTGCAGGAGTACGGGGAAATGAAAGAGCGGACAGGTTGGCTAGCTGTGCTATTGTTGAGGACGGTCAACCAATGGATCGGGGGGACATCATCAATGCCCTGTGGGAAGTGGGAAGGACACAGGACTTCGACAACCATGAGTCAACGTCACTCCTTCGAATGAAAGAGATGGGAGTTAAGATGGGTACAGCCAGAAACGAGAAACTTAGTGGGCGTGTAAGAAGACTAATTAACCAACACAGAACTGTAGTTGTCAATCGCTGGACACTTTGAGACTTTTTGAGGAGGGGGTCTGAGCACCTATGGACATGTTCGGAGTGCAATGATGATGACCCACTAATATCTCAATGACCAATGCTAATAAGTGGATGGGAAAGTTCAAAATCCACAAGACTTTAGATATGAAATTAAATGCCTTTGAAGTCTCAAACAGGCTGGAAAGAAAACATTTCAAATGAAGAAATAAGAGACAAATCAAAACAAGAATACGTGTCAGAAGAAGGCATTGGAAATACAATTCATGTGCTGAGGATGAATGAAAAAAGACTTCCCCCATCAGATATTCATGTGGAAACCATCTAGTGGAACAAAACAAGGCAGACCAAGAGAATCACAATGCAGTACAATTACTAGGTAAGATTCAACCTTGAAACTAAGAAACAACCAAAACTAGCAACAAATTGTTAATCGTGGTGAACTATGACTTCCGTCCTATATGCTGTCCTCGGCCCGAGAGGAAAATGAATGAATGTAATGTTAGAGTTAGATAGATATCTACCAGGTAGACTTTAGTAACATAAGATCCTGGATAGGTTGTATAATTAGTGTTGTTTGATGATTAGAGAGATTATTAGTCCTTGGATAGTGCTGAACCTATAGGTTTGAATAGTGAAATTAGGTTGAAAAGGGAGAGCACTTATCATCTATGGATTTTGTGGACTAGTTTGATGAAGTATAATATTTAATCCTCCTATGAACATTATCTACTATGTGACACCTGCTTTGATATTTGATGGAATCAGGAATATTACAAAAACAGAAAGTCTTGTTGCTAAATCCATTACAACTTATAACTGACTAAGAGCCACTTCATTAATTAAAATAAATAAATAAAAACACATACAAATGAAATCAGAATGAAATATTTTTAATTTTTCCTGTGTACGTATATGATTATGATAGGTTTACAATATGTTATTATTTCTTTTGGATCATATTCACAAAGAACACACATTTCAAACTGAAACCATTACAAACTATTTCACAATAAAACCCATATATTATTATCCGGAAGTGAAAGCAAACTGCTTCATAATTCATAATAATCACTCACTTTAAAGCTGCATGCAGCGTTACACACAAAATGTCATAAAACATGACTGTATTTCAAGATTACATGTAGTGTTTGAAAACAAATTCTTCATAAAACATCTAGTCTTTTAAAGGATTAAAATAGAGGTTGAAATAAAATGTTTTCCATAAAAAAATTGCACAGTTACAAAGTGTAATTGTAATCAAGTCCTCATAAATCATTTCACACACCAAAACACTACAGTACGTTTGTAATAAAAAGTACTCATAAGTAATCTTCACAATCAAAGTTACAGAATATGTCTGGCATTAATTGTCCACTGTGAGACATTTTAATACACAAAACTTTTAAAGTGTTAATACAATTTTTTAAAATCAAATATTTCTACATATCAGGGTTACAAAGAGCGACCCTAATTATTCTAACTAAAAAATATCTTCTCATCCACATGAGTTTTGGTACATGGTACTCTAAAAAAAAAACACTTTCCATATAAAGATTCTGAGATAGAACTGCTTGCACAGAACAGAGACAGATGGCGAGATTTGATAAAATATCTTTAAAAGAAAACTGCTAGAACAAAAATTCATATAGGAGAAGGTGTATCTTGGTCTACGCCCTATGGGCCGGTTACGGCTCGAAAGGTCAATAGATAGATATAAAGATTCTGGTCCATGTTTCTGAGCTAGTATTAGGTACTTAAAGGAAGATATATAGCTGGAAGACTTTAAAACCTGGATAAGAATTAATCTTTGTCTACAAAAAAATTTGTCAGCATTGAGCTATTATTTATACTGAGTTTATGAACACAAAGAAATTAAATTAACATTCAGTGCTGCTCAACAGCAATTAACTGACAGCTGCAGTGGAAATGTGGTTCTCATAATGAACAATGAAGCTTCAAGTCAGATATTTTAGCAATAAAAGTATGATACAGGAACAAAAAACTAGCAAGTAGACTAGAATTGGAGTCACATTTTAATGAAGATATAGAAAAAGAACTCAAATGCCAAGTGGTATAAATTATGTATATTTTGTCCAGCTGTATTTAATTATCAATTATAGCTGCATATATGCTGTATTGTGGTCTTCAACATCGTCTGTTGTTCATATCTATCTATCTAACTACCTTTCGAGCCATGGCCGGTCCATAGGACATAGGCTCAGATACTCTTTTCCTGTTTCAAATTTTTTATTCAAGCAATCTCAATTCATCTAAAGATCTTTTATCAAATCCCCCCATTTGTCTCTGTTCTGTGCAAGCATCTTGATCTCATTGAGGGAGCCAATTCCTGCTGCTTTTGCCTCTCTGATCAATATTCTTCTCAGTGTTACTCTGGGTCGGCCTCTTTTCCTCCTACCTGTTGTTTTGCACATGAGGGCTTGCTTGTTATTTGGTTATTCTCTTTTCTCATCATGTGTCCAACATATGACCATCATCTTTTCTTGATTACTGAAGATATTAGTGGTTGATTGGCAATTTCTCTAATTTCCTCGTTTGTTTTGAATTCGTTCCACGCTATACCAAGTATTTTCCTTAGATATTTATTTGTTTGTTAATATAGTTTATATTTATAGAACTATAAAGCACCTGTGAGCCAGATCTTAGTAAAAATTTTAAGGCCATCAGGATTTGTAAGATTTAGGTCATATTATATGTGCTCCTTGACTAAAACAAATTAATGAATATAAGGTCATAAATTTCTGATGTGCAGAATAAATTCATATTACTCTTCTTTTAATTGCTGTACATTTTTGGGGACATTTTTCAATTAAATTTTGTGCTTCAGAAGATAACTTAGATAGAAAGGGGACAAATAATTTCATAAGTTGTGTGTCACTGTCTTGCAAGATGGTTATGGTTATTCGAAGGCCCCGGTATCACTGCAACAAATGGAAATCCATAATTGCTCAACCACAAGTGCCAGTGGAATCTTCCGAATTAATATTGAATCAAATATCCAAACAAAGCAAGGCAGCTGCAGTCCTCATTATAGCAAACACAGCACATGTCAAAAGACATGTGTATTATAGCACCGACAATGAATGCATCTGAACTGCCCTCCGTCATATGATATCATCATTCATCGTAAGCAATCTGAATATAGAAACTCCATCCGGATGAAACACACAGCTCAAGGTGTACACAGAGCACTACTCAGTAGCTCTGGCAGTAAGCCTGACTTGGAATATGAGGAAACTGCAACAAGGAAATCTTTTCAGACAGTGCCTCAACAATTCCCTGTCACCTATCCACCATATTGACCAAACGTCCCTTGCACGAGATTTATGTTTATATGAAATTTCATGTCTGTTCCGCATATAGAATGTTGCATTACTTTTATGGGGGAAAACATGCAAATAATTCAAGAGATGCTTCAGTAAAATCTTCAAAAAAATTAAAGTAAAAAAAAAAATGAATAAATATGTTTATATTATCAAACATCTGTGGTGCATAACATATTAGTTATTACAACTGACTAAATGAAGAAATAGAGGAGAGCACTGAAGGAAATAAGGGATACCTATCATGGTCTATAATATCAGTAAGTAAATGATTTAGTTAATGGTGATCAGTCATAAAATGAAAAGTTTAGTTTAACCCATTCTGATTATCCATGAAAGCTTATATATGTGTTCACAAAATAGATATATGTCACATAAAATAGAGATAAATCACATGAAATGGATATAAATCACAAAAATAGATATAAATCAAAGAACATTATTAGAATTAATATTTAATGAGAAAACCCATGAAAGCAAAAAAAATACATAAAGTGTAAGTAAGAAGTGTAAAACTGTTAAAACTATGAAGACAATTGTGACTGAGTCATAATAATATTCATACTGTGAGCAATAAATGTGAACAAAGAAAAATTTGAGCTTGTTTTAATTTGTAAAATTAGTTATGACAACCCCTCTAGATTTGCGAAAGGCAAATGAGGAAGAAAAGAAGAAGAAGAGTTATGGCAACAAAAATGAGTAAAAGTGTAGAGAGAACTAGAAATTTCTGGTATTCTTTGGGTCATGACTATCTAGTTATTGTCTTCTGTTATGTTTGCAAACCTAGGGGTGAGTCACTGATGTTTGGGTTTAATTTCTACTGCATATAAATGCTTGGAAAGTGTTTGTTGAAGACCTATGCTTCACAGGGAGCTGAAAAGGTAGAAGAAGAAGAAGATAAATTGATATTTTTATTGGTTTACATCCCAAGAACATAGTTAACTGCTGTTCTGTTGTTTTCAACTTCTGTGGTTTACAAAGTATATATTTAATTGCTGTTTTACTGATGTAAAACCAAATAATGTATATAATTGTTGTTTCAGTGGTTTACAACTCAGTGGTTTACAACTCAGTGGTTTACAACTCAGTGGTTTACAACTCAGTGTTTTTTTGCTGTTTTCAATCCAAGAACATATTCAAATGCTACTCTGTTGATTTACACCCCAAGAATATATTTAGTTGCAGCTCAGTAAGTAGTAAAATTTCCTATCTCCACAGTATAAGCCACACCCTTTCTGACTTACGCTGCTTCAGAATTCACCCAGCCTCTGAAAATCTGTACCTGATAATTTTTCTGGGAAAGCTGGGGGATCCACCATGATATCAACCATATCACCCATAAAATGTGTCATTTATCATTGAAAAATATGGGCACCAGTACAATATTTCTCATATCCCATACCCCATATGTCTTAAGGTGTGGAAGGAACCTTTCCTTATTTATAGGGAACAATAGTTATAAGCAACAATAGCTCGATCTATCCTTGTATGATCTTTTTATTGCTGTTTCTTAGACACCAATCTCACAAGAGAAGGACACAATTGTATCTTCAGACTAAGAACTGGCCACAAAAACTTAAACAACACATCTTTAAAAACTGAAGCTTGGAAATACTCTGCTCCCTGGTCAGTCTCCAGAACATACAAAATCGATATCAAGTCTTGCAACCTGTTCAAACTAGAGCAAGAGAAACACTGGCCAGACAGCTTCGATGGATAAGATCTTTTGTACTTTAGATGCAATGGTGACCACTGTATTACTGTATCCAGCTTTATTGTCTAGTTTAGTTTAGTTTTAGTTTAGTTTAGGTTAGTTTAGTTTAGTTTAGTTTAGTTTAGTTTAGTTTAGTTTAGTTTGGTTGAAGGGTCAACCTCATTGCATGTTGAACACATGCATATGTGACCAGATCTCTTCCCTAGTATGTTCCCCAGTGTGTGAAGACCAACAACTCCAGTTCTGTGTTGATTTGTTATTCTTCTGTGTCTTCCCGCTCCTTTCTAGCGTCTCTAATCTTGACCTGATGTTCACGCAGTTTGGACATGGTTCATGATCATTGACTGAATCATTAGCTTGTCCTATCTTGCTCGATGCATCCAGAATATCAGCCCAGTCCATGGCACATGAGCCAACCATGGCAGCCTTTCCAGCCAGGCTCTTGGCTTGTTTCCTTCTTCTTTTTTTGAGTTCTTTAGTGACACCAACTACTGTCTACAAACACAGCCCTCTTCGATCTTCCTGAGCATGCTTATCAAGTCACTCAGAAAACACACACAAGTAGAAGGTTATGTTTTGAACCAGGCCATCACTTTAGTTATTGCCATGATCTCCAAGGTTCTACTACTTGTAGTCACCACAAAAGCACTGCTTCCCTCCTCCACTGTTTTTCTCTTGACCTGGACTGTGAAAGCCTATGAGCTCCGCCTATGCCAAACAACAGACCCATCAGTGTAATTGACTGCCGAACCCTCAGGTGAATTCTCATTCTTTATTGTCCATCATCCTCTAATCTAACAACAGAAAACACACACACACAAAAAAAAGTTTTTTAACTACACCTGTTTAATAGATATTGTTTGTCCTGTTGATTGAAGGTAAGTAAAGTAAAGAATAAAGGTTCTCGCCTTGCTAGGCGTATGGGGAATATGGTGTTAGTGACCATATTTTTCTATGAAAACGGCACATTTTTGGGTGATGTGGTCAGTATCACGCCAGGCCACCTTTACTTCCCAGAAAATCTCAGGTACCCATTTGTAGAGGCTGGGTGAACCCCGGTGCCTTGTCAGTCCAAAAGAAAATCTGCCACTGCCCAGGCCCTTCTAGTATGGAAGCAAGCACACTAACCACTCAGTCACCGAGGCTCCATGATCGAAGGCACTGCTCATAATTTGTTCAGACTATTTCTGCAAAAAGTCATGGGTTTTGTCATTGTGGGACAGTCACTTGCAAATATTAAAAAAGCAAAACTGTTTTGGACACATTCAATAACCGTCCTTGAGAAGAAGGAAGGCTTTTTGTACATGTCTTTCAACCATTGTGTTCTTTAAAACTTACATCAATGACCTGTGCAGGAAATTACGAACACTAACATTTCTTTGGTTGTGAATACTTCGTTGGCTTCAAATTAAATTCAGATATGACAGTGTTATCAAATTCACTGAAATCATTTCACGCTTCCATGACAAGAAGCTGATTCATACCTGAGAAAAAACTGATATCCCACTTTGGGTGTACTTTCTTCTGTTGGGATAACTTTGTCCACTTTTAAATTTTCATTCTCTTTCTCTTCAAATTTTTCATTCTTTTCTTCGGCTGCTCTAACCATCTTTTGCTCTGTCTCTGCCAACAAATTTCCCACATCTTCTCTATGTAGCTAATTTCAGTCTCCCATCAGTATTCACCTCACTCCATACCCCTTCCCCACTCAACTTTTTCCATTTCTGTTTATTATTCTCCACTTCAGAACGTGACACAAAGAAATAAATTACAATCAGAAAAACAAAGACAGCAATTACTTTCAGAAGCCTTGATCAAATATGGAAATCAAAATTACTAAGCACAGAAAAAAGTTCAGGATTTTCAAATCATGTACAGTTTTATCCACACTTATGCACGTGAGAGTTGGAAAACAAAGAAATAGAAAATTAATTAACTGCATTCAAAAATAAACGTCTCAGAAAATACTTTGTATACCATAGAATGAATTCCAGACAAGTGCAGAAATAAAAGAAATATGCCATGCATCCAGCAATATCATCTATAATCAAGAAAAGGTTTGCTGGTCGTATTATGAGAAGAGACAAGAAGAGAATCTCAAAGCAGACCCTCAAATGGGAACTGCAGACTGTAGATGTAGATACACTCGCCCTACCCCCCCCCCCCCCCCCCCAAAAAAAAAAAAAGGCTGACAGAGTAAAACACTAAGAAGAACACAGAGATAAGAGACAACAATAATGGGCATCAGCTCCCTAGCTGAAGTTGAGACATGTCCAAAAAAATGGATGAGTGGGGAAATACATGCAGTCTGATGTTTTTTTAAAACAAAATGGAGAGTCTAGAATGTCTGCCCAATCTTGTGCCTGAAAGGATAATAGTTCAATTCTTCACCATGTCTCACATCATGAGGGTGTGAAGGTCAGAATGTTACCCACCACTACTTTCCACAATTTTATTTCTGATCTTCACCACCAACTCTTATTGTCATACATAGCAGGTTCATACCAGTGCTGATCTTTCCTTTGTTATTCCAATACAATTTTTCTTAGAAATAACTCGCCCACAACTGTATTATTGGTAAATAGATCTTTATTTCTGTGATTTACGCAATTCTCTGTTTATATCAACAAAAAATAAATATAACTTTTGAAGTCGTCATTTAGCTAACATAACATTACAGTAAACTTCCACTTTTTCAACTGCTGAATCTGTCAGTCAAAGTCTGTTTCAAAATTTGGAAAACCTTTACTTAGAAATGAGTCAAGTTCTTCTAAGTATGAGCTAAACTTAATAATAGATAGAGAATTAGTGTTCTCACCCTTGCTGCAATATGCCTCATTGGCTTAAAACATTTTTTTCATTATAAATTTGGATTAGCATGATGTATGTAGAAAACAAACCAGAGGAAAAAATCAAAATATAATATGGTTTAGATATATTAATTAGGCAATTAAAAAGATATCCAAGCACATGAATGAAAATTTAAAATGCTTAAGAGGCATGTGAAGAGATTTAAAAACTGTTTATAATTTTCTAAGGAGAATAAAATATGGTATATTTATAGATGTATGAAGAAGAATTAACAATGGTTTTTAAGCAAGTGAAGTGCAATTACAAATGTTTTAATAAATGTACAAGTTATATATACACACTTTACAGTAACTAGGCATTGCTTGATATAAAAGCCTATTCTGCAGCTGTGAACGCTTGTATGTTATTGCCCTACCAGGAGTTTTCTATGGGGTTGGAGAATAAAAATGACATACTCAAAGCAGTCACCATGTGGCATTTGGGTCAGAGTTTATATTTATGTAACCCGACAGAAAAGAATCTTTCTTTTAGATCCTACCATACATACTCGTATACACCAGTAATGCAATATACATCCTAAGAACATTTATAGAAAGAGTTATAAATGTAAAGAAAGATCTGTATTTGTGCTTTATAGACTATCTAAAAGCATTTGACAAAGCAAATAAGTAATAATAATAAGGAAATAAGACATAATAAAAAAATAATCAATATGCTGGGAAAAATAAACATTGATGGTAAGGATCTGAGAATCATTAAAAAAATATGTATTGACCACAATCAGCCATGAGAATTGGCAACCAAACAGCCATGAGAATTGGCCATAAACAGCCATGAGAATTGGCAACAAACAGCCATGAGAATTGGCAACAAACAGCCATGAGAATTGGCAACAAACAGCCATGAGAATTGGCAACCAAACAGAACAAAGCCAATATAAAAAACAAGGAGTCAGACAAGGCTGTGTTCTGTCACCGGATTTGTTTTCACTTTACAGCAAAAATACTATGAGAACAATAGTAGACAAAAAAGGAATTGAAGTCAACAGTCACAACATAAAGAATTTACGATATGCGGATGACACAGTCTCAACAGCAGAGATGGAGAATGCTTGCATTCGCCCGATGACTAAAATATTCTAGAGTATTCGTAGAACGTAGAATTCCTCTTCGTCATCCGTCCTTAAAAGGACGTTGAGTGGACGACAACACATCCGACTTCAGCACGTCATTTTTTAGTAACGGGTTGTCTTCCCTCTTCAATCCCTGCTCGCTTGGCCAGACTAGACAGGTTAGTCTGTTACTGGAGGCACCACAGAGAGGTGGAGCAAGGTCTGGATGGTTTTGGTTCACCGATCCTGGCGCAAGCCATCAGCTGTGGGTCGCTGACAACCTCCAGCTCTGGTGCTGGGGGGCGCGCCTTCGCCTCCAGATGGAGAATGAACTACAAGAAATGATAGACATAATAGTAAAAGAAATCAACAAGAAAGGTCTCAGTCTGAATAGTAAGAAAACAGAAGTAATGGTCATATCGAAGAAACAATCATCACCCATCATGCAGCATAAAAATAAACAAATTAAATCTGAAACAAGTGCAACGTTTGAAATACTTGGGTACAATAATAACATCAGATGGAAGACGCACCACTGATATAAAAGGCAGAATAGCTGAGGCCAAAATAACATTTCAGAAAGTGAAAAACGTCTTATGGAACAAATATGTGTCAATAGAAGTGAGAAAGAGAGCTCATCAGTGTTATATAGAGCTAATTCTAACCTATGGAATTGAATCATTGACAGTAGACAAATAAATTTAAAAACAATTAGAGACCACAGAGATGGGATTTCTTAGAAGAATTTTGAGAGCTCGCTGAACATCTACAAAGTGAGTAAAATCTTCCCTCAAAGTCCTTATTTGTGTCTTAAAAACAAACACAGCAAAATTCTTCTTGTGTGTGTTCACTTTTTATGGTCAAAGTATAAGCAGGCAGAGAGGTATGTTGTCTCAGTGAAGGGACTGATTAATCAAAACTGGGAAGGCATTCTGTCAGCCTCAATATATACTTAAGGGCATTCTGTAAGCCTCCATATACTTGAGGGAATTCTGTAAGCTTCCTTAGTCTTGAGGACATTCTGTAAGCTTCCTTAATCTTGAGGGTATTCTGTAAGCTTCCTTAATCTTGAGGGTATTCTGTAAGCTTCCTTAGTCTCGAGGGTATTCTGTAAGCTTCCTTAATCTTGAGGACATTCTGTAAGCTTCCTTAGTCTTGAGGACATTCTGTAAGCTTCCTTAATCTTGAGGGTATTCTGTAAGCTTCCTTAGTCTCGAGGGTATTCTGTAAGCTTCCTTAATCTTGAGGACATTCTGTAAGCTTCCTTAGTCTCGAGGGTATTCTGTAAGCTTCCTTAATCTTGAGGGTTTTCTGTAAGCTTCCTTAGTCTTGAGGGTATTCTGTAAGCTTCCTTAGTCTTGAGGACATTCTGTAAGCTTCCTTAATCTTGAGGGTATTCTGTAAGCTTCCTTAGTCTTGAGGACATTCTGTAAGCTTCGTTAGTCTTGAGGGTATTCTGTAAGCTTCCTTAGTCTTGAGGACATTCTGTAAGCTTCCTTAGTCTTGAGGACATTGTGTAAGCTTCCTTAGTATTGAGGGCATTCTGTAAGCTTCCTTAGTCTTGAGGACATTCTGTAAGCTTCCTTAATCTTGAGGGCATCCTGTAAGCTTCCTTAGTCTTGAGGACATTCTATAAGCTTCCTTAGTCTTGAGGACATTCTATAAGCTTCCTTAGTCTTGAGGACATTCTGTAAGCTTCCTTAGTCTTGAGGACATTCTGTAAGCTTCCTTAGTCTTGAGGGCATTCTGTAAGCTTGCTTAGTCTTGAAGGCATTCTGTAAGCTTCCTTGTTCTTGAGGGTATTCTGTAAGCTTCCTTGTTCTTGAGGACATTCTGTAAGCTTCCTTGGTCTTGAGGACATTCTGTAAGTTTCCTTGGTCTTGAGGACATTCTGTAAGATTCCTTGTTCTTGAGGGTATTCTGTAAGCTTCCTTGTTCTTGAGGACATTCTGTAAGCTTCCTTGTTCTTGAGGGTATTCTGTAATCTTCCTTGGTCTTGAGGACATTCTGTAAGCTTCCTTGGTCTTGAGGACATTCTGTAAGCTTCCTTGTTCTTGAAGACATTCTATAAGCTTCCTTAGTTTTGAGGACATTCTGTAAGCTTCCTTGGTCTTGAGGGCATTCTGTAAGCTTCCTTAGTTTTGAGGACATTCTGTAAGTTTCCTTAGTTTTGAGGACATTCTGTAAGCTTCCTTAGTTTTGAGGGCATTCTGTAAGCTTCCTTAGTTTTGAGGACATTCTGTAAGCTTCCTTAGTTTTGAGGACATTCTGTAAGCTTCCTTAGTTTTGAGGACATTCTGTAAGCTTCCTTAGTTTTGAGGACATTCTGTAAGTTTCCTTAGTTTTGAGGACATTCTGTAAGCTTCCTTGGTCTTGAAGGCATTCTGTAAGCTTCCTTAGTTTTGAGGACATTCTGTAAGCTTCCTTGGTCTTGAGGGCATTCTGTAAGCTTCCTTAGTTTTGAGGACATTCTGTAAGCTTCCTTAGTTTTGAGGACATTCTGTAAGCTTCCTTAGTCTTGAGGGTAGATTCTGGATGAACAAGATCAGGATTATGATTTCATCCGCTCACTTCTGAAGTTTGAAAGTGTCAGCCTAAATAATGAAGTAGAAATGGGACATTTAAAGACACATATAAAGAATATATTAGACACAGGAAACAAGAGAAAGACCATAATTGAAGTTGGGTTTAACATGTGTGCCAAATCTCATTGTGGATGAATACAAGGGACAATAATACAAAGCAATGAATTATACAGGGAGCCTCACTCACAAACACCTCTCCATCCAGCATTTCTTTAATAATTCAAACATCAATGAAGATATTGCAATGAAATCTGAACAGGGGTATGTTCATTATGCAGGAAATGAAATCTGAACAGGGGTATGTTCATTATGCAGGAAATAAAATTTGAACAGGGGTATGTTCATTATGCAGGAAATGATATCTGAACAGGTGTACATTCATTATGCAGGAAATGATATCTGAACAGGTGTACATTCATTATGCAGGAAATGATATCTGAACAGGGGCACATTCATTATGCAGGAAATGAAATCTGAACAGGGGTACGTTCATTATGCAGGAAATGAAATTTGAACAGGGGTACGTTCATTATGCAGGAGATGAAATTAAATTGTCTGTAGTGTGTGTGCAGTGTTGCGAATTTGAGTACTGCAGCCTGCCTGACATGCCTCTCTAATGATTTCTGTCACTTGGGTGAAGATGCCTAGTAGTAGCAGTAGTAGTAGCCTCCGTCAGTCATAGTTGACTATAGTAGCCTCCATCAGTCATAGTTGACTATGAATTTTTCAGCGCCCCTAGAAATGTTTTTTTTTTCTTTCACCGTGTATTCTCTTTTTTTATGGATCTCTCTGCTTCTTGTTTGAGTCAGAGCTTTAGAGTGTGTTTCCAAAGATTGCGGTCTGCAGCTATTTCTCATTGGGCTGCAGGGTTTATGTTCAGAGTCTTCATGTCATGTTTACGCACATCTACAAATCAAAGTTTTGGGTGACCCCTCATCCTTTTGCCATCTGCTAGTTGTCAATAGAGTATGCCTACATGATACGATTAATGGTCATGACTGCTAGTGTACAGTATGTGTAGTTGTCAATAGAGTATGCCTACATGATACGATTAATGGTCGTGACTGCTAGTGTACAGTATGTGTAGTTGTCAATAGAGTATGCCCACATGATATGATTAATGGTCATGACTGCTAGTGTACAGTATGTGTAGTTGTCAATAGAGTATGCCCACATGATACGATTAATGGTCATGACTGCTAGTGTACAGTATGTGTAGTTGTCAATAAAGTATGCCTACATGATACGATTAATGGTCATGACTGCTAGTGTACAGTATGTGTAGTTGTCAATAGAGTATGCCTACATGATACGATTAATGGTCGTGACTGCTAGTGTACAGTATGTGTAGTTCACACCGCATAGCTGGAAAATGTTTTGGTTTACTCTGGTTGAGCAAGTAATTAGTGGTTAAACCACTAAAGAGATTCTGGGTTCACTAGCAAGTGAGACACTCTATACTATCACAACTAAATGCTGCTAACAGCCCAGGAATGTAAGAATAAATGAACAAGACGACAGCTGCACATATTACAAGCTAACAATCGTTTAGTCAAGAATCTATCTTCAAACCACTAATCTACTAATATGCATTATATATATATTCAAGCGAAGCATTAATGATACAGAAGTTATCAATATGATAATAAGGATATCACTGGTGTGGATTATAAAAAAGAGTTGATCAAGTTATGTAAAAAAATAAAGTTTGTGATAATCATTCCTGCATTAAATATAAAAATAGTAACTTTAAACAGGAGTTAAACTTTACAAAATACGGTGAGGTCATAGTACAGATGTTGCAAAAGTGTCCACGTTATGAGTATGGAGTGACATACATAATAGATATTACCCTAAAAAAAAGGAATGACATATGTAATAGATATTACCCTAAGGTGAATTAGAGTTAAACAAGATATTAATCAGCTCACAACTCTCATATGAAATGAACATATGTTATGTCACTAGATTATCAATGAACATTTTTATTTTTCTAAGTTCATGGGTCATAGCTCTTATATAACTATATTAATTATGTGTTTATTATATAAATTATGTGACTAAAAGTATAAAAAATAAGATGAATTTAAACCTTAAAATCCAAAAGCCTTCTTATTCTTTGCCTCATCTGACTATACATGTCAACTCTTTCTGGCACACTGGTACACATTTTGCACTACATAACTGAAGCTTTAAGGGGGAAACATTTTAAACACCTTACTCAAATATAAACCCATTTTGTATTGTCGGTACATATTTTGTAGCATGATTTCTACTAAACATACAAATCAACTCTATAACAATTAGGAAATTTTGGCTGTATTTTGACTTGTAATTGTTCATTTTTAATTGACAATTGTAAATACAAAAAAACAAATATGTCTTGGCCATTAATGACTTTTTTTAGTCATAAATTTTCTGCCCTCTAAGAGTTAAGCCCATAATTTGAGAATAACATCAGGCACTAATTTTAGAAAGCTTAGCATAAAGATCAATAAAGACATTTATTTGAACTGAATGATAGGGTAGTTTTAAACAAAGAAAATCAGAGCAAAATAGCCAAAATTAAATGCTCTGTTTGCTTAATTTATTGTGAATGTCTCAATGAATGAGACAAACTACAGTATCCCTAGTACTAACAGCTGAAAGTATGTCAAATGTTCCTTGGTGGTATAGTGGTAAGTATCCCTGGCTGTCACACAGGAGACCAGGGTTTGATTACCTGCTGTGAATGTAATTCCTTTTTGGGACTGAATGACTTAGCAAAGTCATTGAGGTCTCATTTCTCATGCTGAACACCAGGGTTCGAAGCTCGCTCATCTCAACCAAGTTGTGAAAAAAGTGGGTACCTGGAAGTTGGCCAGGGAAGGTAAGGCATTTGTTGGGGAGAGCTCTGGGCCATGCTCCCTAAAGTGATGTGCCCATAATAAGTGGAGGCCAAGCACTCTCCTACGGCAGTAAAATACTGTGATGAGACACTTTTACTTTGACCGTTTTTTCTAATGTTAAATGTGCTTTACATTGTATTCATGATTTTTGTCTAGAACCATCATCAATATGTTTGAAAGATTTCCATTAACATTGAAATCTATGTTTGAAAGATTTCCATTAACATTGAAATCTATGTTTGAAAGATTTCCATTAACATTGAAATCTATGTTTGAAAGATTTCCATTAACATTGAAATCTATGTTTGAAAGATTTCCATTAATATTGAAATCTATGTTTGAAAGATTTCCATTAACATTGAAATCTATGTTTGAAAGATTTCCATTAACATTGAAATCTATGTTTGAAAGATTTCCATTAACATTGAAATCTATGTTTGAAAGATTTCCATTAACATTGAAATCTATGTTTGAAAGATTTCCATTAACATTGAAATCTATGTTTGAAAGATTTCCATTAACATTGAAATCTATGTTTGAAAGATTTCCATTAACATTGAAATCTCATTCCTGATAACAGGGGAAGGTAAATCAGATCTTTGCAGCATCATCATCAAGTGTACTGAAGGTAATTTCAGGAAATTAACTAATTATTATGAAAGATGGTTGGGATTTTTCTTTCCTATTATTTTTTTAAACATTAAAAAGAACTGGCTTATAAACATCATTCTACAAAAAAAAATTAAAATACTATGGCCATGTCATAAGACACAGCGGGTTGGAAAGAACAATAATAAAAACCTTGGCTCCAGGGCAACCATCAGAGGAAGACCAAGAAGAAGGTGGTTTCAAGACATCAAGGAGACCTTGAACATCACAACATAAGAAATGGGAGATCTGTCTAAAGACAGAGATTCCTTCAGAAGGGCTGTGGTGAATGCAACGGAATACATGGTTACAACTGGCAAAATACAGGGAAAGAGAGATCATGGATGACAGAGAGAGAAGATACTAGATAGCTTGGTATCATCTCATGGAAAATAGTCGACAACACAACTGATACGATGCACTGTGGATAGAAGATTGTGGAAGGACATAATCACCTACACCAACCGGTATGGCACATTATGATGATAATGATGGTGTGAATGAGCTGTTTTGCTATACAATACATAAACCTTAATATTGGAGTCTCAAATAATGTGCTAAAACTATTTATAAGGGGTTATGATATAAATGATAAAACTAATAAGATCAAGATGTAAAAGTTTGATTTAAGAAAGCATATAAAGGTAAGAGTAATCCTATAGCAGCTGCCATTGGTAAGAAAGTGTTAGTGACTTCATGGTACTAAACCCCAGCTTCATGTGGTGGGGTGGTGAGTCACTTTCCTCACTGCTTTCCTTTCCAAAGAATACATCTTCATCTTGATCTTTCAGACACAGCTAGACGTGACATAGGACTTGTAGTGTTTTTTATCATCCATCTCTCTTCTTAGCAAGAACTTTTACCTTATCTAATGAGTCTATACCTGTTGACTTTGCTTCTCTTATAAGTGTTCTTTTTAGTGTCTCTCTAGGGCTTCTTTTTTTTGTATCCTGATATTTCCTATAGAAGAGTCTGTTTTGGAATTCTCTTGTTGTCTCTTCTCAACACATGTCTGACATTTGTCCATCTTCTCTACCTAATTGTAGATGAGATCTTTAGTTGCATGGCCACTTCTCTTACATCTATATTAGTCTTGAATTCATTCCATTTTGAAACAGGTTTTTTTTCAGCATTTGTTTTCAAAAATGTTTAGTTTTCTCTCAAACTCTCTTGTTGTTTTCCAGCTTGCCTAAGAATACTTCTGGTACTCACTTAAAGAGGGTGGGTTGACCCCAAGATCCTTTTAACTAGAAAAAAATTGGTTGCCTCAGTTGGCTTTTGAATCTTCAAGAAGTCTCATACTTTAAGGTTGAAAGGTTTTGGAAGCAACTCCAGTTACATATACACATGCTGATGATGAATGCACTGGACCACAAGATGCTAAAGCAGTCAATGTCATTCACTTATGAGGAAGAAGAAACACTTTGAGATTCAATATCAGTTTTGCTTAATTATGATGTTGAGGTGTCATAAAATACAACCAGCAATAGGAATTTTACATTTCTAGTCTTATTACTGCTGGCCATGGGAGATTGGTTTAGTTTAGTTTAGTTGATGTATCATCCTCACTGCACATTGAACATGTCCATAAGTGCTTAGATCTCTTCCCCAGTATGTCTCTCAGTATGTGGAGACTGATTACTCCAGTTCTGTGTTGACTCTATAGACATATCTTCTAAAAGACTATAATACGAGGGCTGATCAAAAAGTATCGGAACTTTTGCAATAAAAAAAAAACTACACAACTTACAGTTTTGAAATTTAATCTCCTTCGAAATAGTCCCCTTCTGAGGCCACACATTTAATCCAACGTTGTTTCCATTGTCGGAAGCATTCCTGGAACTCATCTTCTGAGATGGTGTGAAGCTGCCTCGTCGCATTTTCTTTTATCTCCTCCACATCTTGAAATCTTCTTCCTTTCAAGTGGGATTTGAGTTTGGGAAATAGGAAAAAGTCACAGGGAGCTAGATCTGGAGAATAAGGTGGCTGTCTGACCTGGGGAATGTTGTGTTTGGCCAAAACTGCTGTACAAGCTGCGCTGAATGGGCGGGTGCGTTGTCGTGGTGGAGCTGCCATTGACCGGACGCATGCAAATCTGGTCTTCTTCGACGAATAGCATCTCTCAAACGCCTCAGAACTTCAATGTAATACTCCTTGTTTACTGTCTGACCAGAAGGGGCATACTCGTGATGAACAATGCCCTTGTAATCGAAGAAAACGATCAAAAGGGTCTTCACATTGCTGCGACTCATCCTAGCTTTTTTCGGTCTCGGGGAGTTTGCGGTCTTCCACTGCGAAGACTGAACCTTTGTTTCTGGATCATAACCATAGACCCACGATTCATACACTCTTCCCCATATACTTTGTATAACTTTTCATAAGTTTCTGTGAAAGTATCACCAAGCTTTTGGCAAAAATTAATGCAAATTCTCTGCGCAATTTTTTCCGTCATTTTCCGCCATTGAAAATCCGACGACCGCGTGGTACATGGCTAACGTCACGGCGCTGCCGTGATTAATCCACACGTGCTACAACGACACAACTTGCACAGAGTGTTACACATATATCAAGGTCAATATGTGTACAGTTTGAATACAATCTGTTCGCTGGTTCCGAACCTATTAAGAAAGTACCGATACTTTTTGATCAGCCCTCGTATATTCAACTAATCTATACTGAGAAGGAAATGGCTAAACATGCTTCAACATATCATCAAGATTTTTCTTGAAATCCAGTGCTTCATGAGCAGCTGAAAGGATGAATAATGAGGAACTCTACACAGTTTTAATCAAATGGAGGGAAAAATCATGAAAATAAATATATTGTTATATTTAAGTATGTAAAAGTATATTATGTCTACATACAGTAAATATTTGCCAATCAAAAATAGGGTTTATCATTTACTACCGCCTTTATCTAATGCAAAATTAGAAACACAGGAAATATGTTTGAAGCTAATGGGACTAAAGTGAATGTGAAAATGTTAATAATTAATTTTTAAATGTGGGAGAGAAGTAAAAATTGTGGGGTTAACTGGTCATTAAGATCCAGTTTTGCAGTAGATAAGGAAGGATTCAATTCTTTTGATACCAGATTCAGTTTCAGCAATTGTGAATACAAATATTTCGTTTGACCAAGATCCATTCTATTTTTTATCTTCTGATAAAGTGAATAGTAAATGTAATCTTACAAAAATTCATACTTTTATCATTTAAAAAAATTAATTGACATAATTTTTTCTCCAACATTTAGTAAACAAATGGATAAGTTTTAAAATTCAATTTTTTTTCTTGAAATTTCTAGAATATTTTCCTCAGAAAATGGAATTAGTTTTACTGTAAACCATATTAGATTTTCCTTCAGAAGCAGGAAATATTAAATTAAATTTTGCTGCAGTCTCCAATTAATGACTGAGAAATTCTATTCAGTTTATAAAAAAAGAAGGAAAACTGAATTAAATTTTGCTGCATATAGGCCTACATCTTTTATTTACATTCATAATATTACACTAGATTTACTGTAAATCCAGATTTACTAATCTATACGTATTCAACCTTCAGAAAAGACATTATCAATGATTATTCCAAACATCTATGTAATGTTATACATAAAAAAAAAAAGTAAAGTACCCTCGTCATGCCAAGTGGCGTATAGGGAATATGGTGTTAGTGACCATAAATTTTACAGATCTGCAGCACATGATTTTTGGGGTAATGTGGTCGGTATTATGCCTATGCCGCTTTATTTTTCCATAAAAAAATCTGGTACCCATTTAAGGTTGGGTGAACCCGGAAGCCGTCAGTTGGGATCAAACCCTACCTCTTGTCCTTTGCAGTCCAGTTCACTAACCACTGAGCTATCACGGCTCCCATAATGGTTATACATAGTAAACATTTAAATTCATTCATATTTTGACATAACCTGCTTCAAAGACATTCTAAAATGAATTTTAAATGACAAAAAATATGATTTAATACACTCATGAAGAAAACATATGTGATGATTTAATACACTCATGAAGAAAACATATGTGTTTGCATTATTTTTTTGAATCAATGAAACAATCTGTTACTTTTAAAGTTCACAATAATGGTTAGAATATTGCACTGCTTGTACTTATGCATTACTTTATGCTTCATCATGATGTTTTCTCTGCAGTCTTACTGTCAACTCTTTAAATCCAGAACAACCGCTACTAGTTAATTGATAGCATTGTGTTCAAATAAATTATGCACTTTTAATTATATTTCCATGGTTTTAGTATGCTTTCCTTGTATTTTGATTTAATTTTGTTGAGCTTTTATTAACATATTCCACACCACAAGTCTCAAATTGCGGCATCAATTACCAGCATGCCCAAATGTAGCATTTCACAGTTTTTAATTTATCAACATTTTTGCATTTATTTCCACTAAAACTTTGTAATTTCCTTAATAATGACTTTTCCAACTTTGTGAAGAAATTATTCCAAAAAAATGCGTGTTTTAGATCGATTTTCATTAATTTTTTTTACTATTATTTCAAAATAAATTTTAAAATTCTGGAAAATGGCACCACCACAGCATGTTAATTCTCTTGGTCACGAATAAGTTAAGGATGAGAATTTTCAGAAATTAGCACAACGTGACATTAGGTACTTCACAAGCTGGAAGTCGGATATTTCTCACTAAAGCAACAAAGCAATTGAGTTCAAGAGTTGCATGAAATTAATTGAAAGCTTAAACAATAAAGGCAGAATTAAAAACTGCAACCTAAAGTGTAATTGTTTGAAAACAATATTTTGAGTCCAAAATAATTCACCATATAAAATTAAAATTTTTTTCTTCAGTTTTTTATGATATTAATTTTAATATCAATTATATTTTACAAGTGTTATTTCATACATGTAAACATATAGCAAAGTGATCTTTAAGCAGCCAATATAAATATAAATGACAAATTTATTTGTGGAAATGAATTAAATTTGAATATCTATGAAATTAGTGCTTAAAAATAATTTATAGCTGATCTTCAATGACTCCTCCTTTTACGCTGTTTGACACAGATTTCCTCTTTCCATTTCCATGGCTGTCAAAGTCTATGACATCATCAATGGGTTCATGGTGGTCTTTCTGAAGTTCATGTCGAGACAAATGCTCTACAACTGCAGCACCATAACTGTCACCAAGAACATTTGTTGCTGTCCTGAACCGATCCCTGAGAATAAATGAAAGAACAAACCTCTAAGAGATTTCAATTATAATTTTTACTTAATAAAATATAATAATAATTATGCCATCACCGCAATGAACAATAAAGATAAGTGGAACAATATTACAACAGGTAAATGAATTTAAATATCTGGGAACATTTTTAACCTCAGATGGTAGATGTACGACAGAGGTGAGATGAAGAATGGCTCAGGTAACAGCAGCTTTCAAAAAATGAGGAAGATTTAAGCAATCCATTTTTAACAATAGAAACAAGAAAAAAAGTTCTTAAATGTTATATAAAACCAATTTTAAAATATGCATGTGAATCATAGACAATAGGACAACAGACAATAAAATCACTGGAGGCTGTAGAAATGTGGTTTTACAGAAGAATGTTGAGAATACCATGGACTGCTAAGAAGAGTAACAAAAACGTTCTGGAAGAGGCCAAAGCAAAAAGAGAGCTACTTTCCAATATTAGGAAGAAACAATCATCATTTTTTGGCCTGTAATGAGAAGGGAACAGCTGGAATATATTGTAACAACTGGGAAAATTGAGGGATGAAGAGATAGGGGGAAGCAAAAAGAAAAGATATCAGACAGCTTAAGAGAATGGCTTGGCAGAATGTCAACAGCAGAAATGATAAATAACTTGAGATCGAAAGTTGTGGTGAGACATAAACATCTATGCCAGCAGGCATGGTACATGATGATGATGATGAATAATTATGTTATTTATGTACTAAAAAAAAAAGTAAAGTACCCCCGTCATACCAAGTGGCGAATAAGTAATATGGTGTTCTATCTATTGACCTTTCGAGCCGTAACCGGCCCATAGGGCGTAGACCAAGATACACCTTCTCCTATATGAATTTTTGTTCTAGCAGTTTTCTTTTAAAGATATTTTATCAAATCTCGCCATCTGTCTCTGTATATATATATATGGTGTTAGTGACCATAAATTTTACAGACCTTCGGCACATGATTTTTGGGGCAATGAGGTCAGTATTAGGTCCATGCCGCTTTACTTTCCCAGAAAAAATCCAGTACCCATTAAAGGCTGGTGAATATGGAAGCGAATCATGGACAATAGACAAACAAATGAAAAGACGATTAGAGGCTACAGAGATGGAATTTCTCAGAAGAATGTTGAAAGTTCCCTGAACAGCTAAAAAGACCAATGAGGAAGTTCTCAAAGAGGCCAACACAAAAAGGGAGCTCTTAAAAAACATCAGAAAGAAGCAATCAACATTTTTTGGGCACATCATGAGAAGAGGAAAGTTGGAATACTTGGTTACAACTGGCAAAATAAAAGGAAAGAGAGATCGCGGACAACAAAGAGAGAAAATACTGGATAGCTTGGTGTCATGGCATGGAAAACAGTCAATAACAGAACTGATACGATGCACTGTGGATAGAAGATTGTGGAAGGACATGATCGCCAATGCCAATCGGTACGTCACATGATGATGATGAACCCGGAAGCTGTCGGTTGAGATCAAACCTTACCTCTTGTCCTTTGTAGTCCAGTTCACTAACCACTGAGCTATCGCGGCTCCCTTTATTTATGTACTAGTTCACATTAAATAAACGCAGTTCAAGTTGGAAGCAGAGGTTGCAATTAAACAACAGGCAGGACCAATCAACCAGCTGCAAGGCATGTCCAGACCATCATTTTCTGCCTCTGAACGTCACACTGCAGACTCTTGAGCACTTTATCACCCAATAATAACCCATGCAAGTGATTGTCACTGCAGTGGAGGGGTCCAAAATTCTGCAACACATTCTTCAGGAGTGTAACACTCAAGCTAAACTTCAACATCAACCTTGACCCAGTGACAGAGACATACAGCAAGAACTGTGAGAGCATTACAAGGACCTGGCAAGACGTTCTCTTTATTTTGGTGGGATTCAAACCAGGAACCATCCTGTCTAGAAGCTGATGTCTTACCTCTAGACCACCCATCCTTCGGCATGATACAGACCCCAATATTAATACAAATGTACATGAGAAAACAACAGATATAGGCATTATTGTCACATATTGCCATGTGCCACAAAGCTATACTATTCACATTATATATTTTTTTTAAAACATTAAAAGACATTCAAATATGAGAGGCTTGGTATATGGAATATGTTAATAACTAGAAAAATGTAGGAGCTAACATAACATATACCTGAATGACATAGTGCAAGACACCTTCAAGACTACAGCAAGATTAATGCAAGCAAATTAGCATTATCAACATTTAATTCAAGGTGATAAAGAACAATTTTGCACTGCAGCTTGCTGCTGGCGCTACAGAGTTTAGTGTTCTGTGCACATCGTAAACTGTGTTTTTCATCCAGATTGTGTTTTGATATTCCAATTGCTTATGATGAGTGATGATATCATATAACAAAGGACAGTTTGGCTGTGTTAATTTTTGGTGCGGTTTTGCCTTGTGTCTTTTGGCATGTGCTGTAGCTGCTATGATGTTGACTGCAGCTGCCTTTCTTCGTTTGGATCCTTCAATGAGATGAGGTGTTAATTCGGATGATTCCACTGGCACGGACGGTTGAACAATTATTATAGATTTTCATTTACTTGCAGTGATATTGGGTTCTTCGACTAACTTCAGCTACAATTTTTACAGATCTTCAAAAAATAATTTCATTGATTTGGATGACAAGCACACAACATAAATTTACAACATAGAAAAGTAACATTACCATTGCTCTTCTTTGTGTTATTGCTTTATTTTACTAAGTGAGTCAAGTACCTATTCTTAAAGATGAATAGAGTAAGAAAGTCAAGACTTAACACACGATTTTGAAATAATGAAGTCAGCACATATGCAGTTTAAACTCAGAAGCTTAATTTTAGTTAAAACTATTCTAATCAATACATAAATAGTTAATAAACTTACAAGAACCAATCAACTGCCAAAATGAGACTGATGTCGTCTGCAGGAAGTCCCACAGATGTCAACACCATCACCATGGTAACTAAACCTGCACTTGGGATCGCTGCTGCTCCTATACTGGCACATGTTGCTGTCAAGCTATAAACAGAAGAGAGGATTCTTCAACTGATTCATGAATGAAAGCCATCAAACTAACACACAACAACTATGCTAATCCAGGCTCATTAACTCTTCCACTCCAGAAACCATTTACTGGTTTAGTTAGAGTTACCTGACCATGAAATTCATCATCATCGAGTGCCCTCTCCGCAACGAAGGTTGGCTACCATGGAGTGCCATTCTGCTCTGTCTCTTGCTTTGATGGTGCAGGTTGTCATAGGCTGATTTGTCCATCTTTTGATGTAACTCGTCCATGTTAGTCTTGGTCTGCCTCTGCCTCTTTTACCTTGTATTCTCCTCTCCAGGATTACTTTTAGTATGCTATTGTGTCTTTTAACATGGCCATAAAATCGCATTTGCCTTGTTTGAATTGTGTTTAGTAGTTCTCTTTTCATTTTTAGTTGTTTTAAGACTTTATCATTTGTTTTCTTTTCCTTCCATCCAATTCTACCTATTCTTCTATATATCCACATTTCAAAAGCTTAAATTCTCTGTTCTGTCCTCCTGTCCAATGTCCATGTTCCCATGAAATTGGGAACTGCCTAACTTTAAGAAAGAATGTTACACAACATACACAAATAATATTAATGAGGACATCTTGTATTATTTGGGTTTCAGTTCTTTAGAGACTCTGTTCTGGAATTAAAGCGTTAAAAAGCAAGTTTGCTAAAACTAATAATTCTCTACATATTTATTCCCGATCTTAATAAAATAGATGGTAAAATTAGCCAAATGTGTATATATAAATATAGATGTTCATTTAAGCAAGCTTTTAGATTGTCTTTATGACATTTTTGGAGCTCTACCAGGAAGGCACTGTTTTGAAACTCACAAAAAAATTAATGTTGTTGTTGTTGCGTTCGCCAGCTTTCAACTCTGACGAAGTCCCTAGAGATTAGGAACTGAATTTTGCGTGTTATTCCATTTTTCCCAGGCAGCCGTGTGCACAGGGGTCCCTTGCCACACAGGCAGATAACTCCAACTTCGGAGGTACTCATGTTTATTCCGTCGATGAGTAACTGACGTTTCAAGCTGGGCCTCACTGCTGAGACCAGGGGTGGTTGCCACAGAGAGAAATCATAAATAAAAATCCCAACGGTGTTGCCAAGATTTGAACCTACAACCTCTCTGTCCTGAGGCCGGCGTCTTGCCTCAAGACCAACAAGTCCCCCATGGACTTGGAATATGAGGAAACTGCAACAAGGAACACTTTTCATGCATAGCCTGCAATGGTTCCTGCCACCTATCCACCATATACCAGAAGTTCACGTCCTCCCGAAAGTGATGATCGTCATATTTCTTTAAAAATGTATAGCGCTTGATGATGTTAGGCCATCGTTGTTGACTCCAATTTCGAACATATAAACACACAGTTAAAACAATGTTGTCGACACCCACCTCCCTGGAATAGAAACTATATGGGGCAATCGAATCATTTAAACAGACAGCTGACTTCATGAGAGAGTCTGGAATACTACTCTGATTGAGTCTTGATCGCAGAGAGAGAGAGAGAAGAAGTCTGACGCCAATGATTGCAAAGACCATCACACTACTGGTCTCTTGAGCCATATTGTGAAAATATTACTAAGAACCATCATGAGGACATGTCAGAAACAAAAATAAATAACCAGAAATGAGCGAGGAACAATGTGGATTTGTGGAAGGAAATGGCACCAATAATGCAATATATATCCTGTAAACATATATAGAAAGGGCTGTAGAAGTAAAGAAAGATTTATACATGCTTCACAGACTACCCAAAAATATTTGAAAAAGTAAAGCATGCTGAAGTAATCAATATGCTGAAGAAATTAAACATTGATGGCAAGGATCTGAGAATCATAAGAAACATGTATTGGCAACAAACAGTTACAAGAATCTGCAATCAAACCTTTGCGCTGAAACAATTTTTGTGGTATCCACTTGTTAGGTGAAGCTTTAACCATACTATTTTTGTCTAGATATATTTTTTCATTTATGCAATCAAAGAGCACAGTTCCAATACATAAAACAAGGAGTTAAACAAGACTGTGATCTGTCGCTAGATTTGTTCTCACTTTACAGCGAAAATATTACGAGATCAATAGTAGAGAAAAAATTAATTGATGTCAACAGTCACAACATAAACAATTTGCGATATGTGGATGACACAGTAGTAAAAGAAAGAAACAAGAAAGGTCTCAGTTTGAATAGTAAGAAAACAGAAGTAATGGTCATATTAAATAAGCAATCATTACCATCATGCAGCATAAAAATAAACTGGACAAATCTGAAATTAATTAAGTGCATCAAATGCTTCAACACAATAATAAAATCAGAAGGAAGATACACCAATGTAATAAAAAAAACAGAATAGTTCATGCCAAAATAGCATTTTTAAAATTTTAAATGTCTTATGTAACAAGTCTATGTCAATAGAAGTGAGAAAGAGAGTTCATCTGTGTTATATAGATCAAATTCTGACCTATGGAAGCGAATCATGGACAGTAGACAAACAAATCAAAAGATCATTAGAGGCCACAGAGATGGAATTTCTCAAAAGAATGTTGAAAGCTCTGTGGACAGTTAAAAAGACCAACAAGAACATTCTGAAAAAGACCAACACAAAAAGGAAGTTCCTATAAAACAAAAAAAAACAATCAATATTTTTTGGGGACATCCTGAGAAGAGGGAAGTTGGAGTACTTGGCTACAACTGGCAAAATAAAAGGAAAGAGAAATTACAGATGACAAAGAGAGAAGATAATGGATAGCTTGGTGTCATGGCACGAAAAATAGTAAAAAAGAGAATTAATATGATGCACCGTGGACAGAAGACTGTGGATGGACATGAATGCCTACACCAACCAGTATGGCATAAAATGAAGATGATGATTATGAAGTGCTGTCTTTTGCTCAAAAGGACAATAAAAAATATTGTTAAGAGTACGGCATAAACCTATCCAATTTCAATTCCTAGATTTCCACCTGTAGACATTTTTTTTCAGAATGTGGACCAATGATGTCTTACTGCCCATCACTGACAGGAACAAGCACTCTGTCTTCTCCATCAAAAAGATATTTAATTATTGAAATGATTCTAACCTGATAGCAACAATTTTTCCGAAAGTCAGTTCCATGCCATTCATTTGTGCGATGAAGATTGGAGCCACTGCTTCATACAGAGCTGTTCCATCCATGTTGATGGTGGCTCCAATAGGCAGCACAAAACGTGTCACTCTTTTGTCTATGTGTAGTTTGTCCTCCAGACACATGAAGGTTACAGGAAGTGTTGCCGTACTAAGGAGATAATGTATATTCTTTAAAATTGAATTTACATCTTTATCCTGAAGTTCTACAACAATTATTTAATGAAATAAACATGACAAACAAAAAATATGGATTAGATATGAATATTAAAAAGACTAACTATGGTTAGAGTCACAAGACTACATCCACGCATGTATACTGAGTGATTCGATGAGCATGATAAAAAAAGTGGAGGCGGGCTTTGTATGCATGCAATGGGTAGAGTCGTTGCAGAAATCCAAAATACGTAAGGTCACCTTTGTCTATGTCCCTGGACATGCGGGAGTATGGGAAAATGAGAGAGCGGACAGGTTGGCTAGCTGCACTGTCGTTGAGGACGGGCAACCGATGGATCGGGCGGACATCATCAATGCCCTTCGAGATGTGGGAAGAGCACAGGACTTCGACAAACACAGATCAACGTCACTTCTTCGGATGATGGAAATGGGAGTTAAGATGGGCACGGCCAGAAATGAGAAACTTGGTGGCCATGTAAGAAGACTTATCAACCAACATAGAACTGGAGTCGTCAGTCGCTGGACACTGAGGGAATTGCTGAGGAGGGGATCTGAGCACCTATGGACATGTTCGGAGTGCAATGATGATGACCCGCAAATAACTCAATAACTCAATCAAAAAGACTAAAACTATGATCATTAACAAGATAATACTCAAAACCAACAAGTGGATATCAAAATTGAAGGAATAGACCTGGAGACAGTTCAGAGCTACAATTACCTTGGACATACTATAACCAGTGATGAAAAATGTAATACTGAAATAAACAAAAGAATAGAAAAGGTAAAAAGTAATTTTAATGTCATGAAAAATATACTAACATCAAAACAAATAACACCAGGGCTAAAACTAAGAATTGCAAAATGTTATATCTTCTTAATATTCCTATATTGTGCAGAAACATGGACATTAGACAAGAAACCAGAACAGAAAATTTAGGCCTCTGAAATGTGGATTTATAGAAGAATAGGAAAAATTGGATGGGAAGAAAAGAAAACAAATGATAAAGTCTTAAAACAAGTAAAAATTAAACGAGAACTACTAAACACAATTAGAACAAGACAAATGAGATTTTTAGGGCATGCTAAAAGACACAGCAGCCTACTAAAAGTAATCTTGGAAGGGAAGATACAAGGTAAAAGAGGCAGAGGCACACCAAGACTAACATAGATGAGTAACATCAAATGATGGACAAGTCAGCTTATGACAACCTACACTATCAAAGCATGAAACAGAATGGAATGGTGTTCTATGGCAGCCAACCTACGATGCGGAGACGGCACTCAATGACGAGGATGATAAACATTGTTATATTTTCCAAAGGAAAATAAAATTAAAGATTACAGGAATTATCATGATTACTAAAATTGGCATTTGTTGAGGAAAAAGTCACATAAAAAATTATTGTAGATATTTTAAGTGTTGTATATTTCATGTTATTATTGTTGTTATGGCTTGAGCAGTCTGTGAGCTAATGTTCTTTGGTCCTTGGATTTCTCATCAACACTAAACAGTTTTCATGTTTGAATAATGAAACAAAATTCCAGCAGTTCTGACAAGTCCATCAGAGTGTCCCCAGTCACATTCAGCGTGTTGTATTGATGGTTTCAGTAGCTTTTTTACAATTAAATTTGAAAATAAAATTACTACTCGTTTTTTGTTCAAGAGGTAGCCAATGTGGAGCTGCTGTAAAGCTGATAATAAGGATGAAAATAAAAAGGAAAAAAGTCTGTGGATGGACATGACATAATTTGGACAGATTCCTAAGGAAGAATTTTATTTTTAATATAGAAACTAGATCTTCTAGTGTTTGATTCTCTTGAGATTTTCCAAGCTAGATCTTCTGTTGTTTGATTCTCTTGAGATTTTCCAAGCTAGATCTTCTGTTGTTTGATTTTCTTGAATTTTTAAGTTGATCATCTTTCTTGTCAGAAATTTTTGAGTAGTCAAGGATACAGAGAAGAAACTAAATCAAATTTGTAATTAAGGATCAATCATTCGATGAAACAAATCAAAGCCCTTCAGACCCCATTTTTAAAGCAATATATCCCCTACAGGGTCTCTTCATCCGCTCCTATTCTTCAGCATTTTCTCTACTCCTTTCCAGTCTAAGCCAATGTCTGGTGATTTTCAAGACTTCTCTTTTCAATGTATTTTTGGGCCTACCCTGCTATCACTTTCCCTGTTTGTTCCATTAAAGTGCCTGTCTTGCTATGTTGACATGAAGTTTTCTTAGTGCATGTCCAATCCTTTCTCCATTTTATTATACTTATAGTCTGTTACTTGATTGACCCTTGTTCTTGCCCAGATATTTTTTATTTCTGATCTTGTTATACCATCAAAATTTTTCTCAAACAATTCTTTACAAAGTCTGTAGTTTTTGTTTACTTTTATTATTCAACATCCTTGCCTTGTTTCCAAGCCATATTCTAGGATTGTTTCAACGTTTGTGTTAAATAGTTTTATCTTGGTGCTTGTTTTTATATATTTTGCTGCCCAAATTTTATTAAGTTGGATGAAAGCTGTTTTTGCTACGTTTATTCTCTGCTTAATGTCTCTTTACATGTTGTTGATAATGCTGCCCAAGTACGTCAAATGATTCTTTTCCTTGACTGGCACTCTTTCACTTTCTTCAGAGCTATGGCATGTGTTGTTACATTTCATTATCTTTGTTTTATCAATATTAATCTGTAGACCCATTTTGGCAGACTTTATTCCAAGTTTCTGTTACTTTTTCTTTTATTTGGTTATAACTATTGTAGAAAGAGTGCAGCATCATCAACAAAATCCAAGTCTTCTAATTGGTCTGACAGTGTCCACTGAATTCAGTTTCTTTTCCCTGCATTGTGGTCTTCATGATCCAATCTATTGTCAACAGATGAAAGAATGGATGACTGAGGAGAATAAAAAAATTTTACCTGGACGCTGTGCCAATTGCAGTGACCCAAGCCTGGATCACACCCCACATAATGCGATATGGATTTTTACGAGCTACAAGAAAATATATGCTTGGCAGAACAGCCAGTGTGTGAATTGTGAGTCCCAAAAGAATCGTGACCATGTACATCCCCAGCTGCCGTCCTACTTTTTCTGGGTCATCTAGCTCAATAATTTTTCCAGCGATTAGGAACATGATGCCGATTGGTGAATACCTGAAAGTCATAGAGTTAAATGTAATGCAAATACTAAAATTCTGAGAAACTGCCTAATCGAGGTAAACATTAATACTCATTTTTAATGAACTGACCAATTAAAGTGTACTTTAATAATTAAATACTAATGAATGATTATAGTTATTGAAAGGCCCAGGTATCATTTCAAATTAATGAAAATCCATAATTGCTCAACTGCCTGTGCCAGTGGAATCATCAGAATTAACATCTCTTCGAATATCCAAACTAAGAAAGTCAGCTGCAGTCCCCATCATAGCAAATACAGTACATGTCAAAAGACATAAGGTGCATCAGCACCAAAAGTGAACGCAGTTGAACTGTCCTTTGTCATACGATATCGTTATTCATTGTAAGCAATTTGTTTAGAAACACGATCCGGATAAAAAGCACAGATCATGGTGTGCACAGAACACTAAACTCAGTAGCTCTGACATCAAGCCAGACTTGGAATATGAGGAAACTGCAACAAGGAACACTTTTCAGACAGTGCCTCAATAGTTCCTATCCCCTATCCGCCATATTGTGGTTGTGAATCAACTTTGACATCAATGACTTCTGACTTTTGAATGGATTAAGTTAAGGTACATATTATCAAGTACTTGTAAAAGATAATATTATATAAAATGTTTTAACTATATGCCCACAACTAGTGTTTATTAAATACAGTTATTTATTTTCAATTAATTATATTAATTGTTGAGTACAATAATTATTGCAGTATTCATTTAATTAAGTAAAGTGCATCTTATAACTTATCATAATGTAATGGTAAATAGTGTTTAACCCCATAGTGCTAAGGTAACCAGAGTGTCATCAGTAACGTTGTAGTTAGAGCGTTTGTGTCTGGTGATACTCTTCTTCTCTGTCACTTGTCCTGACGTGGATACTTGTTGCATTGCTAAAGAGTCAAGCTATGATAACTTGAGCCTTATGTCCGGTTGCATCCAACACTTTAACAGCAGATTGTGGAATGAAGTTTCCTTTCCTCTTTTATCTTTTGGCAAGCTGGTAGCCTGTTTTCAGAATCACCATAAGAAGTCTGACTACCATTTTGAGCTCCTTTGTTCGTATGTATTTGTTGAGGTTTGTAGATTATTTGGTTTGTGTTTGTTGATATTTGTAAATTATTTGGTTTGTATTTGTTGAGATTTGTAAATTATTTGGTTTGTCCTTGTTGAGTATTTAGTTTTCATTTATTATCCATTGATGACATTTAGAGTTGATATGTTGAATTATTTATTCTTGACTGATTTATTTACAAATCTGAAATTTTCATTTTTTTGGGTGTATTTTTTATTGTAATTATAATAATATAACACAAAATATACTTGATGATGATGATGATGATGATGAATTTATATACTCTAGTTATGCCACATTCTGAAATGGTTTTCATGTCAATTCACACCAAAATAAGGTAAAGTAGGTTCTTTAACAGTTACGTGTCTCTGACTTTGATATTAACAGTCAGCTATGAGTCACTGAATTTTATCAAATTTTTTTCAGACACACACTCCAGGTACCACTTATAAAGAGCTTGTAAGTCAATCCCAGACAGAAATTCAACACCGACTCTAGCTGAAAGGAAAAATAATTGCTACACAGCTCTCACAATTAATGAAGGTAGCAATAGTGAGAAAAAGAAATGTACATCCCCACACTCTTTCTCCCACTCACATACGCACCCACAAATGCATGCATACATGTCCACATACATCTAAGATCCTTCTAGTACCATCAGACATCCTATAGGTCCTGCAGTCGCCTTCATTTTAAGTCTAAGTTTTGGGTGAGCTTCTCCAAGGAAAAGATTAAAAGTAAAGAATGCTTGAATATAAAATCATAAGTACATGAAGTACTAAATCATAAGTACATGAAGTACTAAATCATAAGTACATGAAGTTCTAAATCATAAGTACATGAAGTACTAAATCATAAGTACATGAAGTACTAAATCATAAGTACATGAAGTACTAAATCATAAGTACATGAAGTACTAAATCATAAGTACATGAAGTACTAAGTCATAAGTACATGAAGTACTAAATCATAAGTACATGAAATACTAAATCATAAGTACATGAAGTAGTACATTTCACTCTGCCAGACCACAGCATTAGGAGGAGATGAAGCACTAGTGAAGACTGGTAGACCAACACTAAACTGGGGTCATCAGCCATTCTGCTGCTACATGCTGATGGATATACTGAAGAGTGGACCTGAACATTTATGATGTTGTCGTATGTTCAGTGAAAACAATCTGTGAACCAACTCATTAAAAAGCTAGGTAATTTATGAGTTTAGCATCCTAAACTATTTCTGCTAAATGATTGACTGCACATATTTGAATGTATCAACTGTTTCTAGTTTTTGTTCATTAAATTGTTTCAACAAGGATTCATCACCATCATCATCATCAAGTACCGGGCCTGCTGGTGTAGGTGATCATGTCTCTCCACAACTTTGGTAGCTATTTATCATTTCTGTTGTCGACCTTCTGCCAAGCCATTCTCTTAAGCTGTCTGGTATTTTTTCTCTCTGCTTCCCTCTATCTCTTCGTCCCTTAATTTTTCTAGTTGTTACAATATATTCCAGTTGTTCTCTTCTCATTACATGGCTAAAAAATGATGATTGTTTCTTCCTAATATTGGAAATCAGCTCTCTTTTTGCTTTGACCTTTTTCAGAACGTTTTCATTACTCTTTTTAGATGTCCATGGTATTCTCAACATTCTTCTGTAAAACCACATTTCTACAGACTCCAGTGATTTTCTTGTCTGTTGTCCTAATGTCCATGATTCACATCCATATGTCAAGACTGGCTCTACATAACATTTAAGAACTCTTTCTCTTGTTTCTATTGTCAAAAATGGATTGCATAGTATCTTCCTCATTTTCTAGAAAGCTACTTTTGCCTGAGCCATTCTGCATCTCACCTCTTTTGTACATCTTCCGTCTGAGGTTAACAAAGTTCCCAAATATTTAAATTCATTTACCTGTTTTAATATTGTTCCAACATAGTTAGGGTATTCCTAACCCAAAATTCTTCAAATGACAGATTAGAGAACGACTGAATAAAGTGCAATGGAACATTACTCGAATAATTTATACTTTATAGATTAAATAATTAATCAACAGAACAATGAATACAGAACAAATAATTTTTACATTACAGAATTAATTTATGATGCTAAACTTGTAAATTACCAAAAGCTAACTATTAGGAGTACATTCAGAAACAGATAGAAAGATAAAACAACAGTAGTTAAAATTGCTTACCACATGACAATAATGACCATCTTCATGATGATCTCATTCAGGACAGTGAAGAAGTCAATCATAATCTGACCACGAGACCCCATGTTGCTGATAAGAATGCCAAATGCTGTACAGAATGTGATTATTCCTGGGGACAGTAAATGATTTAATAATTTCAGTCACATTTTGGTGTGCTGAAGTATTATCATTGTTACAAGTGTTATGGACTATTTTTTCAGTTGTTAGTTCCCTCATTCATTTTCCTTTTGGGTCGAAGATGGCACATTGTGCAGAAGTCATAATTCTCCATGACTGACGATTTGCTGCTAGTTCTTGTAGGTCTTGGTTGTTTCTTAGTCCTATGGTTGAGCTTTCTCTAGTAATTGTTCGGCGTTGCAATTCTCTTGACTTGCTTGTTTTTTTTTTTTTTTTTACCAGATTGTTTCCACATGAATGCCTGATGGGGATGTCTTTCTTCATTCATTCTCAGCATATGACTGATGTATTTCCAATGCCTTCTTCTTATAAAGCTGGACATATATTCTAATTTAGATTTGTCTCTTATTAGTTCACTTAGTTCACTATCAACCCTTACGTATGCGTGTGAAAGCTGGAAAACAAAAAGAGATATAGAAACAAAGTTGAACGCATTCGAAAATAAATGTCTAAGGAAAATACTTGGTATAGCGTGGAACGAATTCAAAACAAACGAGGAAATTAGAGAAATCGCCAATCAACCACTAATATCTTCAGTAATAAAGAAAAAACGATGGTCATATGTTGGACATGTATAGCAAAGCAAGCCCTCATGTGGGAAACAACAGGTAAGAGGAAAAGAGGAAGACTCAGAGAGACACTGAGAAGAACATTGAAGAGAGAAGCAATAGCTGCAGGAATCGGCTCCCTCAATGACATAGAGCTGCTTGCACTGAAGACAAATAATAATAAATGAATATTATTATAGGAGGAAACTTCTGAGGTGGTAATGAGCGAATCAATTCAGAGGAAGAGGTATGTTTACAGCACTCGGAAAAAATGACAAATAATCAACAACAGAAAAAAATATGGACCAAAGCAGGATCGAACCCGTACTCAGTGGCACAGCGCCTTGCCACGAAAAGCCAAACGCTAGGGAACAATAGTTAATGTAATAATGTAGCAATAAATGTTTCATAGCGTTTGGCTTTTCATGGCAAGGCGCTGTGCCACTGAGTACGGGTTCGATCCTGATTTGGTCCATATTTTTTTCTGTTGTTGATTATTTGTCATTTTTTTCAGAGTGCTGTAAACATACCTCTTCCTCTGAATTAATTTGCTGCTTGCACAGAACAGAGACAAATGGCGAGATTTGATAAAATATCTTTAAAAGAAATGAAAACTGCTAGAACAAAAATTTAGATAAGAGAGGGAGTATCTTGGTCTATGCGCTATGGGCGACTATGGCTCGAAAGATCAATAGATAGTTCACTTGAAATGCAGTTGTTAATTATAATGATATAATTTTTTAACTTCTCTCTTACAGCAACATAATGTAACTTTTAACTTTCATCAATTACTGGATGTATAAGTTAAGTGACTTTCAACTTTTATCAATTACTGGATGTATAAGTTAAGTGACTTTCAACTTTTATCAATTACTGGATGTATAAGTTAAGTGACTTTCAACTTTTATCAATTACTGGATGTATAAGTTAAGTGACTTTCAACTTTTATCAATTACTGGATGTATAAGTTAAGTGACTTTCAACTTTTATCAATTACTGGATGTATAAGTTAAGTGACTTTCAACTTTTATCAATTACTGGATGTATAAGTTAAGTGACTTTCAACTTTTATCAATTACTGGATGTATAAGTTAAGTGACTTTCAACTTTTATCAATTACTGGATGTATAAGTTAAGTGACTTTCAACTTTTATCAATTACTGGATGTATAAGTTAAGTGACTTTCAACAATCATTTTAGGTTCCTATTCCAGATATTTGGGATTTTCTAAAATATGCTAAAGACCAGACCCCATGCATTCTTGTTTCATCAACAGTCATCACATCCACAGGGTGTGAGCAGTCATGTTCTTCCACATGTTCCTGCCACTGGTGCCATTCATCAGTTCTACTGTAGATTCCTTTCCATACCAAACCATTGAGCTGTCTAATGTTTTTCGTAATTGTCTCTCCTCTCTCTTTTTCCTTTTATTTTCCATACATTATTTCTTATCTTTCCTCTTCTCATAAAATTACCGAAGATTATATACTGTTTTTCTGATGAACTTAACAAGTTCTTTATGTCCTAAAACATGCTCACATGTGGCTATTTTATAACAGACACTGTGCCAAGAGGTGGGCAACCGACGGCCCATGGGTCTGAACCTGCCCACCAAACTAATTTGACCAGCCCTTGTGTTTTAACTTCAAAATTGCTATAGACTCCATTTCCTGAGATAACAAGAAATAAATAAAAAGTAAAACATAAATGCACAAACCCTAACTGGTATGCTTTTTATTTATAATTTATTGATGAATTTGCTCCCCCTCCATTTTCTTGGTTTCACCCCTCTCCCTTTTATTCCACTCCTCTTCTGTCTTCCACTCTCCATTGCTAACAAGATTTTTACGTTGCGATTGCTTGTGAATGCAAATTGAGTAATTTATATTATGACTTCATTAAGTTAAGGTATCTGGTCCTTGGCATCTTCATAGTTTTCAGATCTGGCCCTAAGAAGATAAGATTGCTCATTCCTGCTGTAGACACAACCACAGCTCTCCTTTAAAACATGTTACAGGTCAGATACTCATATACTTATATGTCTCTTCACTATCTTCTTTTTTTCCCCTTATTTTCCTTTCAGCATAGACAGGAGATATAGTTTTGGGTCTTTAGCTCCTATTTTGGCCTCTTTGGGGTCTTTAGCTCCTCTGTTGGCCCCTTTGGGTTCTTTAGCTCCTCTGTTGGCATCTTTGTGGTCTTTAGCTTCTCTGTTGGCCTCTTTGGGGTCTTTAGTTCATCTGTTGGCCTCTTTGGGATCTTTAGTTCATCTGTTGGTCTCTTTGGGGTCTTTAGTTAATCTGTTGGCTCATTTAGGGCCTTTAGCTCCTCTATTGGCCTCTTTGGGGTCTTTAGCTCCTCTGTTGGCCTCGCTGGGGTCTTTAGTTCATCTGTTGGCTCATTTGGGTCTTTAGCTCCTCTGTTAGCCTCTCCTGCTGTCATTGATGTTCCATCAATCCATCTGTTTTGTAGTTGGCCCTTTGATCAAGTGTTCTCATTACAACTGTAATCTCATTTATAGTACATGCTACTTATCCTACAGGATCTTTTTCAGGACTCTTCTGTAGCATGTGCTACAAGTTCTATTTTTAACTTGACAGTGAATTTACAATTGTAAAAGGTAACCATCTTAGACAGAGTGTAACTAAATCACAATTGTTTTAGCTCAACATTTTATATCATTGTAATTGAACTGTTTTAGCTCAATATTTTATATCATTGTAATTGAACTGTTTTAGCTCAATATTTTATATCATTGTAATTAAACTGTCTGTCACGTGGCAGTGTTTCTCTAGATAATGTATTGACTTGGTGCTTTCTTAACTTTTCTTTCTTTATTTATTGTTGCTAGAATTGATGTCACAGCACTACAGGCAAACCCATTGGTGTTGATCACTTTCAGAATATGATAAATACTGTCTGCAGCTCACTCTGTACATACAAACCTAGCTCACTCTCCTTATTCCTACTTGATCAACACCAGATTCTGAACTGTTGAACTCTCAAGACCATATTCTCACTACATAAGAAAGGTCTCAGTCTGAATAGTAAGTAAACAGAAGTATTGGTAATATTGAAGAAACAATCATCACCATCATGCAACATAAAAATAAACTGGACAAATCTGAAAAAAAGTGCAATGCGTCAAATACTTTAGCACAATAATAACATCAGATGGAAGATGCACCACGGAAATAAAAAGTAGAATAGCTCAGGCCAAAATAGCATTTCAGAAAATAAAAAAAATGTCTTGTGCAACAAACCTATGTTAATAAAAGTGAGAGAGTTCATTGGTGCTATATAGAGCCAATTCTGACTTATGGAAGCGAATCATGGACAGTAGACAAACAAATGAAAAGACAATTAGAGGCCACACAGATGGGTTTTCTCAGAAGAATGTTGAAAGTTCCCTGGACAGCTAAAAGAGATAAATGAGTACATTCTCAAAGAGGCCAACACTAAAAAGGGAGCTCATAAGCAACATCAGAAAGAAACAATCAACAGTTTTCTTTCACATCATGAGAAGAAGAAAGTTGGAATCTTGGTTACAACCGTCAAAGCACAGGAAAAGAGAGACCATGGATGACAAAGACAAAAGATACAAAATAGCTTAGTGTCATGGCATGGAAAACAGTCAACAACAGAACTGATACGATGCACTATCAATAGAAGATTGTGGAAGGACATCATCGCCAACGTCAACTGGTAAGGCACATGATGATGATGAGCTAAAAGATTCAGGTGAATTGCTGCAATAGTTGATCTAAAATCCTCATTTTAGTGGGGAACAAAAAAGAAGAGTAAAATACAGAGCCGTAATTTAACATTTCAAACATTATATTTCTGGTGGGATCCCAAAAATATGCTTGGATCTTTAATGAACTATTTTATATTTTTCCTTCCTTTAATTGTTTGTTAATCTGAAACTAGCGAAGGTATGCCTGGGGGTCAGATATGCAACGATGGCCTAACATAAAGTGCTCTAAATTTTTTAAAAATATGACGATCATCATTTTCAAGAGGACGTGAACTTTCGGTATATGGTGGATAGGCGGCGGGAACAATTGAAGGCTATGCATGAAAAGTGTTCCTTGTTGCAGTTTCCTCATATTCCAAGTCCGGCCTGTTGCAGGAGCTACTGAGTTAAGTGCTCTGTGCACACCGTGAGCTGTGTGTCTTATCCGTTTTGATCATGTGTCGATATTCCAATTGCTTTCGATGAATGATGATATCGTATGACAGGGAACAGTTGACTGTGTTCACTTTCTGCGCGGTTTCACCTTATGTCTTTTGGCGTGTGCTGATACTGCTATGATGGGGACTACAGTTACCTTTCTTTGTTTGTGAGATGAGATTCGGATGATTACGCTGGCACGGGCGGTTGAGCAATTATGGATTTTAATTCGTTTGCAGTGATACCGGGGCCTTCCATAACTAAATAAATAAATAAATAAATAGCGAAGGTAAAAGTTGTATTTTTGTTTTACCAAGGACATTGACGCCATCATTCATTGGATATGTCCTGATCCACTTTGTAACCTCGTCTCGGATAATGACAACAGTCTGGTTCGTGGCATTTGAGTTTAAGATGGTTCTTTGTGTGCTTGTGATCACACTGGTGATTGAGGTAGCCATTGTAGCATTGAGTTCTGCCTGCAAGTCGGAGCTATTGCTGGAAGTGTAGATGAACTGCTCAGTCTGTGGGACGACGTACACTGTCTTAGTGTGCTGGAAGCAGGCCTGGATAATATTGTTTGGAAAGATGTTTCTGGAAAACAGAATAACATTTGTTCATAAATAGGAATTAATAATTATTTACTTCTGTGCCCTATTATATTCTTCTTCCTTTCAGCGGCGAGGGGATATATATTTTGCGGTCTTTTGCTTTCTGTAAAAAGAGAAAATACAGCGAAAGGAAAATAAACATTTCCTAACGGTGTTGTAAAATCCATAGTCAACTATGACTGACGGAGGCTACTAATACTGATAAGTTGGTGTAGGTGCGTTGTGTTAAAGTTCACAGCTAGCTGCGATGTCTGCACCTTACATCCAAACACACCTTCAACCCAAGTAGTTTCCGGTACCCTGATCACGTTAGGAAAGAAAAAGGATGTAGCCACTGTCACCTATCACTCATGTCATAGAGACATTGTCACCTGTCACGTATGTCATCAAGCTACTGTCACCTGCCACACATGTCATAAAGCCACTGTCGCCTGCCACACATGTCGTAGAGCCACTGTCACCTGCCACACAAGTCATAGAGCCACTGTCACCTGTCACACATGTCATAGAGCCACTGTCACCTGCCACACATGTCATAGAGCCACTGTCACCTGCCACACGTGTCATAAAGCCACTGTCGCATGCGACACATGTCGTAGATCAACTGTCACCTGCCACACATGTCATAGAGCCACTGTCACACATGTCGTAGAGCCACTGTCACCTGCCACACATGTCATAGAGCCACTGTCACCTGCCACACATGTCGTAGAGCCACTGTCACCTGCCACGCATGTCATAGAGCCACTGTCACCGGTCAAACATGCCGTAGAGCCACTGTCACCTGCCACACATGTCATAGAGCCACTGTCACCAGCCACACATGTCGTAGAGCCACTGTCCCCTGTCACACATGTCGTAGAGCCACTGTCACCTGTCACACATGTCGTAGAGCCACTGTCACCTGTCACACATGTCGTAGAGCCACTGTCACCTGTCACACATGTCGTAGAGCCACTGTCCCCTGCCACACATGTCATAGAACCACTGTCACCTGTCACACATGTCATAGAGCCACTGTCACCTGCCACACATGTCATAGAGCCACTGTCACCTGCCACACAAGTCATAGAGCCACTGTCCCCTGCCACACATGTCATAGAGCCACTGTCGCCACCCACACATGTCATAGAGCCACTGTCACCTGCCACACATGTCATAGCGCCACTGTCGCCAGCCACACATGTCATAGAGCCACTGTAACCTGCCACACATGTCGTAGAGCCACTGTCGCCAGCCACACATGTCATAGAGCCACTGTCACCTGCCACGCATATCATAGAGACACTGTCACATGCCACACATGTCGTAGAGACACTGTCCCCTGCCACACATGTCATAGAGCCACTGTCCCCTGCCACACATGTCGTAGAGACACTGTCACCTGCCACACATGTCATTGAGCCACTGTCACCTGCCACACAAGTCATAGAGCCACTGTCCCCTGCCACACATGTCATAGAGCCACTGTCGCCACCCACACATGTCATAGAGCCACTGTCACCTGCCACACATGTCATAGCGCCACTGTCGCCAGCCACACATGTCATAGAGCCACTGTCCCCTGCCACACATGTCATAGAGCCACTGTCGCCAGCCACACATGTCATAGAGCCACTGTCACCTGCCACGCATGTCATAGAGACACTGTCACATGCCACACATGTCGTAGAGACACTGTCCCCTGCCACACATGTCATAGAGCCACTGTCCCCTGCCACACATGTCGTAGAGACACTGTCACCTGCCACACATGTCGTAGAGACACTGTCCCCTGCCACACATGTCATAGAGCCACTGTCGCCAGCCACACATGTCATAGAGCCACTGTCACCTGCCACGCATGTCGTAGAGCCACTGTCACATCCCACACATGTCATAGAGCCACTGTCACATGCCACACATGTCATAGAGCCACTGTCACCTGCCACGCATGTCATAGGGCCACTGTCACATGCCACACATATCGTAGAGCCACTGTCACCTGCCACGCATGTCATAGAGCCACTGTCACCTGCCACGCATGTCATAGAGCCACTGTCACCTGCCACGCATGTCATAGAGCCACTGTCACCTGCTACACATGTCGTAGAGCCACTGTCAACTGCCACACATGTCATAGAGCCATTGTCGCCAGCCACACATGTTATAGAGACCACTGTCTCCTGCCACACATGTCATAGAGACACTGTCACCTGCCACACATGTCGTAGAGCCACTGTCGCCTGCCACACATGTCATAGAGTCACTGTCACCTGCCACACATGTCATAGAGCAACTGTCCCCTGCCACACATGTCATAGAGCCACTGTCGCCTGCCACACAAGTCATAGAGCCACTGTCCCCTGCCACACATGTCGTAGAGCCACTGTCACCTGCCACACATGTCATAGAGTCACTCTCACCTGCCACACATGTCATAGAGCCACTGTCGCCAGCCACACATGTCACAGAGCCACTGTCACCTGCCACACATGTCATAGAGCCACTGTCACCTGCCACACAAGTCGTAGAGCCATTTTCACCTGCCACACAAGTCATAGAGCCTCTGTCACATGCCACACATGTCGTAGAGTCACTGTCACCTGCCACACATGTCATGGAGCCACTGTCACCTGCCACACATGTCATAGAGCCACTGTCATCTGCCACACATGTCATAGAGCCACTGTCACCTGCCACGCATGTTATAGAGCCACTGTCACCTGCCACACATGTCGTAGAGCCACTGTCACCTGCCACACATGTCGTAGAGCCACTGTCACCAGCCACACATGCCATAGAGCCAGTGTCACCTGCCACTCATGTTATAGAGCCACTGTCACCTGCCACTCATGTCATAGAGCCACTGTCACCTGCCACACATGTCATAGAGCCACTGTCACCTGCCACGCATGTCATAGAGCCACTGTCCCCTGCCACTCATGTCATAGAGCCACTGTCACCTGCCACGCATGTCATAGAGGCACTGTCACCTGCCACGCATGTCATAGATCCACTGTCACCTGTCACACATCCTAGAGCCACTGTCACCTGCCACGCATGTCATAGAGCCACTGTCACCTGTCACGCATGTCATAGAGCCACTGTCACCTGCCACATGTCATAGAGCCACTATCACCTGCTACACATGTCATAGAGCCACTGTCACCTGTCATACATGTCATAGATCCACTGTCACCTGTCATACATGTCATCGAACCACTGTCACCTGCCACATGTCATAGAGCCACTGTCACCTGCCACACATGTCATAGAGCCACTGTCACCTGCCACACAGTCATAGAAATACTGTCGCCTGCCACACATGTCGTAGAGCCACTGTCACCTGCCACACATGTCATAGAGCCACTATCACCTACTACAAATGTCATAGAGCCACTGTCACCTGTCACGCATGTCATAGAGCCACTGTCACCTGCCACGCATGTCATAGAACCACTGTCACCTGTCACGCATGTTGTAAAGGCACTGTCACATGCCACACATTTCAAAGGGCCACTGTCATCTGCCATGAATGTCATAGAGCCATTGTCACCTGCCACACATGACGTAGAGCCACTGTCACCTGCCACGCATGTCAAAGGGCCACTGTCATCTGCCACGAATGTCACAGAGCCACTGTCACCTGCCACACATATCATAGAGCCACTGTCACCTGCCAAACATGTCATACATAGAGCCACTATCACCTGCCACACATGTCACAGAGCCACTGTCACCTGCCACACATGTCATAGAGCCACTGTCACCTGCCACATATGTCATAGAGCCACTGTCACCTGCCACACAAGTCATAGAGCCAATATCACCTGCAACACATGTCACAGAGCCACTGTCACCTGCCACATATGTCATAGAGCCACTGTCACCTGCCACATATGTCATAGAGCCACTGTCACCTGCCACACAAGTCATAGAGCCACTATCACCTGCCACACATGTCATAGATCCACTGTCACCTGCCACATATGTCATAGAGCCACTGTCACCTGCCACATATGTCATAGAGCCACTGTCACCTGCCACACATGTTATAGAGCCACTGTCACCTGCCACAGAAGTGGTAGAGCCACTGTCACCTGCCACACAAGTCATAGAGCCTCTGTCACCTGCCACACATGTCGTAGAGCCACTGTCACCTGCCACACATGTCATAGCGCCACTATCACCTGCCACACATGTCATAAAGCCACTGTCGCCTGTCACGTATGTCATCGAGCTACTACTAGTTTCGAAATAATTTCTAGTTTGAAATTATAATTTTTTATTTTAAATACATATCTCTGTGTGTATTGTATGTTTGTTCCTGCTGAAGGCTTATTGAGCCGAAACGTTGTTTTAATTTGTGTCGGCCACTTATTACGTAAAACTTTAACCATTCCGTTATTTTTTCTCTTTATTTTTTTTCATTTCTCCTAACAATTATCTTGACTGTAGCTTCACATTTTTCATGCATTTCTCTGCTTTAACCCTACTTGTCATGTATATCATGTAGGAAATAGTATAAGTGTCCATATATTTCCATTACCATTGGTATTTTAATGGCGATGTTGACAGCACCACGACAGGCTGGTCAAATTTTCAAGGAAAAATCTCCAGGAGCCATTTACAGTGGGCGAGTGAAAACACAGCGATCATAAGTGAGCGTCTATTTGTGAAATCAGTTTAATAGCAGTCGAGAATTTCTCACATTCGTTTCAACTCCACTTCAAGTCAAAGCATCCCACAAAACGCATTGCCAATTTTGTTGACAAGATCGACCTCTGTGCATGCCCTATTCGACTGCAAAGGAGACGATTCAAGTGACTTCCATGGATAAAAGAGTGCACAGTCATTTCCTCACTCCATTTCCCCCAAAAGAAATATACTGTTAACAGAGTAACTGAAATGGTTTAAGTTTAAGCTACTGTGATAGTCTTCGTCAAAACAGGGCGATATGTGCAGCCATTGTTCTGTCGGTCATGACGTTAGCAAGGTCGAACTCCATGCAAATCAGTCGGCTACATAGGCTACAATTTCAAATGATATCATTGAAAAGTGAGGACTTATTGCCACTTCCTTACCCCAGATCACTGGAATAAATCGAAAAAGGTAACTCCGTGCAAGTCATAGTCAACTACATAGACGACAATTTCAACTGATATAATTGAAAAGTGAGCTATTACTGCCACTTCTTTACTCCAGATCACTGGAATAAATCGAAAAAGGTAAGTCCGTGCAAGTCATAGGTAGCTACATAGGCGACCATTTCAAATGACATCACAAAAAAGAGAGCACTAACTGCCACTTCTACTCTGGTTCACTGGAATAAATCTAAAAAAAATAAAAACCAAGGGCAATCAAAACAACCTAAAGATGGTATTAGTGACAGCACTCTCTAAAGATCCTGGTCAACACAGGCGCCATTTTCCTGTTACATCACACATGAACTTACCGGATGAGATCCAGAAATGCATCCAATGAGTTAGGTGGATGTTTTTCCTTCACGCTCCGTTTACGAATGCCATCATCGCGTTCCCCAGGATGTATGGCCAGCACAAGGATGATACCGAGAATAATGGCGATAAACGTAGTCATGAGATAGTAAACAATGGCACGTATTCCCATACGCCCAGAATTCTTTGGGTCCAGAGATGCTAGACCTGTGGGAGTAAACAATTCAGTGAGACATTTCAGTGTCTGGAAAATGATAAATTCATATCAGGTAATTTAAATCAAAGCAGAAAATTGATATAAACAATTATCTAAACCATTATTCTGATAACGTGGTTATAATACAAATCTTTTGACTCATGAAAAAGGATAGAAAGCCCTGTGGATCAGTGGGTCTGACTTGTTCTTTCTGTGGCCGCGTGTGTTTGTTAAACATTAGTAGAATTAGCCACGGAAGAAGCTGTTGGATAAAAACAAAACCTCAACAAACAAAAATACACAATAGCCTCCACTAGACCGTCTGACAAGACGAAAAGGGCATATACAATACAACTCAAACACATAATAATAAATAACAGTCACAGCTTTGCAAAATAATACAAAAATGGCTAATAAGTAAAATAAAGGTGATAAAATATGATGTTAGTGACCATAACTTTTACAGACCTTCGGTACATGATTTTTAGGGTAATATGGTCGGAATTACACCCGTGCCACTTTACTTTCCCATAAAAAAATCCGGCACCCATTTAAGGCTGGGTGAACCAGGAAGCCGTTGATCAGGACCGAACCCGACCTCTTGTATGTTCTATGTTCACTAACCACTGAGCCATCGCGGCTCCCAAAAACTGCTAATAATGAAAGTATAAAGTTAAATGTCATCAAATACATCATCAAATACCGGGCCTGCTGGCGTAGATGATCATGTCTCTCCACAGCTTTCAATCTCTACAGTTGTTTATCATTTCTGTTGTTGAACTTCTGCCAAACCATTCTTCTAAGCTGTCTGGTATTTCTTTCTTTTTGCTTCCCTCTATTTCTTCGTCCCTCAATTTTCCCAGCTGTTACAATATATTCCAGCTGTTCCCTTCTCATTACATGGCTAGAAAACGCTGATTGTTTCTTCTTAATATTGGAAATTAGCTCTCTTTTTGTTTTGGCCTCTTTCAGAACGTTTTCATTACTACAGTACAATCATGAATGGCCACAGTCAAGATAAATGTCAAATAATCAATTAGCAAAAAGCTATGTCTCTTCTTCTTAGCGTTCCCCCGTTCAATGGGCGTGGTTGCGCTGTGTCGCTAGTTTACGGCAAAGCAGCTGTTGCAGGGTTTCTTTCAAACTTCTTTCTGACCTTACTACTTGTACTTTCATTTGACACACATATATAACTCATCAATCTTTTTAGTACAAGTATAAACAAGGTCTTTATTGGTGTTACTTGACATAGCCTATCGGCGATGATGAATTGTCAAATAACGTTTGTGTGTGGCCGTTTCGTATTCATAAAGTTCTATCTGTGGTTATCTATCTATCTTGTTGACCGTATACTCCGTATAGTATTCTTAAGTACATCTGCATGTCTCTTTCTGATAGTGCTGAGGAACTAGTATCTGAATGTGCTCAGTCTGGCCGAGTGTGGCCGAATTGTCTCGAGTCTGGCTGAGTGTAGCTGAGTCTGCCCGAGTGTAGCTAAATGTCTCTCTAGCTACTGCTCCTCGCCCCTAAAAGCATTCTGGCCTCTCCTCTCCTGATCTCCCTAGTTCCCAGGGTCTCGGGGTTTAAGTCCCAGGTGACCACACCCCCCCGACCACTGATACGGCCTAACCTACGTCTCTTGACCGTCACTATCTCTCTAGCTCCGCCTTTTTTAATTATCTCTAAAGTCTTATTACTTTAGGATTCCTGTCGAACCTGTCCATCTTCCTAAGTCCGTCCCCTAACAACTAAAACTCGAGGCGATTTCCAATTCAGAGACTCAAAGAGTAATCACTGCTGAACGTAAAGATAACCTGGTCTTTTGATTACGCGGGGCAGTTTAGTTGTCCGCTTTCATCTCAGGTCTTCAAGTATAAACAAGGTCTTTATTGGTGTTACTTGACATAGCCTATCGGCGATGATGAATTGTCAAATAACGTTTGTGTGTGGCCGTTTCGTATTCATAAAGTTCTATCTGTGGTTATCTATCTATCTTGTTGACCGTATACTCCGTATAGTATTCTTAAGTACATCTGCATGTCTCTTTCTGATAGTGCTGAGGAACTAGTATCTGAATGTGCTCAGTCTGGCCGAGTGTGGCCGAATTGTCTCGAGTCTGGCTGAGTGTAGCTGAGTCTGCCCGAGTGTAGCTAAATGTCTCTCTAGCTACTGCTCCTCGCCCCTAAAAGCATTCTGGCCTCTCCTCTCCTGATCTCCCTAGTTCCCAGGGTCTCGGGGTTTAAGTCCCAGGTGACCACACCCCCCCGACCACTGATACGGCCTAACCTACGTCTCTTGACCGTCACTATCTCTCTAGCTCCGCCTTTTTTAATTATCTCTAAAGTCTTATTACTTTAGGATTCCTGTCGAACCTGTCCATCTTCCTAAGTCCGTCCCCTAACAACTAAAACTCGAGGCGATTTCCAATTCAGAGACTCAAAGAGTAATCACTGCTGAACGTAAAGATAACCTGGTCTTTTGATTACGCGGGGCAGTTTAGTTGTCCGCTTTCATCTCAGGTCTTCACTGGACTTCAAGGCGTCTGCCGATATAAGAGTTTCCTAGGAACCAGCGGCCGTGTCGTTGCGTTACGCAACTTTGTCGACCAGAGCAAACATCTGTCTGGCTTTAGGCTGACCACCTGTACGCATTTCACTGGTAATCTTCAAGTTGATTACGACTCAGCGACTGAGTTGGGTAGACTTAACGTCTCCTTCCTAATCCTCTGAAGAGTGTCTTTTCTACGCCGCCTAAAACTATCCTACTTCACATCGTCATCGCCTCATTCTTTTATTCTTCTGTCTATCGTCATATTCTTCCATTCTTCCATTATCGCCCATGACTGAGTCACACTATAACATATATCTCCGTCAACATTTCAGTTGAATTGATATATTCATAGATCAATTTAACTCAAAATAAAAACATAGTGTGACTGCTCTCTTTCTACTTCCTTGATGGGCTAACTAATTTCCTTTTTCTCATTGTACATCAATTATTACAACAATTAGAAATACAAATTCAACATCTATAAACTGGAATCTCAAAAGAAAAATCCATCATGTATACAATCATCTTACAACATCGCTCTGCCATGCCACTTTGTTTTGCTTTGAAGCCTCTGACTAACGTGACGTCACTCTGGACCTAGCCTGAATGTAGGCCAGCTAAATTGAGGTCATCGTCTGTTTTGTCTATGTCTAACCCACATTTCTTTCCGTCTCTTAATTTAAACTGGTAGGTTCTGTAATTGGTGTTTACATATACAACATTCATAATTCTACAACAATATCATGACATTCAATAAACATCTTTGCGACACAACATGTGTCTCATGTATACAAAACATTTTGTGGAAACATCAATTCTGAAATATTTAAGGCTCGATCGGCCTTCGCACTGTACTCTCTTAATTGCCTAATAAGACGTGTTTAGTCTTTCTTCGGCATCATATCTGTGCCAGTTCTGAAAAAGAAACAAGACCCGTCTACTCTGTTCTCTTATTCTCCCTGAACACGTGCTCTTCTGGCACTGCTAATAAAGTTGTCTGCATAGCAATACGCTTTCTTACAGAATCTCTTAGCCACAGGCTTAATTTACTGGTCAACTCATGTCGGGTCGACAGTCTTCTTATCTGTTCCTTCTCCCCGCATATTCCTAAATTTTAGGCAATTCTCCCCGTCAACATATAATTACATTTTCATAAAATTGTATTTTAAAAAATGTGCATTTCACAACATGTTTCTCCTCAAATCATACACCCCACAGTCTTGGACAGACCGAACATTGAAGCATAGAGTAATCACAAACACATAGCAATCAAAATTATGACTTAAATTTGATACAGAATCTAGTCTGTCTAGACTTCCATTAAACTATCCACAACACACTTCATACACACATGTGTACATCTCACAATGCTGTTCCACACTTGGAATTCCTATATAACTCATAGAGTCTCTCCAACTCGGGTCACTGACTCACTCTTCTTAGTCTCCTAAGACTCTCTCCATGCATACTCTATTTCCTGTAAATTCTAAGTTCTCTTAACTTGACTCAAACTTTTTTTTAAACCGATGTAAACATGGTTACCATTTTGTTTGTTTACTTCAGGTGACTCACTAACATCTTCATACATATAGTTCTGTCTCCTCATTAAGGCAACAGTACATTTACAGACTCCTACTCATCATTCAGTGCACACTGACATTATACATATAAAATTCGTCTAAAAGTTAGTAGACTCTTACACCTTATTAGTTACAACATCCACAAGTAAAATAATTACAATTCTTAATATGTATGTTTCTTCTGTTTGTATCTTTTATCTCTTCCATCACTAGTGGTTGTCAGGTCTCCTCTTTCTGACCTATGATCTTCTCTGAATCTGTTACCTTTATCTATTTCTTTCTGGTGGTCAACAAACTCTTGCCGTCGTCCCAATCGTATGGCAAAAGGCAGGTCTACTTTGACTCTTTCATCGTCTTTTCTTCTTCTTTCAGCGATAATGGCATCACGTTCTGGTGTTCCCAATGGCCAAAATTTCACTTGCTCTGCCTTTTCTATTTGGGTCTTTTCAAACTCTTCATTTATGGCAGCAACCCTCCTTTCTCGTATTGTAGGCAATCTGTCAGTTTCAGGACGTTTCTTGCTACCTTTTACCCCATCTGCCATATCCTCTAATTCCTTGTCCATTTCACGCGCATATTTATCAGCTGCTTTCTCTAATGCATGAAACACTGCTAGTTCGTTAATTTTCTTCTCAGCACTTTTACTTACAACCTCTACACTATTTGTATCACTGTTGCGCTCTGTCCTATCAAGTTTCCCTTTCTCGTTTTCCTTCTTCAAATTTTCTGTAGTAGATTTCTTTCGCCTTAGAGACGCTACCTCTTCCTCTAAGTCAGACTTCTCTCGTATTAGGTTCTTTACTTTGTCATCTACTTCTGATTTCTCCTTTCTTAAAGTTACAACTAAATCCTTGGACACTTTGACTTCACCTAAAAGTTGGCTATTCTGTGCTTTCATCTCATCGACTTCTCGACTCATACATACACTGTGTCTGTCAGTCTCAGCCTTTTGTTCTTCAAGTGCTTCAAGCTCTTTAATTCTTGTTTTTAGACACTTGTTTTTGCACTCTAGCCTATCTACTTTGTCTTTCAGCTCTAACAGCATCAACTCATCTCTTTCACTTCTCTTTTCCATAATTCTTATCTCGGCATCTTTTCTTGATATCACATCTTCTAGGATGTTTGTAGCCACACAGGCGTCTCTAAATTGTTTCTTCACCTCCCTCGTTTGTGTTATTTTATCGTTATGTTTAGTTTGTCCTCTAACCTCTACAGTCTGTGTTTGTGCGCAGCTTACCTGTGTCACTAATACTTCTCTATCCGTACCTTCTGTTTGTATAGCACTGTCGATCATTCTGTCCTCAGTCTCTTTAATTCTCACTAACATACATTCATTTTTATTACTGATCGCATGACTCGACTTATCTTCTAAATTCTGTTCCATTCCCTCTAATTCCTTCTCCTTTCTGATTAATTTGTTTTGTTTCAGGCTAGACAGCCTGTTTGTCTTGATGTTTGGGCCGTTTGATTTGGACCACTTGGTCGTTCTCGCATCCACGTGCTTGGTTGCGCGCTTCTCTTTGACTCCAGAGGGATCTTGCCAACCACGCCTGGGTGTTGGGTTAACATGATGTGTCCAAAAGTTTGATTTACCATTCACTTTATTCATTTCAATCCTGTCTACACTATTTATTTCATAGCTCTTACGTCCAGCAGTTTGTCTTTTGTCATTCCATCTCCACCTAGATTCCTGGGGTGCTAATCTTCTTCCGTGAACATGCCTTGTTTCCCTTCTCACTGCATATACTTCTTTACTCAATTCACTTAGTCGTCCCTTATTTCTCCATCTAATACTCGCTTGATTAACTTCCCTAGGCTTTTCTGCTATTTTTCTTTTATTAAACCATTCACTGATGGTTGGGCTTTCTTCAGGTAGGTTTAAATTCAATTTCTTCATGAACCCGATTTCTTTAATAGAGATATTAATCGCTTCATCTAGCGTCTCAGGGTTCAGCCTCGCTAAGTGTAGTTTTAGATCTGTGGATATTAGTCCATCTATAAAAGTCTCTATTAATTGTCTACCAAAACTGTCAGTATCTAAACCAGATTCCTCTGCTAGCTCTAAAAGTCTATTACTGTAAGCAGTTATTGTCTCCCCTCTTTCTTGTTTAAACTTCCTCAAAAGTATGAAAGCAGTGTAGGCATCTCCTACAGCAGCATACCTAGTTTTTAATTCTATCTTGAGGGACTTCCATGTGCTTGAAGGTTCATTCTTTAGCCTTCTCTGGATGAAGTCAGATACTTCGCCTCTACTTGTTTTAAAAGCTATTAATTTCTTGTCTTCCTCATTTATAGGAAAAATGAGAGCATACTTTTCAATTTCTGCCATCCATTGTCTGAACTTGGATGGATCGCCAGAGTAATTTGAGATACTGGCACTCACTTCTTGCTGTCTAAAACTATTTTCTAAACCGGTGATGACTCTACTAATTTCTTGCAGGGTCTGCAACGTGGGAGTCATGCCTCTCTTCATCTTGATAATTAATTAATTAATTATAAATTAAGTATAAATTAACACAAAAGTTATTTAGATCAGTCAAAGAATTTCTACGATCTTCCACTAACACTCAAGAAAAAACTTATTTACTTCACACTAACCTTGTTCAACATATCATATGCATCTCTAAAATATATAAGAAAAATCCAACTTACATGCTTCTGAAGTCCTGGAATACCTAACACACTTATGTAACATCCTAACAACTACACAATAATATACTAATTTAAAACAATAATTAACTACTTAGTCTTTTTCAGGTTCTCAATGTGGACATCATTTTCACATTTTGTTCTCTCTGTCTATTTCACTTTTACTTCTTTCCTTACAGGAAGTTCTACTTTATGAATATGAATGTTCACTTCTACTTTGATATAGCTCGGGGAAAGATCACTGCGGGTTGGCACTTCTAGTCGCTTCTTCGGGATTTTAAGATACACAGGGTGTAGTCTCACAAACAGGCAGCCATTCTTACACTGGACTTCGATGTACTTCTATTTTGGACACAGATGGATAGGCTTGATTAACTTCTGTAGACAAGGTTCGCTGGTGTGTTGTACACAAACACATTACTAGGCTCAACTTCATGGGTACTTGCAAATTATGAGGACGGCACTCGTTGCTGTAAGTATGTAGGTTTACGCTGGAAGTGCGTAGGTTTACGCTGGAAGTGCGTAGATGGACGTCAGAGTTGGTTAAGAGAAAATTCTTACTTTTTTTTTTCTTCCAGGTCCTTCTTTAAAAGAATAAAATCCTGCGTCACGGCAACAGAAAGGAATGTGATGTTGCAGGGTTTCTTTCAAACTTCTTTCTGACCTTACTACTTGTACTTTCATTTGACACACATATATAACTCATCAATCTTTTTAGTACAAGTATAAACAAGGTCTTTATTGGTGTTACTTGACATAGCCTATCGGCGATGATGAATTGTCAAATAACGTTTGTGTGTGGCCGTTTCGTATTCATAAAGTTCTATCTGTGGTTATCTATCTATCTTGTTGACCGTATACTCCGTATAGTATTCTTAAGTACATCTGCATGTCTCTTTCTGATAGTGCTGAGGAACTAGTATCTGAATGTGCTCAGTCTGGCCGAGTGTGGCCGAATTGTCTCGAGTCTGGCTGAGTGTAGCTGAGTCTGCCCGAGTGTAGCTAAATGTCTCTCTAGCTACTGCTCCTCGCCCCTAAAAGCATTCTGGCCTCTCCTCTCCTGATCTCCCTAGTTCCCAGGGTCTCGGGGTTTAAGTCCCAGGTGACCACACCCCCCCGACCACTGATACGGCCTAACCTACGTCTCTTGACCGTCACTATCTCTCTAGCTCCGCCTTTTTTAATTATCTCTAAAGTCTTATTACTTTAGGATTCCTGTCGAACCTGTCCATCTTCCTAAGTCCGTCCCCTAACAACTAAAACTCGAGGCGATTTCCAATTCAGAGACTCAAAGAGTAATCACTGCTGAACGTAAAGATAACCTGGTCTTTTGATTACGCGGGGCAGTTTAGTTGTCCGCTTTCATCTCAGGTCTTCACTGGACTTCAAGGCGTCTGCCGATATAAGAGTTTCCTAGGAACCAGCGGCCGTGTCGTTGCGTTACGCAACTTTGTCGACCAGAGCAAACATCTGTCTGGCTTTAGGCTGACCACCTGTACGCATTTCACTGGTAATCTTCAAGTTGATTACGACTCAGCGACTGAGTTGGGTAGACTTAACGTCTCCTTCCTAATCCTCTGAAGAGTGTCTTTTCTACGCCGCCTAAAACTATCCTACTTCACATCGTCATCGCCTCATTCTTTTATTCTTCGGTCTATCGTCATATTCTTCCATTCTTCCATTATCGCCCATGACTGAGTCACACTATAACACAGCGATATCTGAGTCTTTAGGCCCGGCATATCCGTTTTCGGCATGGGTAGATCCATTTAACAATTTTTGCTCAGGCAGCAGTCATTTTGTGGGTAACTTTTTTCACATTTTTAAACTCCTAAATGTTCTGTAACGTGTGCAAAAACACAAGGTGGCCTTCTACTTTTCGACGTTATCCCAGAGGGCTAGACGTCGGATCTCACTACCCAGAGAGAAAAGGCTAGACACCGGATCTCACTACCCAGAGAGAGAAGGCTAGACACCGGATCTCACTACCCAGAGAGAGAGAGAGAGTGCTAGACATCGGATCTCACTACCCAGAGAGAGAAGGCTAGACACCGGATCTCACTACCCAGAGAGAGAAGGCTAGACACCGGATCTCACTACCCAGAGAGAGAGGGCTAGACGTCGGATCTCACTACCCAGAGAGAGAAGGCTAGACACCGGATCTCACTACCCAGAGAGAGAGAAAGCTAGACACCGGATCTCACTACCAAGAGAGAGGGCTAGACGCCGGATCTCACTACCCAGAGAGAGAGTGCTAGACGTCGGATCTCACTACCCAGAGAGAGGGCGGGACACCGGATCTCACTACCCAGAGAGAGAGAGGGTTAGACACCGGATCTCACTACCCAGAGAGAGGGCTAGACATCGGATCTCACTACCCAGAGAGAGGACTAGACATCGGATCTCACTATCCAGAGAGAGAGGGCTAGACATCGGATCTCACTACCCAGAGAGAGAAGGCTAGACGTCGGATCTCACTACCCAGAGAGAGGGCTAGACGTCGGATCTCACTACCCAGAGAGAGGGTTAGACATCGGATCTCACTACCCAGAGAGAGAGCTAAACATCGGATCTCACTACCCAGATTGAGGGATAGACGCCGGATCTCACTATCCAGAGTGAGGGTTAGACGCCGGATCTCACTACCCAGAGTGAGGGCTAGACGCCGGATCTCACTACCCAGAGTGAGGGCTAGACGTCGGATCTCACTACCCAGAGTGAGGGTTAGTCGTCGAATCTAACTACCCTGAGTGAGGGCTAGACGCCGGATCTCACTACCCAGAGTGAGGGCTAGACGCCGGATCTCACTACCCAGAGAGAGGGTCAGTCGTCGAATCTCACTACCCAGAGTGAGGGCTAGACGCCGGATCTCATTATCCAGAGTGAGGGCTAGACGTCGGATCTCACTACCCAGAGAGAGGGCTAGACGTCGGATCTCACTATACAGAGAGAGGACTAGACATTGGATCTCACTACCTAGAGAGGACTAGACATTGGATCTCACTACCCACAGAGGACTAGACATTGGATCTCACTACCCAGAGAGAAGGCTAGACATTGGATCTCACTACCCAGAGAGAGGGCTAGACATTTGATCTCACTACCCAGAGAGAAGGCTAGACATTGGATCTCACTACCCAGAGAGAAGGCTAGACATTGGATCTCACTACCCAGAGAGAAGGTAGACATTGGATCACACTACCCAGAGAGAGGGCTAGACATTGGATCTCACTACCTACAGAGGACTAGACATTGGATCTCAATACCCAGAGAGAGGGCTAGACATTGGATCTCACTACACAGAGAGGGCTAGACATTGGATCTCACTACCCAGAGAGGACTAGACATTGGATCTCACTACCCAGAGAGAGGGCTAGACATTGGATCTCATTACCCAGAGAGAGGACTAGACATTGGATCTCAATACCCAGAGAGAGGACTAGACATTGGATCTCACTACCCAGAGAGAGGGCTAGACATTGGATCTCACTACCCAGAGAGAGGACTAGACATTGGATCTCAATACCCAGAGAGAGGGCTAGACATTGGATCTCACTACACAGAGAGGGCTAGACATTGGATCTCACTACCCAGAGAGGGCTAGACATTGGATCTCATTACCCAGAGAGAGGACTAGATCAAAGACTAGGACAAGTATGAAATACGAATCATCGAAATATGCTTTGCATTTATGACCTAAAATTTGCAAAATATGACCTACAAATGAAAACAGTCAGAAATATGACATAAGTTTAGGAGTCGCGATAGCTCAGTGGTTAGTGAACTGGACTACAAAGGACAAGGGGTAGGGTTCGATCCCAACCGACGGCTTCCGATTTCACCCAGCCTTAAATGGGTACCGGATTTTTTCTGTTAAAGTAATGTGGCACAGGCGTAATGCCGACCACATTACCCCCAAAAATCATGTGCCGAAGGTCTATAAACATTATGGTCACTAACACCATATTCCCTATACGTTACGTGGCGTGACGGGGTACTTTGCTTTACATATGGCATAAGTTAATTGCTCATTTGCTATTTAAAATGACCTTAAGTTATTCATTTTTAGAATTATAGAAGATGAGATGTGTACAAATACTTACCAAGTCACCATTCTCTCATCATCATCAAGTACCGGGCCTGCTGGCGTAGGTGATCATGTCTCTCCACAACTTTTGATCACGACAGTTATTTATCATTTCTATTGTTGACAATTCTCTTAAGATGTCTGGTATTTTTTCTCTTTGCTTCCCTCTATCTCTTCGTCCCTCAATTTTCCCACTTGTTACAATATATTCCAACTGTTCCATTCTCATTACATGGCCACAAAATAATGATTGTTTCTTCCTAATCTTGGAAATTAGCTCTCGTTTTGCTTTGACCTCTTTCATAGCGTTTTCATTACTCTTCTTAGATGTCCATGGTATTCTCAAAATTCTTCTGTATAACCACATTTCTACAGACTCCAGTGATTTTCTTGTCTGTTATCCTATTATCCATGATTCACATCCATATGTTAAGACTGGCTCTACATAAAATTTAAGAACTCTTTTTCTTGTTTCTATTGTCAAAAATGGATTGCATAGTCACCATTCTCTAGCTGACAGAAATTATTTAATCATTTGCCATTTGACCCCGTGACACGTCGCTTGTGCCATTGATAGAGTTAGCCGATTTGCTGTTCTTTTCTTTTCAAATGGCCTCACTTTTCTCTTTTTCTTTATTCAGATGATCTACTAAATTATCCACTAAGGTGTTTACATCCTTTGCCCCGAGCTCTGCTTTCATGTCATTGTCTTTGTTGACAAGCAATTTCTGAGGCGGAGCATTTCTCTGACTGGAACCTTTTTTTCAACTATTGAACACATTAACTCTCCTCAGTATCTGCAATTACTTTCACACTTTTGTTTTGTTTTGTTTTGTTTTGACCAAAGGTTTTTTTTATATTTGAACTTCAAACGTGTGTCCTGACATACGGTAACTCAACTAAAAGTGGTCTTTAATTTTCATCTAAATATTTATTCTTAATTACGTTGTCTGATTTATAGGCACGTCTGATTATAGACACGTCTGATTTATAGGCACGTTTTTGTCTGAATTATAGACACTTCTGATTTATAGGCACGTTTTTGTCTGATTATAGACACGTTGTCTGATTTATAGGCACGTTTTTGTCTGATTATAGACACGTCTGATTTATAGGCACGTTTTTGTCTGATTATAGACACGTTGTCTGATTTATAGGCACGTTGATTCAACACTTAATTTAAATATACTACTAAATTAACGACAATATGTATGTCGTCATACTGCTGATAATGGGACGGTCAATCACAATTTGAACACACACACACACACACACACACACACACAAACTGACAACAGGAAACTGACCTGTGATCATACTTCTGATGATGAGAGGGACAATCGACAATTTGAACACACACCCACACACACACACACACACACACACACACAAACTGACAACAGGAAACTGACCTGTGATCATACTTCTGATGATGAGAGGGACAATCGACAATTTGAACACACCCACACACACACACACACACACACACACATAAACTGACAACAGACAACTGACCTGTGATCATACTACTGATGATGAGAGGGACAATCAACATCTTTAACATGCTCATTAACATATCCCCCGGGAAGGACACAAGCATCTTGGAGTCTGCTGGCAGATCCGCGGTCCGAAGGGAAAATCCTAGAATGATTCCAAATATGACCCCCACAATCGTCAACACCAGCATGAGATTCTTTCTGCACCAACTAGGTACCTGATGACACGCAAACACAAACATAATGAATCACTTATAATGTCATTGTAAATATTTTATTTCAAAATTATCTATCTATTAAGCAACAAGAAAGGTCTCAGTCTGAATAGCAAAGAAATCAGAAGTAGTGGTCATATCGAAGAAACAAATCATCAGCATGATGCAACATAAAAATAAAGAGGAGAAATCTGAAACAAATGCAGAACGTCAAATATTTGGGCACAATAATATCCAATGGAAGATGCACCACAGAAACAAACAAAACAAAACAAACACGAAAAGGGAGCTCATAAGCAATATCAGAAAGAAACAATCAACATTTTTCGGGCACATCATGAGAAGAGGAAAGTTGGAATACTTGGTTACAACTGGCAAAATACAGGGAAAAAGAGATCGCGGACGACAAAGAGAGAAAATACTGGATTACTTGGTATCTTCTTCTTCTTCTTCTTTCCTTCCTCATTTGCTTTTCAGCGTCGAGGGGAGATATAATTTGCGGTCTTTTGCTCTTCTGTTGGCCTCTGCTGCTGTTATGTTTCCTAGTGCTTCTAATATTCCATCGTTCCATCTATCTCGTGGTCGACCCTTAGGTCTGGTATTCTCGCAACGTTTATTGAGGGCGTGTTGTGTTGTGTTGTGTTTTGATCTTTCTGCCGTGTCCTGTGGCCAAACCTTTTTATCTGTTGTTTCTTTACATATTCTATGGCGGGCTATTCGTAGCTGTTTTCTCAGTTCTTCATTTCTGATCTTATCTCTCAGGCTGTTTCCTGTCATTCGTCTGACACATTTAATTTCAGTAGAGGTTATTTTTCTTATTGTTCTTGCATCACGGGTCCAGGTCTGGCATTGATAGAGCAACGTTGTGATGAAGATTGGTATCATGGCGTGTAAGAATGTAAACAGAATAGCTACGATGCCGGTGGATAGAAGATTGTGGAAGGACATGATCGCCTATGCCAACCGGTATTGCACATGATGATGATGTGCAATGAGATGATATATTGACTAGATAACCAAATAATCCCTATGTGCAGTGAGGATGATATATTGGCTAGATAACCAAATAACCCCGATGTACAGTGAGGATGATCTGTCGACCAGATAAGTAACATTTAAAATATATGAATTGTACAGTGTGTGTTTTCCCCTTGATTGTGTTGATAACAATCGGTCACTACTGTGATCTCATTTATGTATTCGAGATTTTATTGGTGTACAAGTGAGCCCATTAGAAGATCTCTACATATATATCTACTACAGTCGGTGTCATTATCCAGTCTTTATCTCTCAAGGAAAAGAAATATGTTTACTAAGCAATTTTTGAAATTCTCCTCACACCTTTTATACCATAAAAATATACTGTGTTTGAAACTGTGAGTTTTGTGTATTATCATCATCGTCATAATCATCATCATCATTATCATCATCATCATCAACATCGGTTAGCATGTCCTTTGCAGAACGTTACATTCACCACATCCCGTCAGAAATAATCTCTATCTCTAACCAGATCTCCCATTTCTTCTATTGTCATGTTCAATGCCTCCTTGATGTCTTGAAACCACCTTCTGTTTGGTCTGCCCATGATGCGTCGCCCAGGAATCATACCTCCAAGTATTGTTCTTTCCAGCCCGCTGTGTTTTTTAACGTGACAGTAGTATTTTAATTTCCTCTCTAGATTGATGGTTATAAAAGCCAGATCTTTTAAATGTTTAAATCTGTTAATGTCTTCATTGCTCTTTATTTAAACTCTCAATGTATTTGCTGTGTATGCTTTATATTTTTGAAACCGCAACTTTGGAACTCTGTAGACAACTCAATATTTTCATAAACTTTATCTTTGATGTTAGAACCTCAACCACTATACTCAGATAATGTCCATTAACTTTTCTATGCATTTTTCTGATAACACAGAAAGATGCCAGCACAGAGCACGAACTTGGCAGCGCCAGCAAGAGTAGTTTTAGAAGAAAACATTGTGAACAAAGAGTAACAGTTTAATTTTTCTGTTTGAAACATAGCCCAGGCAGTGATATACACCTACTATTTTCTATTTTAAAGACCGAAGCGTTATTTTACCGGCTGGACATGAACACAAGACCACATTTACTATTCTCCGTCTCGGAAAGGACTTGGTACTAGATCTTGCCTAATTTGAGATGAGAATTTCCTGGTTAAAAAAAAAAACCGCAATTCACTATAAATGTATTTAACTCCATGCCCTTCTGGATGTGAGGTACGTGCCCTACTTGCACGCCACAGCGAGTCCCAAAGTTGTTACACACAGCAGTTTGTTGTAATCTAAGAGTGAAATTTTAGTTACAGTCTTGATGACGTTGCCGCGATAGCTCAGTGGTTAGTGAACTGGACTACAAAGGACAAGAGGTAGGGTTCGATCCCAACCGACGGCTTCCGGTTTACCCAGCCTTTAATGGGTACCGGATTTTTTGGATGGGAAAGCAAAGCGGCACGGGCGTAATACCGACCACATTACCCCAAAAATCATGTGCCGAGGGTCAGTAAAATTTATGGTTACTAATACCATATTCCCTATACGCCGCTTGGCGTGACTGGGGTATTTTACTTACTTTTTTTTTTACCTTGATAACGTTGCATCTGGAGTCGGGTACATTCCCCTCATTCTCAAAATTAACACTTCGTGGAAGTGGTTTCAATTTGTGACACCACATACACAAGACGTACAATATTTAGCTAAAGCAAATATTTATATAATATAGTTATGGTTAGTCGAAGGCCCCGGTATCACTGCAAACTAATCCATAATTGCTCAAACGCCAGTGTCAGTGGAATCATTCGAATTATAATGAATCTCATAGAAGGATCCAAACAAAGAATGGGAACTGATGTCTTCATCGTTGCAGCTGCAGCACACGTCAAAAGACTTAAGGCCAAGCGGCCTTTAAAAAAGTGAACGCAGCTGAACTGTCCTTCGTCATACGATATCATCATTCATTATAAGCAATCGGAATATCGAAACACGATCCGGATGAAAAACACAACTCACGTTATTTATGTAATAATGAGATTTGAGTAGATAATGCCTCTAACTAAATAAAGATTGACGCAGTTTGAGAGTTACTGGAGATGCAACATTTAATTATTAACCGCAACAATTGTAACATTCAAAGATACTACTTCACATAATCAACAAGAATGTATTCTAGAAGAAGAGTTTATATTTCTGGGAAGAAGACACAAATGAACAAATCTACTAAAATATTGGCGACAAACAACTGTGCTGTGTACTACTTTCAATGCCACATTCATATGGAAACATTCGATATTATTTCCACTTTCCCATTCTGAACATCGTTCTATTGTGTTTATGAGTGTAACGATATGAATTATGCAATGGCTGATTGACTGGTTATAATGAAAGATCGACATCACTGCACTCAGGGCAATTCCATAGGTGATCAGCGCCTCCTAAAAAACAATGAAGGACATGCATAACGAGAACTCCCCTGGGGCACTGGTTTGTGTATATTCCTCAAAATTTCTCTCATGTTTGCTTCCTCCTTCACTTCTTCTAAGGTCAGTTATAATTTGTGGTTGGGTCGAGGTGATGGGCTCATTAGCAGCTGTTGCATCTGACTATTGGCGTGTTAGCATTTATTGAAATCCAATATCAGTTTCTATTGAGACTTATCACATCTTCTTGTCATTACTGTTTTAGTTATGTGGCTAATTTTCTATTTGATAATATAATGTGCATATGTACAGCCAGACAGGCATAAAGGCAGACAGACAGACAGGCATAAAGGCAGACAGACAGGCATAAAGGCAGACAGACAGACAGGCATAAAGGCAGACAGACGGGCATAAAGGCAGGCAGGCAGACAGACAAACAGGCATAAAGGCAGACAGACAGACAGACAAACAGGCATAAAGGCAGGTAGGCAGACAGACAGACAGACAGCCATAAAGGCAGATAGACAGACAGGTATAAAGGCAGACAGACAGACAGACAAACAGGCATAAAGGCAGGCAGGCAGGCAGACAGACAGACATCCATAAAGGCAGATAGACAGACAGATAGACAGACAGGCATAAAGGCAGACAGACAGACAGGTATAAAGGCAGACAGACAGAGAGACAGACAGGCATAAAGGCAGACAGACAGACAGACAGCCACACAGACAGGCATAAAGGCAGACAGACAGCCAGACAGGCATAAAGGCAGACAGACAGACATAAAGGCAGACATATATAGACTGACAGACAGACAGAGAGCCAGACAGACAGACAGACAGACAGACATTAAGGCAGACATTATATATATAGACTGACAGACAGGGAGACAAATAGATTCTTCTACCTATATAAGGCTACCTGAATATATCAGGTTAATTGAAGAAGAGTTGTTTTAAATTTAAATAACACATGTTGCTAAAAATAGTATACAATTCACGAAAAGGCGCTAGATTGAACAATCCTTCCCGCAAGCATTAAATTCCAAAGATATCGTCTCTAATTCCGTTATTTTCTGCAGGTTGTTCTTGGTTTCCTCTCGTTTGCCTTTCCTTTGTAGCTCACTACCTGGCAATTCTTGTGACCATAGATCACTTCAGGTCACACGACCCATCCACCTCCATCTTTTGCCAGTTATCTCAAAATGAAGCCATAACATCCATCTTTCTAAAGTGGAACCACACGCTAAGACCACTCCCACAAAATGTTAAGTTTAAGATTGAATAGAATGTAACACTCGGGACATCATCATCATCATGTGCCATACAGGTTGGTGTAGGCGATCATATCCTTCTACAATTCTCTATCCACAGTGCATCGTATCAATTCTGTTGTTGACTGTTTTCGATGCCATAACACCAAGCTATCTAGTATCTTCTCTCTTTGTCGTCCATGATCTCTCTTTCCCTGTATTTTGCCGGTTGTAACCAAGTATTTCAATTTTCCTCTTCTCATGATGTGCTAGACTAATGTTGATTGCTTCTTTCTGATATTTTTTTTTCGGAGCTCTCTTTTTTCGGACATCACTCCCCACACATGCTGCAAAAATTCTAGGGCTTTTGCTAAAATTTCATATTGAGATTCAAACAAGCAGTTGCGTTGGTGGTCACTCATTAAAACTCAATCTATTGCTTGCAGAGACTGTTTGACGATCCAACCAACTGATTTGCTAGGATCTGAGAATAGAGATTTCTTCCAGTTGTTGCAGTATAATTTATTCTTATATCAAGAAACAAAGATTCTCAAACAAAGATTCAGTACAGAAATACAAAACTGTGAAACCAAACAGACGAAACAGAAATAAGTCAGGTTAATTAAAGAAAGAACAACCAAGACTTGAAAACATTCTAAAGAAACCAATTGATGAAAAGTGACATGAAAATAGACAAGACAACAAACGTCATCTTTTAAACAAGACTGAATATTAAGTTAGTTAGAAACGTTCTTAAGATATAGACCCAAAGCGTATTCACACAGCTACATACTTACCTAAGACATACTTGTAAAGACATACTTCAGACAAAGAAGGCACAACGTCTAAAAATGTGTTCACAAATTTAAGGATAAATTCATCATCAGATTCCAAGTCCTTTACAGAACGTTACATTCACCACAGTCCATCTGAAAGTGTCTCTGTCTCTAGCAAGATCACAGAACGTTACATTCACCACAGTCCATCTGAAAGTGTCTCTGTCTCTAGCAAGATCACAGAACGTTACATTCACCACAGTCCATCTGAAAGTGTCTCTGTCTCTAGCAAGATCACAGAACGTTACATTCACCACAGTCCATCTGAAAGTGTCTCTGTCTCTAGCAAGATCTCCCACAGAACGTTACATTCACCGCAGCCCGTCTGAAAGAATCTCTGTCTCTAGCCAGATCTCCTACTTCTGTTGTCATGTTCAAGGTCTCCTTGATGTCTTGAAACCACCTTCTTCTTGGTCTGCCCATGATGCGTCGTCCATGAACAATGCCTTCTATTATTGTTCTTTCCAGACCGCTGTGTCTTTTGACGTGACCCTAGTATTTTAATTTCCTCAGTAGAATGGTGTTTATAAGCCAGTTCTTTTTAATGTTTAAATCTTTTTAGATATCTTCATTGCTATTTTTTTGTTTTTTTTGTTATCCGAGGAATCTTAAAGACTTTTCTGCAGCATTTTGTTTCAAATGAATCGATTTCCTTCTCTTTTGTTCAGGAGATTGTCCATGATTCATAACCATATGTTGCTATCGAGAAGATACATATTCTTAGCAATTTTAGCTTTACTGTCGTGCTGGTATTATGCTAAGTGTTTTTCATGCCGTTTAATTTGTGTATTGCTGTTACTAAACTTATTTCGATCTCTTTCTGACAGTCTCCATTGTTAGTTACTACAGATCCCAGATATTCCTTGTTAGTTACTACAGATCCCAGATATTCCTTGTTAGTTACTACAGACCCCAGATATCCACTGTTAGTTACTACAGATCCCAGATATTCCTTGTTAGTTATTACAGATCCCAGATATTCCTTGTTAGTTACTACAGATCCCAGATATCCATTGTTAGTTACTACAGATCCCAGATATCCATTGTTAGTTACTACAGATCCCAGATATTCATTGTTAGTTACTACAGATCCCAGATATTCATTGTTAGTTACTACAGATCCCAGATATTCATTGTTAATTACTACAGATCCCAGATATTCATTGTTAGTTACTACAGATCCCAGATATTCATTGTTAGTTACTACAGATCCCAGATATTCATTGTTAGTTACTACAGATCCCAGATATTCATTGTTAATTACTACAGATCCCAGATATTCATTGTTAATTACTACAGATCCCAGATATTCATTGTTAATTACTACAGATCCCAGATATCCATTGTTAATTACTACAGATCCCAGATATCCATTGTTAGTTACTACAGATCCCAGATATTCCTTGTTAGTTACTACAGATCCCAGATATTCCTTGTTAATTACTACAGATCCCAGATATTCCTTGTTAGTTACTACAGATCCCAGATATTCCTTGTTAGTTACTACAGATCCCAGATATTCCTTGTTAGTTACTACAGATCCCAGATATTCCTTGTTAATTACTACATATCCCAGATATCCATTGTTATTTACTACAGATCCCAGATATTCCTTGTTAGTTACTACAGATCCCAGATATTCCTTGTTAGTTACTACAGATCCCAGATATTCCTTGTTAGTTACTACAGATCCCAGATATTCCTTGTTAGTTACTACAGATCCCAGATATTCCTTGTTAGTTACTACAGATCCCAGATATTCCTTGTTAGTTACTACAGATCCCAGATATTCATTGTTAGTTACTACAGATCCCAGATATCCATTGTTAGTTACTACAGATCCCAGATATCCATTGTTAATTACTACAGATCCCAGATATCCATTGTTAGTTACTACAGATCCCAGATATTCATTGTTAATTACTACAGATCCCAGATATTCCTTGTTAGTTACTACAGATCCCAGATATTCCTTGTTAGTTACTACAGATCCCAGATATTCCTTGTTAGTTACTACAGATCCCAGATATTCCTTGTTAATTACTACAGATCCCAGATATCCATTGTTATTTACTACAGATCCCAGATATTCCTTGTTAGTTACTACAGATCCCATATATTCCTTGTTAATTACTACAGATCCCAGATATTCCTTGTTAGTTACTACAGATCCCAGATATTCCTTGTTAGTTACTACAGATCCCAGATATTCCTTGTTAGTTACTACAGATCCCAGATATTCCTTGTTAGTTACTACAGATCCCAGATATTCATTGTTAGTTACTACAGATCCCAGATATCCATTGTTAGTTACTACAGATCCCAGATATTCATTGTTAGTTACTACAGATCCCAGATATCCATTGTTAGTTACTACAGATCCCAGATATCCATTGATAGTTACTACAGATCCCAGATATCCATTGTTAGTTACTACAGATCCCAGATATTCAAAGTTTGTTTACAATTTCAGGTTCTCCACTGTTCACGATCTATTTGAGTTGACTTCTTGTTTTATCAACGGACATTATCTTAGTTTTCCGTTTGTTTAGATGCAGGTTTTGCTCTTCGCTGTTTTGTTTTAACACATTTAATTGTCTCTTTTAATTCGTCTGCACTGTTTGAGATGAGGACTGTATCATCGGCGTATTTTGAGTGCTAGAATGATGTTGCTATTTCTTGTGAAAGGGTCGAACTTCTCACATCCGTCATCAGTTCTGACATTTCTCATGATGTTGGACAGGGATGGAGAGAGGATGTGTCCCTGCCTCACTCCATTTTGTGCTTCAAACCAATTTGATGTTTCGTCCGCTGAAATATAAATCACTCAAGATAAACAATGCTGACAAAGAATTGAAGAATGCACAGACAAATAAAGACTTACTTTAACCAAACAAGACAGACATGCACCACCCGGCCCTGTTCTGTCTGTAAACTTGACACCATGGCTCCTATCTTTGCTGTCAGCATCTATCATTGGCTCTCCTGCTCCGCTGGCGTCTGCCATTTTATTCTTTGATCTTGATTGTTACTGTACACAATCTGATGATTGACAAAATATACAAATGATTTATTCATTCATTTAGTCAAATGCTATTAAGATGTTAACAATATTTCTAAAAATGGCAATCTTCTTCTTTCTATTCTCATTCTTTTCTTCTTATTCCCCTTCTTATTCTTCCCATTCCCTTCTTGTTCTTCTCATCCTTCTCCTCCCCCCCCCTAACTTCCCCTCATCCTCCTACTTCTTCTTTTCCTCCTCCCACCCCTACTTCCCCTCATCCTCCTACTTCTTCTGTTCCTCCTCCCGCCCCTACTTCCCCTCATCCTCCTACTTCTTCTTTTCCTCCTCCCGCCCCTATTTCTCCTTCTCAGCCTCCTTCTATTTCTTCTTCTTGTCTTCACTGTATGCCTTTAAAAGTACGTAAAGTTGACGTAGAATCGTAATATTACAGTTTACAGCAAATTTTGAATAGTTGTGCCTTTTGACCAAGAACATCCACTTGCAACAAAGCATTTTTTGCGAACTGTTTTGCTTTCCCTCTTTTATCTCTGTTTTTTTTAATGGGAAACACTGCGGGGAGGTGGAGTAGTCTTAATCAGCTTCAGTTCTCTAACCATGATAAACACAGTCAGCTATGAGTCGCTACAACTTTCAGTCCTTGCGTTGATTATCGTACTTGGTCAGTAGCAGATAAAGTGATGAACGTAATCAATGAAACTGTTAATGGGTACCAGAACAAAACAACAAGAAAAAAAATAATATCATTGCTATCTTCTTGAGGCATATACATACACACGTAGACACACACATACACACGCAGGCACACACACATACACACACAGGCACACACTTACACACACACACAGGCACACACACATACATACGCAGGCATACACACACGCAGATACACACACATACACACGCAGGCACACATACACACACGCAGGCACACACACGCAGGCATACACACATACACATGCAGGCACATACACACATACATATGCAGGCTAGACACACGTACACAAGGAGGCACACACAGAGAAGAATGACTTACACCCACACACACACACACATATATATATATACACACACACACACACACGACATACTTCGTACCTTTTTTTCTTTTGACTAGATTAACTCTTGTAACTCCCACGTCACTTTACCGTTTTGGAGATGCAATTTTTTTGTGTGCTTCAAATTGAAAAGCGCCCAACATCATCACTTTCAAATGTATTCTTAAACTGTTACTCGTAACTAAAACTCGTCGAATTATAAACCAAACCACATAGAAAACGTGCAGCAAGAAAACATCGTTAATGGGATATCAGAAACACTGACTCGCTGGGGTCCCATTCTGATAATCAGATTGCCTCTTGCTACGAAGCTCTGTATAAGATTCCTATTACTGTTAAATCATAATGCTTCTGAATCATCAAAAACATCCGTCTGGAGTTACATCCCTTGCCGCCAAAGAAAGCTGAGTCTGGAGTTACATCCCTTACAAAACCACCGCCAAAGAAATCTCTACCTCGCTTTTTTGTTAAAAAAAGGGAGACTCGACCTAATTTCATGTAATTTATTCTTGCAAAGAATTATTCTTGTAAATTATGTTTGTAAACAGTTGACACGCTAAATAAAGGCATCCGTATTTAACGAAAGAAAAACTGGCTCAAAGATTATCAACGCTTGAAATGTACAAAATTGAGTTAGTGGACGTTCGCGATTGGTCCAGAACGAGGCAGAACATATTTAGAAAATATTTAATAGAAAAACATGAAGAAGAATATATTAAAAAACTTAAACAAACAAAAAATACAGCAGCTAATGCGTGTAATTACCGGCAGGCCGGTAGGAATGAAGAAGTAATCAATACAGAAGTTCGGGTATATACGATACGGTTCGGTGGTTAGTGTAGTTATATATGGATACTAAAGGGTAGGCTAAATCACGATAAAATACCTTGTTGAGGAAATAAAGCGAGATGCTTCAAGTTTGGTACATACTTATTAGCACTTTCAGTATGGAAGGTTTTTATCAATTTCTATCTATTGACCTTTCGAGCCGTAGCCGGCCCATAGGGCGTAAACCAAGATACTCCTTCTCCTATCTGAATTTTTGTTCTAGCAGTTTTTTTTTTAAAAGATATTTTATCAAATCTCGCCATTTGTCTCTGTTCTGTGCAAGCTGCTCTATGTCATTGAGGGAGCCGAATCCTGCAGCTCTTGCCTCTCTCATCACTGTTCTTCTCAGTGTCTTCCAGGGTCTTTTTCTTTTTCTCTTACCTGTTGTTTCCCACATGAGGGCTTGCTTTGCTATTCGGTTATTATCTCTTCTCATCACATGTCCAACATATGACCATAATCTTTTCTTTATTACTGAAGATATTAGTGGTTCATTGGCGATTTCTCTAATTTCCTCGTTTGTTTTGAATTCGTTCCACGCTATACCAAGTATTTTCCTTAGACATTTATTTTCGAATGCGTTCAACTTTGTTTCTATATCTCTTGTTGTTTTCCAGCTTTCACACGCATACGTAAGGGTTGATAGTACATTTGATTTGAATAGTCTAAGTTTTGTGTTTGTGCCGATGAGTTTTGTGTTTGTGCTGATGAGTTTTGTGTTTGTGCTGATGAGTTTTGTGTTTGTGCCGATGAGTTTTGTGTTTGTGCTGATGAGTTTTGTGTTTGTGCTGATGAGTTTTGTGTTTGTGCCGATGAGTTTTGTGTTTGTGCTGATGAGTTTTGTGTTTGTGCTGATGAGTTTTGTGTTTGTGCCGATGAGTTTTGTGTTTGTGCTGATGAGTTTTGTGTTTGTGCTGATGAGTTTTGTGTTTGTGCTGATGAGTTTTGTGTTTGTGCCGATGAGTTTTGTGTTTGTGCTGATGAGTTTTGTGTTTGTGCCGATGAGTTTTGTGTTTGTGCTGATGAGTTTTGTGTTCGCGCTGATGAGTTTTGTGTTCGCGCTGATGAGTTTTGTGTTCGCGCTGATGAGTTTTGTGTTCGCGCTGATGAGTTTTGTGTTCGCGCTGATGAGTTTTGTGTTCGCGCTGATGAGTTTTGTGTTCGCGCTGATGAGTTTTGTGAACTAAGTTTATCAGTTTAGCGGTAGAGATTTCAAAGACACAATTATTCCTGTTTTTAAATATCAAACGACATGTTTATTTTTGTCTAACACTTCATATATTATATCTTAATTTGTAAATAATTAATCAAGGAATTAGATTTCACCAATACCAAGATGATACAAGACCTATAAAAAGAATATGGTTTGAAAACAGTTTACACTAATCAAATTGAGAGTGACGCACTGTGCGGCTAAAGGTACATGACCGAAATCGGCATAGAGCAAGGTGCGTTGAAACGTATGGAATGAGTTAAGCAAATGATGTAAAGAGTGGGGTATTTGTCAGTCTTTGTTAGTGAGTGTCCTTGGGCTAGTCTTGTGCTAAGTATTATCAATTATAAACACGACTAACATACATAGTTTCAGCCAGCAGGCGGGATGGAAGCAGGCGGATGGAAGCAGGCGGATGGAAGCAGGCGGATGGAAGCTGGCGGGATGGAAGCAGGCGGATGGAAGCTGGCGGGATGGAAGCAAGCGGGATGGAAGCAAGCGGGATGGAAGCAGGCGGGATGGAAGCAGGCGGATGGAAGCTGGCGGGATGGAAGCAAGCGGGATGGAAGCAGGCGGGATGGAAGCAAGCGGGATGGAAGCAAGCGGGATGGAAGCAGGCGGATGGAAGCAGGCGGGATGGAAGCTGGCGGGATGGAAGCAGGCGGATGGAAGCAGGCGGGATGGAAGCAGGCGGGATGGAAGCAGGCGGATGGAAGCAGGCGGGATGGAAGCTGGCGGGATGGAAGCTGGCGGGATGGAAGCAGGCGGGATGGAAGCAGGCGGGATTCTTAGAAATGTTCTTCATAGACAGATTCTAACATAGTTCATCTTCTTCTTCTTTCCTTCCTCACTTCCTTTCAGCGTCGAGGGGAGACATAATTTGCGGTTTTTAGCTTCTCTGTTGGTATCTGTAACTGTTATATTTCCTAGTGATTCTATTTTATAAATCATTTTTCTCTTCTTTTTTTCGTGGTCGACCCATGGGTCTGGTGTTTTTGTGACCTTCATTAAAGACTCCTCGTGTTTAGATTCTTCTGTTTCATCACGTGACCAAGCCATCTACTGTTTCTTGATGTGGGTTAGCGTGGCAGTGTGGATACTTCATTAGAAAAACATGTCCAACATTCACAAACTTGGGTCTGCCAATGTTGGAATGGTTAATTCGACAGGAGAATGAATGCGATAACATTTATGTGTATGTATATATATATATATATATATATATATATATATATATATATATATATATATATATATATATATATATATATATATATATATATATATGGGAGACGCGATTAGCTCAGTGGTTAGTGAACTGGAATACAAAGGACAAGAGGTTGTGTTCGATCGCAACCGACGGCTTCCAAGTTCACCCAGCCTTTAATGGCTACCGGATTTTTTTCTGGGAAAGTAAAGCGGCACGGGCATAATACCGACCACATTACCCCAAAAAATCATGTGCAGAAGGTCTGTAGAATCTATGGTCACTAACACCATATCCCCTGTACACGAAAAGACAAGGCGGACTGGAAAGAATAATAATGGAAAGCGTGGTTCCTGGGCGACACATTTGGGGCAGACCAAGAAGAAGATGGTTTCAAGACATTAAGGAGACATTGAAAACCATGAAAATCTATGGTGTACACTTTTAGAGACAGGGTGAACCTCGGAGCCTTGTCGGTCCGGAAAAAATCGGCCACTACTGAGGATAGAACCGAACACATACACACACACACACATACACACACACACACACACACACATACACACACACACACATTACCACGTACGCTACCACGTTACGAGATCATGGTTGTCATTTAGGTAGAGAATATGGAAATGTCAACGAATGTCAAATCAACAATGTGAACTAAACATGTCATTTTGTTGTTAAAATATGTAGAATAAAAAGTAGCTCACAACGTTCACAAATTGTGAACAGAAATAAGTAACATGACATACGAAGCATTCTAAAACGTATACGACACGTATATTCTTGCAAAGACACTTATATTCATGCAAAGACACTTAAGTTCTTGCAAAGACACTTATATTCTTGCAAAGACACTTACATTCTTACAAAGACACTTATATCCTTGCAAATACACTTATATTCTTTCAAAGACACATATACTCTTGCAAAGACACTTATATCCTTGCAAATACACTTATATTCTTTCAAAGACACATATACTCTTGCAAAGACACTTATATCCTTGCAAATACACTTATATTCTTTCAAAGACACATATACTCTTGCAAAGACACATATACTCTTGCAAAGACACTTATATTCTTGCGAGATTATATATATTTTTGCGAAGACATGTATATTCCTGCAAAGAGATGTATATTCTTGCAACGACACGTATATTCTTGCAAACACACGTATATTCTTGCAACGACAAATATATACTTGGAAATTCCTATCTTGCCAATTTCCAACATGATCACTATCTAGAGCACAAGAAATGAAGATTATATTCTGAGAGATTTAACCGCTTTAGAAAAATCAATAATGTAACCAGACGCGTAATCAGACGTAACCATGTAACCAGACGTAACCGAATCACGAATAATGACATCATACACCCTATCTGAACAACATTTTGCAATTAGACACACAAAAAACGTAAAGTGTCTTAGTCATCTCATGAATGTAGCTACAGACCAGCTTCAACTTACCAAATACAGATCAGAGGTGTTAGCGTCTAGGCACAAGGAAGAACACAAATCAAATAGATAAATCATATCACAGAAAACATACAGCGGTACGAGCTAACAATATGGCAGAGATAGTCCGGGATAGATTGGTGCAGCTTCTGGTAACGATGGTTGTGGTATGTTGGTAGGAAAAGATACGATAATGTTAGTCATTAACGCGACCTACATGCTCAATTAGTAGAACGAACAGCTCCTGCGGGTTGCATTTTACCAAATGTCTGTAATGATTTATTAATGAGCCGTGGGAGGATGTGACTAAACATGTTGGACATGAGGGGGTACAGAAGAATTGGCGACATTTCGTGGAGGTAAGATGGAACATTGAGGACAAACATAACAGAGACAATTTTATTATAGAAATGATGTAGAAATATATAAACATAACATTTAAAAAAATAATCTGCGTCCGTTATGTTATCTTGAAATTGGTGTTCAAATCGTGTGATCTCATTAGAACATTCTACATACAGACAGACAGGCAGACAGGCAGGCAGACAGACAGATAGACAGACAGGCAGGCAGGCAGGCAGACAGACAGACAGACAGGCAGGCAGGCAGACAGGCAGACAGACAGACAGACAGGCAGGCAGGCAGGCAGGCAGACAGACAGACAGACAGGCAGGCAGGCAGACAGGCAGACAGGCAGGCAGACAGACAGGCAGGCAGGCAGGCAGGCAGACAGACAGACAGACAGACAGGCAGGCTGGCAGGCAGGCAGACAGAAGGACAGACAGACAGGCAGGCAGACAGGCAGACAGACAGACAGACAGACAGACAGACAGACAGACAGACAGGCAGGCAGGCAGGCAGGCAGGCAGACAGACAGACAGACAGGCAGGCAGGCAGGCAGGCAGGCAGACAGGCAGGCAGACAGGCAGGCAGACAGACAGACAGACAGGCAGGCAGGCAGACAAAAGGACAGACAGACAGTCAGACAGGCAGGCAGGCAGGCAGACAGACAGACAGACAGACAGGCAGGCAGGCAGGCAGGCAGGCAGACAGACAGACAGGCAGGCAGGCAGACAGGCATGCAGACAGGCAGGCAGGCAGGCAGGCAGGCAGGCAGACAGACAGACAGACAGGCAGGCAGACAGACAGGCAGGCAGGCAGGCAGGCAGGCAGACAGACAGACAGACAGGCAGGCAGGCAGACAGCCAGACAGACAGGCAGGCAGACAGCCAGACAGACAGACAGACAGGCAGGCAGGCAGATAGACAGGCAGGCAGGCAGACAGCCAGACAGACAGGCAGGCAGACAGACAGGCAGGCAGACAGACAGGCAGGCAGGCAGACAGACAGGCAGGCAGACAGACAGACAGGCAGGCAGGCAGGCAGGCAGGCAGACAGACAGACAGACAGACAGACAGACAGACAGACAGACAGACAGACAGACAGGCAGACATCTAGACAGACAGGCGGGAGGAAGGGCGGGCGGACGGACGGATTTGGATGAATGAATGGATAGAAGGGATGGGACGGACAGAAAGAGAGACAGAGAGAAAGACATACAGACAGAAAGACATACAGACAGAAAGACATACAGACAGAAAGGCAGACAGATAGATAGACAGATAGTTACACTTGCAGCTAAATGCCCAAAGTATTATTATGCAGTATACTTTATCCATCTTATCTGTGTTAGAGTTCGAATAAGACGAAACCGTTTTGGTAGTTTGTACCAGGGATCTACAAGGGCACCATCATAAGATTCTTTCACAATGGCGCAGCTACTAGAGTTTGTATAAAACTATATTTATTAGAATTTGTACATGCCGTTTTTTTTTCCTACAGGGCTCTGAATTCTGTAAGTCTATACACGGGCGTTTGAAATTCTACAAAGCAGAATATTCGAATTTCTAAAGGTTGGGATTCTCTAAAATAGGATATTCGAATTTCTAAAGTTTGAGACACTTCAAAGTAGGACATTCGAATTTCTAAAGTGTGTATCTCTCCAAGGTAGAATATTCGAATTTCTAAAGTTTGAAATTCTCCAAAATAGGATATTCGAATTTCTAAAGGTTGTGATTCTCCAAAATAGGATATTCGAATTTCTAAAGGTTGGGATTCTCCAAAATAGGATATTCGAATTTCTAAAGTTTGAGACACTTCAAAGTAGGATATTCGAATTTCTAAAGTTTGTGTCTCTCCAAGGTAGAATATTCGAATTTCTAAAGTGTGTATCTCTCCAAGGTAGAATATTTGAATTTCTAAAGTTTGAGACACTTCAAAGTAGGATATTCGAATGTCTAAAGTTTGTGTCTCTCCAAGGTAGAATATTCGAATTTCCAAAGTGTGTGTCTCTCCAATATAGGATATTCGAATTTCTAAAGTTTGTATCTCCCCAATGTAGAATATTCGAATTTCTAAAGTGTGTATCTCTCCAAGGTAGGATATTCGAATTTCTAAAGTTTGTCTCTCCAAGGTAGAATATTCAAATTTCTAAAGTTTGAGACTCTCCAAGGTAGAATATTCGAATTTCCAAAGTGTGTGTCTCTCCAATGTAGGATATTCGAATTTCTAAAGTTTGTATCTCCCTAATGTAGGATATTCGAATTTCTAAAGTTTGTATCTCCCTAATGTAGGATATTCGAATTTCTAAAGTTTGTATCTCCCCAATGTAGGATATTCGAATTTCTAAAGTTTGTGTCTCTCCAAAGCCTTAGACTCACAAACAATGAAGTACCAGCAGAATTTAGAGGGAACAAACGATGTGCAATGTGCAGTTCGTACTTTCGCCTTCGTAGACACAATAACGCAGGCTGGTAGACATAATTTACGGTAAATTTCGCTGATATCTCAAATGTATTTGTCATGTAATTTTTATAAATTACGGAGAGCATACGTAATTTATAAAAAAAAACTAATTAACTAATTAATTCCCTGGGGCGCCAAACACAGTAGTTAAGCTTTCGAATGAAATGCTGAAATGCCACAATAGTCCCCCTTTAAACCAGGGTAGGCAACCTACTGTTTACATGACAGAATCGGCCGACCAAATAATTTGAACCGGTTTGCGATGCACGCAACTAACAAACATTGATAAACAAAACAATCGGAACACTGAAAAATTCAAATAAACAAATCTATTGGAAAATTAAGGTTTGGATAAATGAGTTTACCTTAATTAATGGTATTGAATTATCGATTGCGTTCCACTAGAACTAAACTGTGTCCGAATGCTTGCTCGTCCTATAGTAGTTTCGCTTTAATCTTGTATACCTCGACAATTCTTGTGCAATTTTTAATCATCCATCGACGTAAAACATCGACAGCACTGCAGCCTCCTTAATTACTGATTAATAAAATAAACTTGTGTGTTTTTATATGATTGTTTTCAGCCCTCGCATGATTGTTTCTGCTCTGGTTTGAATGAGTCTGCACTACTTGTCTAACGTGAGAGTTAACCACTCTTGTCTATCCCTCAACATTTTCTCCGATATTTGTCCTTACTTCTCCGCCTGTCACTCACTCAAATCGATAGTTGGTACATCAAACTCAATCAGTCATGTACCGCTATATATCCAAATATTATTTTCCTCCAACATCTCATTTTCTTTCAATCCTTCCACAGCTCTTATCTTACATGATCACTCATCCATTCGTCCATCAATCCATTGAACAATCCATCCATTTGGCTACTTGCCTATATTCATGCTAACCTATATATTCATCCACTTACCTTCCTACCTTTTTACTTACCTATTTCCCTACCTGACTGTTTAACTAACTACCAATCTGCCCGCCGGCCTACCTCCATACCTAATTACCAACCTACTACCTTCCTACCTATTTCCCTACCTGACTGTTTAACTAACTACCAATCTGCCCGCCGGCCTACCTCCATACCTAATTACCAATTTACTACCTTCCTACCTACTAATTACCTACTATCTACTAATATACCTATCTACTACCTATATACCTACCAACTATCTACATACCTACATACCTACCTACCTACATATCTACCTACATACCTAACTACATATCTATCTAACTATCTACCAACATTCATACATACATTACATTACACACATAAATACATACATACACACACACCACACACATATATATATATATGTTTACAAAATGTCTTTGCCACCTAATATCTGTCTATCTGCCAGTCTGTCTGTCTATCATGTACACTATTTCACTCCTCTCTTTCTCTATAAAAACGAGGTCATTTTGAACAAAACATAAAACATTATTGGACAACACACTATATATAATTACGTGTCATCAACATTAATGAGTGGACAACACACTATATATAATCACGTGTCATCAACATTAATGAGTGGACAACACACTATATATAATTACGTGTTATCAACATTAATGAGTGGACAACACACTATATATAATTACGTGTCATCAACATTAATGAGTGGACAACACACTATATATAATTACGTGTTATCAACATTAATGAGTGGACAACACACTATATATAATTACGTGTCATCAACATTAATGAGTGGACAACACACTATATATAATTACGTGTCATCAACATTAATGAGTGGACAACACACTATATATAATTACGTGTCATCAACATTAGTGAGTGGACAACACACTATATATAATTACGTGTCATCAACATTAATGAGTGGACAACACACTATATATAATTACGTGTCATCAACATTAATGAGTGGACAACACACTATATATAATTACGTGTCATCAACATTAATGAGTGGACAACACACTATATATAATTACGTGTCATCATCATTAATGAGTGGACAACACACTATATATAATTACGTGTCATCATCATTAATGAGTGGACTTCACACTATATATAATTACGTGTCATATCATTAATAAGTGGACTTCACACTATATATAATTACGTGTCATCAACATTAATGAGTGAACTTCACATTATATATAATTACGTGTCATATCATTAATGAGTGGACTTCACACAATATATAAATACGTGTCATCAACATAAAAGTCTATATCAACATTAAATTAAGCTCAACTTTTTGTTTCGTTAACTCAAAGTTGCACCATTTTCTCTCTTCATTTTACAATTTTATTAAATCCTAATTACATCAATAAAATTAATCAAAAACATGCACGGGGTTAACATCCGGAACTAAATACATTCTCTGGTAAAAATCGATAACTTGTAATAAAAATGTAATCGTATAAGAGCCGCCGTAAATTAACATTAAGCTTTGATGCATGAATAATCGAATCCATTAAATAATAATTTGGTTATTCTTTAAAAAAAATTAACGATATTTGAAAAGCTTGCGTGATGAGCGAATGCAGACTTCACAAACCAACGCTTGTGGACTAAATTCTTGAAGAACGTCTTATTCTTCTACCCCTTTAGCTCCCCGTGGAAGATAGGTCTTCAACAAACACTTTCCAAATCATTCTGCTTTTTGCCATTCTTTTAAGATCATTCCATGTCTTCCCCATCATCTTCATCTCTGTTTCTATCTGTCTTCTCCAAGAATTCCTTGGTCTTCCTCTTTGCCTTTTTCCCTGGGGATTCCAAAAAAAGGCCTGTTGGGTAATACTCTCAGTTGGCTTCCGTAGTGTGTGTCCTATCCAGTGCCATCGTCTTCGCTGTATCTCTTCATCCACTGGTATTTGACTGGTACATTCCAATAATTCTATGTTAGTGATTTTGTCCAGCCATTTCCATCCTTTTATTCTGTGCAAGCATCCATCAATGAAGGTCTGTATCTTAATCATTGTTATTTTAGTTATTCTCCGTGCTTTTGGTATCCTTATTTTGAACAGGGTGACGTATGCTCTCCAATAAAAGACACTACATACCACTCATCGCTGAAATTATTCGGTAAATAAGAGAAAGGTAACGCAGACTGGCACGAATCCAATCTGGTAAAAATGGTACCTGTTATATCCATGAAAGAACAACATTATTCAAATATGATCATGGGCAGTTCTTGTGGTACCTGTTATATCCATGAAAGAACAACATTATTCAAATATGATCATGGGCAGTTCTTGTGGTACCTGTTATATCCATGAAAGAACAACATTATTCAAATATGATCATAAGGCAGTTCTTGTGGTACCTGTTATATCCATGAAAGAACAACATTATCCAAATATGATCATAAGGCAGTTCTTGTGGTACCTGTTATATCCATGAAAGAACAACATTATTCAATATGATCATAAGGCAGTTCTTGTGGTACCTGTTATATCCATGAAAGAACAACATTATTCAAATATGATCATAAGGCAGTTCTTGTGGTACCTGTTATATCCATGAAAGAACAACATTATTCAAATATGATCATAAGGCAGTTCTTGTAAATTTAGGATGTTTACTTACTTAGGCAGAAAGTTTGGAAAACAACAGAGCTCGACGGCAAGAGACGTAGTGCCATGAAGGTACGGAGGAAAGAGATTTGATGGAATGACACAGTAAATGGGGAAATAATAAGAGCACAAAGTAGTGATTGCTGAAACTACAAGTAATTGCGAAGAAAATAAACTGAGTATTAACGAACATGACATATGACGGTTACTTTTGTTAATTGCTCTCAATTTTCGAAATCATAATTCTGCATTTTCGTTTACCACAAACGTCACAAAATACCGGCAAAAATCGCTTCTAAAATATTGGAGACAACAGTTTTGTTCCCTGGTGGAATGTTGAAGAATCTGCTGCAGAGAAATACAAAGACATAGACTTGTGTCGCGTAGCTTGTCCTGCATGAGAAGGATAGCAGCAATGGGAAGGCAAATTGTTCATTTAATTGATCCAGTTGCCAGGGATAAGACAAATAAAGTGGGCAGAGTTTGTGCTCAATTTTATGACAATTAATTCCTGCCAGGTTTATTCGTCTCTAGAGAATTTGATTAATTACTTTGGCTTTTGTTGGCTTAACTGCAGTGTCACAATTCGTTACAAATCTTTCTTCCCTGTCTTTTCTGGCTTCGATTGTCACTAGACTGATGCTATTGTCGTTGGATGACAGTGCTGACGTCATTCAAAACAAGGTTGAGAATTGTATGCCCAGATCTTGTTAGACACGGTCTCGAGAATGACTTGAAGACACCCTATATTAGTGTCATGCTTCTTCTCATTTCTGTTCGACCCGTCTTCAACATTTACATTGTTTCCCTGTCCGATAACGGCCCGCCTGGTGAGACGAGGGATGTGTGGTTGTCATCTTAATCAGGTCAAGCTGAACAAAGTCATGACAGCACATATTTCATGATTTCACAGGTTAGCTCGTCTCTTGTGCCGCAACTTTATAGTGTATCTTGTATTTAGATTATAGCTCGTTTCAAATCATGTGCCCAACTTTTAAAATCGATATCTTTTTAATCTCTTTTTGTAATTTTTTCAAAATTTGCATGTAAAGTTATAATGATTAGAACCCAACAGGGAATTAATTTCATTTAAAAAAAACATTTGGTTGTTATTGTTGCTTATTTGATTTATATAAATTTATAACGACCCATTGATGTAGTCAAAACTTAATGTTTACAGTATTTTAAGTTAAAAATAGCGATTAAAAATCCATACACGGTACAATTTACGTTTTTGCACGCATTCCACGTGGGCTTTCTGACACAATTAGACACTTGTAGAAAACACGAGGCATTGTGTGTTCCATTTCCGTTCATTCAGCGGCGAAGCCGTCCTCGAACTGAGCAGACAATAATTCTCCTGGTGTTTTGTCTTATTAGATTATTTCCCCATTACGGCCACGCCTTTACCTAGTGAAAATTAATCATAGACCAGTAACTACGGTAATTTCTATTCTTTAGGGCTTCACAATTTACAATTTTGACAAACATCAAAGAAATATCGCCGCTTTAAGAAAACTGCAGCTGCAAGATATTTGTTAAATATACATTTAAAGGGTCTTTTGCATTCTAATAACATTAGGAAAATTTCAAAAGTTTTTAACAAACGGTTAGAGAGTAATAGCGTTTTGAAGTTGGGCACATGATTTGAAACGAGCTATAGTTTAACTGCCCCATTACGATTTATCTTTATTTTATGTTTTCTGTTCTTCTGTACTGTACAATCTTCTTCTTCCTCTTTCCTTCCTCATTTGCCTTTCAGCGTCGAGGGGAGATATAATTTGCGGTCTTTTGCTCTTCTGTTCGCCTCTGCTGCTGTTATGTTTCCTAGTACCACGAAAAAGATGGGTCGATGGAATATTAGAAGCACTAGGAAACTGTGTACTGTACAGTGGCGAAGAGAAATCCGATATTATTGATGTAACCCTACAGTTCAGACATGCTGACTTTAGTGGCATTTGACAATTTGCAATCAATTCTTCTGGTGTCTTTTTTTCCGTTTTCTCGTGCTGTCCTGGCTTTCATAAACACGTTTACTAGTTAGAAAACGACAAGTAAAAGACGAAGTGTGTATAAATGTTGTATATATTTGGTCCCTTTCTATCAGTCTAAAAATTAAAAATATATAAATATATACTATTCTTAATTTTGTTTCTATCTATTCTTTAAAAGAGAGAACGAACTACAAGAAATGATAGACATAATAGTAAAAGAAAGCAACAAGAAAGGTTTCAGTCTGAATAAACTCAGATTACGAACTCGATCGCATTTCTTCCTGGTGTGGGGTTTCAGGTGCCTTGGTTAATCCTAATAAAGCATCAGTTTCATGGTTCTCCCTTAACAATCATAGCGTTAATACGACAACACCGGTAGTACGAATGGGAGCTGATGAGGTGACCAGGGACAGGGTGATGACGTACCTCGGAGTTAAGTTTGATCGCAGCCTGTGTTTTCGGGACCACGTCGACCATTTCATAACAAAATCCCGCAAAGGATTAGCCGCCTGAAGGTCATGGCAGCTGCCAACATCGAGCAGAGGCTACTTACTCTTCTGCTCCAGGGATTAGTCCTCGCACCAATCGAGTATGCCCTGGCAATTCTTACTGTCAGTACGACTCAAATTGATAGGCTGGAGAGAATACAAAATGAAGCCATGCGCACTTACAGCACACACGGCAGTCAGAATAGTCAAGGAAGACAGTGGTGCATACGTCATGACCACGAGTAGCATGACAATGGAGGCGATGGCAGTGACCAAGGCATTCAAATGGTTAGAGTCACAAGACTACGCCCACGCATGTATACTAAATGATTCGATGAGCATGATAAAAAAGTGGAGGCGGGCTACGCATGCAATGGGTAGAGTCGTTGCAGAAATCCAAAATACGTAAGGTCACCATTGTCTATGTCCCTGGACATGGACATGCGGGAGTACGGGTAAATGAAAGAGCGGACAGGTTGGCTAGCAGCGCTGTCATTGAGGACGGTCAACTAATGGATCGGGCGGACAACATCAACGCCCTCCGAGATGTGGGAAGAGCACAGGACTTCGACAAACGCAGATCCACGTCACTTCTTCAGATGATGGAAATGGGAGTTAAGATGGGCACAGCCAGAAATGAGAAACTTAATGGCCGTGTAAGAAGACTTATCAACCAACATAGAACTAGAGTTGTCAGTCGCTGGACACTGAGGGAATTGCTGAGGAGGGGATCTGAGCACCTATGGACATGTTCGGAGTGCAATGATGATGACCCGCAAATAACTCAATAGTAAGAAATCATAAGTAATGGTCATATCGAATCACCACCATCATGCAACATAAAAATAAACTGGACAAATTTGAAACAAGTACAACGTGTCAAATACTTGGGCACAATAATAACATCAGATGGAAGATGCACCACAGAAGTAAAAACAGAATAGCTCAGACCAAAATAGCATTTCAGAAAATTAAAAACGTCTGAAGCAACAAGTCTATGTCAATAGAAGTGAGAAAGAAAGTTCGTCGGTGCTATATAACGCCAACTCTGACCTATGGAAGTGAATCATGGACAGTAAACAAACAAATGAAAGGATGATTAGAGGCCACCGAGATTGGATTTCTCAGAAGAATGTTGAAAGTTTCCTGGACACGCTAAACAAGACCAATGAGGACATTCTCAAATTGGCCAACGCAAAAAGGGAGCTCATAAGAAACATCAGAAAGAAACATCCAACATTTTTCTTTCACATCGTGAGAAGATGAAAGTTGGAATATTTGGGTACAACTGGCAAAATACAGGGAAAGAGAGATCGCGGATGACAAAGAGAGAAAATACTAGATAGCTTTATGTCATGGCATGGCAAACAGTCAACAACAGAACTGATACAATGCACCGTGGAAAGAAGATTGTGAAAGGACATGATCACCTATTCCAACCGGGTTGGCACATGATGATAATGATGATTGTTTAAATTTATAAATTAAAAACAGGAGACTAAATCTTTAGCTTCATATAAGGGCTGTAATCATTGCATTGCCTAAAAAGAATGGTGCAGTTGAATGCAGTGACTTTAGAACAATAAGCCTAATGAGCCATGTTACAAAAATCTTGCTAAAAGTTATACAAGGAAGGATTCAGAATAAAATCAATACTGAATTAGATGAGCAGCAATTTGGATTTAGGAAAAATAGCGGGACAAAAGAAGCCATATTCTGCATGAGAACATTAATCGAAAAATACACAGAAGTAAACAAACCAATATATGCCTGCTTCATAGACTACACCAAAGCTTTTGATAGAGTACACCACAAACAACTTATAGAATGCCTAAAAGAGATACATCTAGATGACATGGATATACGACTAATATGCAATCTATACTGGGAGCAAACAGCAATAATAAAATATAACAAAGAGTTCTCTACACCCATTGATATAAAAAGAGGAGTAAGACAAGGATGCATCCTATCACCAAGCTTGTTCAATCTATACACTGAGCAAATCTTTAAAACATCATAGAGATGCCAGGCCTACAAATTAATGGAAAGATAATCAATAACCTAAGATATGCTGACGATACTGTACTACTAGCAGAAAATCCTAAAGACCTACAACAGTTGCTTGATGTAATAAGCACGACAAGCAAAAAATATGGACTGGATATGAATATCAAAAAGACTAGAACTATGATCATAAACAAAGAAAATACTCAAAACCCACAAGTGGATATCAAAGTTGAAGGAATAGACCTGGAGACAGTTCAGAACTACAACTACCTTGGACATACTATAACCAGTGATGGAAAATGTACATCTGAAATAAACAAAAGAATAGGAATGGCAAAAAGTAATTTTAATGTCATGAAGGATATACTAACATCAAAACAAATAACACCAGAGCTAAAACTAAGAATAGAAAAATGTTACATCTTCTCAATATTCCTATATGGTGCTGAAACATGGACATTAGACAAGAAAACAGAACAGAGAATTGAAGCCTTTGAAATGTGGATATATAGAAGAATAGGTAGAATTGGATGGAAGGAAAAGAAAACAAATGACAAAGTCTTAAAACAACTAAAAATGAAAAGAGAACTTCTGAACACAATTAGAACAAGACAAATGCGATTCTTAGGCCATGTTAAAAGACACAACAGCCTACTGAAAGTGATCCTGGAGGGGAAAATACAAGGTAAAAGAGGCAGAGGCAGACCAAGATTAACATGGACGAGTAACATCAAAAGATGGACAAATCAACCGATGACAACCTGCACCATCAAAGCAAGAGATAGAGCAAAATGGCGCTCCATGGTAGCCAACCTTCGTTGCGGAGACGGCACTCAATGATGATGAAGGGCTGTAACACAGTTATGATTTAATATAAAATCTTTTTGATTGTTAGTTCCCTTTTGTGATTTACAGACTCTAGGTATTCCATATGTTGATATCTGTATTTTTCTTCTTCTTTCCTTCCTCATTTGCCTTTCAGCCTCGAAAAAAAATAAGTAAAGTACCCCCGTCACGCCAAGTGGCGTATAGGGAAATATGGTGTTAGTGACCCTATATTTTACAGACCTTCAGCACATGATTTTTGGGGTAATGTGGTCAGTATTACGGACGTGCTGCTTTACTTTCCCAGAAAAAAATCCGGTACCCATTTAAGGCTGGGTGAACCCGGAAGCCGTCGGTTGGAATCGAACCCTACCCCTTGTCCATGGTAGTCCAGTTCACTAACCACTGAGCTATCGCGGCTCTCTTTCAGCCTCGAGGGGAGATATAATTTGCTGTATTTTGCTCCTATGTTTGCCTCTACTACTGGTATGTTTCTTAGTGTTTATAATATTCCCACAATCCATCCACTTCGTAATCGTCCCTTGGGTATGGTGTTCTCGTAACGTTTATTGAAGGCTCGTTGTGTTGCGTTTTTATCTTTCTGCGTATTATCACTAATCCAAACAATTTTATCTATTGTTTCTTTATACATGTATATTCTATGGCGCGGTTATTCCTAGTTTTTTTCTCAGTTCTTATTTTCTGATCTTATCTCTCAGTTTCCTGCCATTTGTCTAACACCTCGGTAGTGATTATTTTTCTTATTGTTCTTGCATCTAGGGTCCAGGGCTGACATTGGTAGCATAACGTTGGGATGAAGGTTGTATGGTAGAGTGCCCGTGTGCCTCTAGATGCCTCTAGATGCCTGTAGATGTAATATATATCACTGTCAGCCAAAAGCTAAAGATTTATGTTCAGATACCTCATCTGTGCAAAGGTACAGTACTTGCTCAAAACTGATTCGAGCGATACAGGACTTTTGTTTTTGAAACAAACACAAGTAGATAGAGCTTTGTTGCACGTGGTGTAGTTAGAATGCTTATTTATGAATGACGGTGCCGCTGAAACACAGGGTTACAAACGTAAACACGATGTACATAATCTTTCTTCAGGGATTCTTAAAATGGTACAAGATTGAGTTATTGAGTGAAATATGAAAATATAACAACCATAGAAATGAAAGAAAGATTGGACGCAACTATTCGCGTGTAGTGGACTAAAATACAAATTCACAATACAAGGCTAATGTTCTAATTATCCCTGTCTAGTGTGTTTCAGAGGTTAGCGGGGTAGAGTTCTGCCCTACCAAAGGAGGAGTAAGACGTCTCCTTTCCTCCGCTAGTCATCGTGACACCCTTGGGCAAGGTGGAGCTCCCTTTTAGCCCCCACCCCCACCCCACCTTTCCCCTATCAGGAGAGAAAATACTGGATAGCTTGGTGTAATGGCTTGGAAAATAATCAGCAACTGAACTGATACGATGCACTGTAGATAGAAGATTTGGAAGGACATGATCGCCTACGCCAACCGGTATGGCACATGATGATGATGAGTGGGTTTCAAGATGGGATACACGAGCAGGTGTGTCCATGTTTCTTTCACCATTGAAGTTGATTTCCTGCCCTGTTAATAATATATTTTTTAAATGAAACATCAAGGCGAGTTTTCTGTTATGTAAATATTTGTTGCCACGAGATTATTATATATGGCCCTTTTCGTCTTGTCAGACGGTCTAGTGGAGGCTATTGTGTATTTTTTTTAGGTTTTGTTTTTGCCGAACTTTCTGTGAATGTTGTCTTCAGTGTTAGTTTCGTGTTGTTCTAGGATCTTTCTGTGAGTGTTGTCTTCAGTGTTAGTTTCGTGTTGTTCTAGGATCTTTCTGTGAGTGTGGTCTTCAGTGTTAGTTTCGTGTTGTTCTAGGATCTTTCTGTGAGTGTTGTCTTCAGTGTTAGTTTCGTGTTGTTCTAGGATCTTTCTGTGAGTGTGGTCTTCAGTGTTAGTTTCGTGTTGTTCTAGGATCTTTCTGTGAGTGTTGTCTTTAGTGTTAGTTCCGTGTTGTTCCAGGATCTTTCTGTGAGTGTTGTCTTCAGTGTTAGTTTCGTGTTGTTCTAGGATCTTTCTGTGAGTGTGGTCTTCAATGTTAGTTTCGTGTTGTTCTAGGATCTTTCTGTGAGTGTTGTCTTCAGTGTTAGTTTCGTGTTGTTCTAGGATCTTTCTGTGAGTGTGGTCTTCAGTGTTAGTTTCGTGTTGTTCTAGGATCTTTCTGTGAATGTTGTCTTCAGTGTTAGTTTCGTGTTGTTCTAGGATCTTTCTGTGAGTGTTGTCTTCAGTGTTAGTTTCGTGTTGTTCTAGGATCTTTCTGTGAATGTTGTCTTCAATGTTAGTTTCGTGTTGTTCTAGGATCTTTCTGTGAGTGTTGTCTTCAGTGTTAGTTTCGTGTTGTTCTAGGATCTTTCTGTGAGTGTGGTCTTCAGTGTTAGTTCCGTGTTGTTCCAGGATCTTTCTGTGAGTGATGTCTTCAGTGTTAGTTCCGTGTTGTTCTATGATCTTTCTGTGAGTGTTGTCTTCAATGTTAGTTCCGTGTTGTTCTATGATCTTTCTGTGAGTGTTGTCTTCAATGTTAGTTCCGTGTTGTTCTATGATCTTTCTGTGAGTGTTGTCTTCAATGTTAGTTCCGTGTTGTTCTATGATCTTTCTGTGAGTGTTGTCTTCAGTGTTAGTTCCGTGTTGTTTCAGGATCTTTCTGTGAGTGTTGTCTTCAATGTTAGTTCCGTGTTGTTCTATGATCTTTCTGTGAGTGTTGTCTTCAATGTTAGTTCCGTGTTGTTCCAGGATCTTTCTGTGAGTTTGCCGAAAGTCGCACGTGATTATTACCAGTTGTGGTAAAGGTCTAGTACAGTCCCGTAAATTATTCCAGCGAAAGGGTGGTCTCTCCTTAGTTGACGTCACAACAACACAACTACAGTGGTTCTCAAATATTACTGTTAAAGGTCACACATTAGATCGCTTCTCGGTAAAGTTTAGTCCGGTAAATTAAAGTTCGCAGGAATGACATCCCCTTTAGTAACCTTGCACTTTATTCGGACACCTAATTTTAGGGTTTCTTACTTTCAATCTGTCTATTTCTTTCTTTCTTTCTTTCTGTCGGTCTCTTTCTTTCTTTCTCTTTTTTTCTTACTTTCTATCTGTCTCTTTCTTTCATTACTTTTCACTTGCCTACTTTCTTTCCCCCTCACTTTTTTCTCTCTATCAGACCTATACACCTCAATGCAGAAGTTAGAAGAGAAAAGAATTAAAAATGTATGATCAAAGCAATAGCAGAAACATTCAGACTGCAATTAGCAAATTAAAAAACATGAAACATTGAAGAAGCTTCCAATAAAAATGGAGATTGTAACGGCCGCTCAAACCAACCAATCACAGCAACTGTACAAAGGGGAAAACCCAGCCCGAGAATCGTCCCAGAAAATAAACCAATCCAAAGCGTTCTTTTTTGGTTTAGTTGTCATGACTGAAGTGTAAACATAGCGGTGCATGTATTGGCAATACGCTGATTCGATTGATAAGATTTCAATAATAATTTGCCACGGCTGTCGATTTTTATTTTCCGGAAACTGAGTAAAACAGAATATTGTTTGAGATATTTGTTTATTGAAGAGCTTACGAAATATCCAACGATTTGTCTTTAGAATAAGTTATGTTCAACAGCCATAGCTCTGTTTTGAACATTCGCATTACTGCCTGATTCACCCTTTACTAAATATTCACAAATCTCTCTTAACCTTCACAATGTTATCAATGTGCACTAGAGATTAGCAATGCTTTCATGTAACAGCTGATCGCGTTGTAAATATGTACCGCACTGAAACACTTAGGGTTTCTTTACGTGAGGGTGAGGAGTGGGTCGCCATCGGAATTTGAGAACGCCCTTACAACTCCCTTTCCCCTAGCGGAAATGTTTTTAAAAGTCCAAAAACTAAATGCATATAGCTCGTTATAAAACAATAACATCCATGGTTGTAACATTATGAGAATGATAACAATAATGAAGAAGGTGAAGAAACTAACATTTAGGACATTTTAAGTCTCGACAAATACAAAACTGAGGTCTTCAAATCAGGGTTGTATTGCTTAAGACTATAAAAGTGAAAAAAAAAAAAGGAAAGAGCCCCCGTCACGCCAAGTGGCGTATAGGAAATATGGTGTTAGTGACCTTAGATTTTACAGACCTTCAGCACATGATTTTTGGGGTAATGTGGTCGGTATTACGCCCGTGCCGCTTTACTTTCAGAGAAAAAATCCGGTACCCATTAAAAGCTGGGTGAACCTGGAAGCCGTTAGTTGGGATTGAACCCATCCTCTTGTCCTATGTGATCCAGTTCATTAACCACTGAGCTATCGCGGCTCCCATATATATATACACACACACACAAACACATAAATGTTATCGCATTCATTCTCCTGTCGAATTGGCCATTCCAACATTAGCAGACCCAACTTTCTGAATGTTGAACATGTTTTTCTAATGAAGTATCCACACTGCCACGCTAACCCACATCAAGAAACAGTAGATGGTTTGTTCACGTGATGAAACAGAAGAACCAAAACACGACGAGTCTTTAATGAAGGTCACAAGAACACCAGACCCAAGTATTTCCTTTAATGTTTTCTCCACCTCCCCCTCTTCGGATGATTAGAATACCCCCCCCCCCCCTTCTTTTCCACAAAAAACAAAAAAAAAATCCTCAAACCCCATCACAATTTTCTGAAAGATACACTGAAAACACATTTCATCCTCATAACTTATGAGAACTCGGAGAATTGTAGGGACTGAGAGTTGTGGTAGTGGGAACAGCGCCACCTTGTTCCCTTAACCCAAGGATTGGTCCTTCCAGCAGTTTAATATGCTCTGACTGTACTCAATTGTAGGCATACTTAAGTTGAAGGATTGTGAATGAAGGATACAGAACGAGGCTATGTGCTTATTTCTAGGCTGCAAAAAAGACGCATTGTACAGGGCTATTTTTACCGCCGGGATTTTCCTACTTCAAAGACAGGGCACAGATGTGTCAGCACGTGTCTACATTTGAGTCATTGTTGACGCACAACATCCACTGGACAGTGAGATCGGGAGTCAGAAAGGCAGCAGGTTAAAGAGAATGAAAGCTCGGTTGTGTCAGCGCGAACAGATTTGATGATGTGGAACTTGGTGAAGTGTACTGGCAGAGTAATGTACATCTCTCTCAGTAAGAATTGTACCAGTACCAGCAGAGTAATGTACATCTCTCTCAGTAAGAATTGTACCAGTACCAGCAGAGTAATGTACATCTCTCTCAGTAAGAATTGTACCAGTACCAGCAGAGTAATGTACATCTCTCTCAGTAAGAATTGTACCAGTACCAGCAGAGTAATGTACATCTCTCTCAGTAAGAATTGTACCAGTACCAGCAGAGTAATGTACATCTCTCTCTGTAAGAATTGTACCAGTACCAGCAGAGTAATGTACATCTCTCTCTGTAAGAATTGTACCAGTAGCAGCAGAGTAATGTACATCTCTCTCAGTAAGAATTGTACCAGTACCAGCAGAGTAATGTACATCTCTCTCAGTAAGAATTGTACCAGTAGCAGCAGAGTAATGTACATCTCTCTCAGTAAGAATTGTACCAGTAGCAGCAGAGTAATGTACATCTCTCTCAGTAAGAATTGTACCAGTACCAGCAGAGTAATGTACATCTCTCTCTGTAAGAATTGTACCAGTACCAGCAGAGTAATGTACATCTCTCTCTGTAAGAATTGTACCAGTAGCAGCAGAGTAATGTACATCTCTCTCAGTAAGAATTGTACCAGTACCAGCAGAGTAATGTACATCTCTCTCAGTAAGAATGCTAGCAGATATACTGAAGAGGCCATCTGTGAACTAATCGATGTATCTGACGTGCATTCATCTTCAGATGTCAATTACCTAAATTTCCACTACTCCAAAAACTAATCACTTTCAACATTCACCACGTTCAACATTCACCACGTTCAACATTCACCACGTTCAACACTAACCAACTTCAACATTCACCAATCTTAACATTTACCACCTCCAACATTCACCACTCCTAACAATATTCACCACCTTCAATATTCACCACTCTCAATATTTACCACTCCTAACAATATTCACCACCCTCAATATTCACCACTCCTAACAATATTCACCACTCTCAATATTCACCACTCCTAACAATATTCACCACTCTCAGCATTCACCACTCCTAACAATATTCACCACTCCTAACAATATTCACCACTCTCAATATTCACCACTCCTAAAAATATTCACCACTCCTAAAAATATTCACCACTCTCAATATTCACCACTCCTAACAATATTCATCACTCTCAATATTCACCACTCCTAACAATATTGATCACTCTCAATATTCACCACTCCTAACAATATTCACCACTCTCAATATTCACCACTCTCAATATTCACCACTCTTAACAATATTCACCACTCTCAATATTCACCACTCTCAATATTCACCACTCCTAACAATATTCACCACTTTTAACAATATTCAGCATTCTTAACAATATTCACCCCTCCTAACAATATTCACCACTCTCAATATTCACAACTCCTAACAATATTCACCACTCTCAATATTCACCACTCCTAACAATATGCACCACTCTCAATATTCACCACTCTCAATATTCACCACTCTTAACAATATTCACCACTCTTAACAACATTCACCACTCTCAATATTCACCACTCTTAACAATATTCACCACTCCTAACAATATTCACCACTTTTAACAATATTCATCACTCGCAATATTCACCACTCCTAACAATATTCATCACTCTCAATATTCACCACTCCTAACAATATTCACCACTCCTAACAATATTCACCACTCCTAACAATATATTCACCACTCCTAACAATATTCACCATAGTATAAACATTCACACCGCTGTAAAACTTTAACTACACTCCAATGCCAAACATCCATCACTCCATATAGACTCACGACGTTCAAAATATCCGCTGCACACAAAACATTCACTCCAAACAAAGCACATATTACACTCCAAACAAAGCACATATTACACTCCAAACAAAGCACATATTACACTCCAAACAAAGCACATATTACACTCCAAACAAAGCACATATTACACTCCAACAAAGCACATATTACACTCCAAACAAAGCACATATTACACTCCAAACAAAGCACATATTACACTCCAAACAAAGCACATATTACACTCCAAACAAAGCACATATTACACTCCAAACAAAGCACATATTACACTCCAAACAAACACCACACATAAAAAAAATTCAATGCACGCTAAACAATAGCGCTGAAATATTCCACCACCCCCTCCATCTCCCCACAAATAAACAACAACATCAAAACCAGCACTGAACAAATGAGAACAATCAAAAGAATAAATAAAAGTTCCGTTTCAATTGCATTAAGTTCAAGAACAATCTAAATAGCAGCTCAAGTTAAATAACAACTTAAGATCAGCGTAGTAGAAAAAAAACATAACCTTTACACGTGACATGTATCAAAAGAAGTACAGAACGCAGCATTTAACCAACATTAACAAGTGGGCGGGATTAACTTTTGTAACGATCTTCACAATTGGTGTATAAAATATGTTATCCGTGTTAACAAAGCCTTGGTGTGTTGGGCGGGACTTAAAAGAGCTTTCTTTGATCTTGGAAAACAAATAACAATATGATTTTTTTTCAACTTGGTGGGGGAAGAAACACAGGCAGTAGAGACTACACGTTTAGAAAATGTATATGTAACCTAGCAGTCACTAGAGTAGCAAGGCGGAAATGTTCTTGAATAAACAAGGAGAAACGTGTGATTTTGTGCGGTGACACACCAGCCTTGTTACAAACAAAGAAGAGACAATTTTATGCATACAGCGATCGGAAAAATACACAAAGAAAGAAGGATAAAAAACATAGAGAATAATATAAACGAAACAGAATCGTATTTGTACTCCTCGACACGAGAGACCTGCATGTTAACACAATGCCAGCTACGAAACCTGAAGAGACTGCTATCACTTGCGATGTCTTATGTGTTACAAGGTTATAACAACAATAGAATTGGGGGAAGGGATACATTTTTACACACAGATAACTATGAGTCATATTAAAGAAGAAATATGGATTTCAAGGTCGCTGGATTAAGAAGATTCTAAACACTCGTTTGATCATCACATCACAAACAAAGAAGTCCTCAGAAGATCAGGCATTAACATCAATCAAGAAGTAAAAAGAAGAAGATGGAATTGTCTAGGCCACGTTCGACGAATGGGACGAACCAGGCATCCGCATCAAGCATTCACATGGACACCACCTGGTAAACGAAGAAGAGGCAGACCAGAGGGGACATAGCGACGAAGCAAACATGATGAAATGAAAGAGGCTGGCTGGTCCTGGCGAGAGTTGTCCATGCTTGCTCCAGACCGAATTGGGTGGAGATCTCTTGTGAGTGTCCTATGATTGGGTGGAGATCTCTTGTGAGTGTCCTATGATGGGTGGAGATCTCTTGTGTGTGCCCTATGATGGGTGGAGATCTCTTGTGAGTGTCCTATGATGGGTGGAGATCTATTGTGAGTGTCCTATGATGGATGGAGATCTCATGTGAGTGCCCTATGATGGGCGGAGATCTCATGTGAGTGCCCTATGATGGGTAGAGATCTCTTGTGAGTGCCCTATGATGGGTGGAGATCTCTTGTGAGTGTCCTATGATGGGTGGAGATCTCTTGTGAGTGTCCTATGATGGGTAGAGATCTCTTGTGAGTGCCCTATGATGGGTGAAGATCTCTTGTGAGTGTTCTATGATGGGTGGAGATCTCTTGTGAGTGCCCTATGATGGGTGAAGATCTCTTGTGAGTGTTCTATGATGGGTGGAGATCTCTTGTGAGTGTCCTATGATGGGTGGAGATCTCATGTGAGTGTCCTATGATGGGTGGAGATCTCATGTGAGTGTTCTATGATGGGTGGAGATCTCTTGTGAGTGTTCTATGATGGGTGGAGATCTCTTGTGAGTGTCTTATGATGGGTAGAGATCTCTTGTGAGTGTCCTATGATTGGGTGGAGATCTCTTGTGAGTGTCCTATGATTGGGTGGAGATCTCTTGTGAGTGTCCTATGATGGGTGGAGATCTCTTGTGTGTGCTCTATGATGGGTGGAGATCTCTTGTGAGTGTCCTATGATGGGTGGAGATCTATTGTGAGTGTCCTATGATGGATGGAGATCTCATGTGAGTGCCCTATGATGGGCGGAGATCTCATGTGAGTGCCCTATGATGGGTAGAGATCTCTTGTGAGTGCCCTATGATGGGTGGAGATCTCTTGTGAGTGTCCTATGATGGGTGGAGATCTCTTGTGAGTGTCCTATGATGGGTAGAGATCTCTTGTGAGTGCCCTATGATGGGTGAAGATCTCTTGTGAGTGTTCTATGATGGGTGGAGATCTCTTGTGAGTGCCCTATGATGGGTGAAGATCTCTTGTGAGTGTTCTATGATGGGTGGAGATCTCTTGTGAGTGTCCTATGATGGGTGGAGATCTCATGTGAGTGTCCTATGATGGGTGGAGATCTCATGTGAGTGTTCTATGATGGGTGGAGATCTCTTGTGAGTGTTCTATGATGGGTGGAGATCTCTTGTGAGTGTCTTATGATGGGTAGAGATCTCTTGTGAGTGTTCTATGATGGGTGGAGATCTCTTGTGAGTGTCCTTTGATGGGTGGAGATCTCTTGTGAGTGTCTTATGATGGGTAGAGATCTCTTGTGAGTGTTCTATGATGGGTGGAGATCTCATGTGAGTGTCCTATGATGGGTTGAGATCTCTTGTGAGTGCCCTGTTTCAGATTTGTCTCGTTTATTTTTATGCTGCATGATGGTGATGATTGTTTCTTCGATATAACCATTACTTTTGTTTTCTGACTATTCAGACTGAGACCTTTCTTGTTGCTTTCTTTTACTATTATGTCTATCATTTCTTGTAGTTCATTCTCTGTCTCTGCTATTAAGACTGTGTCATCCGCATATCGCAAATTATTTATGTTGTGACCGTTGACTTCAATTCCTTTTTTGTCTATTATTGATCTCATAATATTTTCGCTGTAAAATGAAAACAAATCCGGTGACAGAACACAGCCTTGTCTGACTCCTTGCTTTATATAATTGAATTGTCCTGTTTGGTTGTTAATTCGTATAGCTGCTGTTTGTTGCCAGTACAAGTTTTTTTTATGATTCGCAGATCCTTGCCACCAATATTTAATTTCTCCAGCATATTGATTATTTCCACATGCTTTACTTTGTTACTGACACCTTAGTAATACATTTAATCTGTTATTGACACCTTAGTGATACATTTAATCTGTTATTGATACCTTAGTAATACATTTAATCTGTTATTGATACCTTAGTAATACATTTAATCTGTTATTGACACCTTAGTGATACATTTAATCTGTTATTGACACCTTAGTGATACATTTAATCTGTTATTGATACCTTAGTGATACATTTAATCTGTTATTGATACCTTGGTAATACATTTAATCTGTTATTGATACCTTAGTAATACATTTAATCTGTTATTGATACCTTAGTGATACATTTAATCTGTTATTGATACCTTAGTGATACATTTAATCTGTTATTGATACCTTAGTAATACATTTAATCTGTTATTGATACCTTAGTAATACATTTAATCTGTTATTGACACCTTAGTAATACATTTAATCTGTTATTGATACCTTGGTAGATTTGCTCATTCTTGTCTTTCCGTGAACAAAAATAAGACGATTCTTCTATTTGACATTCCACGTGATCAGCAGAAGCTGTATCTTTAGAAAATTGAATGTGTGGATAAGAATTAATATCGCGTCTCCCGAAACTCTCAAATGTGCCCATCTTTGGTCTCTTTATTACGAAATACTAAAATATCATTCGTACAAGCAGTTTCTTTAGTTAAGAAATGTATGTTTTGTTTGTCTGACGTCACAGATTTAAACCATTTACATACATAATTAATTTGAAGAATGAGGGCAAAGCACTATACTCAGAACATATTTATCCATAGATACAGCCACATTTATAGATTAGAACTAAATTGTCACTTTGAGATGAAACCCAGCAGGCGTGAACATTAGCATAGGATAACTCCTTATACACTCCCTATTGACCAAAACCCAACCTATCTTGGCGTCACCGTGAATCGCAGAATGACTTGGAAAAATCAGATAGACAAAGCAAAGAAAAAAACCAGAAAACGAACAAATATTACGAAGAAATTGGCAGGAACGGACTGGGGAGCAGACAGCAATATTTTGAAAAGACTATACATAGGAAGAGTTAGACCAGTTCTAGAGTATGGAGTCACAGCCCGGGCTATGGCTTCCAAATCACACCTTAGCAAAATTAACAGAACACAGAACCAAGCTGTCCGTATCATCACTGGTGCTATGAAATCTACACCTATCAAGACTCTAGAAACAGTAACAGGTTTACAACCCTTAGATGACAGACGATCACTAAAGTATTGCAACAAGCGGAGAAATATAGAAGGCTCCTTAGCCACCCCATGCATAATTGGTTCCGGAATTGTACGACTAAAAAGGAGCAACTTCGCTATCTGATATGTCTCCTCATGGAAAGCATAAAATACCAGAACTTAAGGAAAATATAATAGGAATCATGACAAAAAGTACCCAGTCAGACACAGAAAGAAAACACGTAGCAGAAAACACATACACGATACCTACCAACAGGACTCTTGGTCCCACATATACACATATGGCTCTGCTACAAATGCCACCAGAAATGGAGGGGGAGGTGTGTTCTTGACGCTGAATAATCAGGACGAGATCACCAAGTCAATAGCTACTGGAAAATTCTCAAACAACTTTAAAGCAGAAACTGATGCACTGTCAGTACTATCAGCTCTAAAAAGCCCCAAGAACAATGAACTAGATGACTTGAGAACAACCCTGGACCAACTATGCAATAACTTTCAGAGAGTAGTCATTCAGTGGATACCATCACAATGTAATATACACGGGAACGAACGCGCAGACAAATTAGCTAAAGAGGGAGAGAGATTACCACAAGAGAACCATCCGCTCAGTCATGATGAAGCCAAATCCATCCTCAAAGGTCAGTTCCATGAAAAATGTAAACGAGAACACCCAAAGCATAACGAGAGTGACGGATACCACCAACTATCAAGGAGGGATAAAGTCATCAAACTTCGCCTACGCACTGGCCACAATAGAATGAGAAATCACATGTTCACCAAATTCAAAATAGGTACAACCAGCCTATGCCACTGTACACTGGACAATATGACAACAAAACATGTTCTACAGGATTGCCCCCAGCACACAGACCTGAGAAGAGCAATGTGGTCCACGCCCACCTCCCTGGAAGAAAAACTATATGGGACAATCGATTCACTCAAACAGACAGCTGACTTCATGAGAGAGTCTGGAATCCTACTCTGATTGAGTCTTGATCGCAGAGAGAGAGAGAGAGAGAGAGAGAGAGAGAGAGAGAGAGAGAGAGAGATATCATGTCGTCCTAAAAATTAACATAACTGGTAACAGTAAAATACACGTTTCTATTTTAAATGTTGTATATCAGCGTTTCTCAAACTGTGACTGTGATGTCGCCACAGCAGGTCGGCGAGGGCTTGAAGAATCGCATTATATTTTGTAGCTACATGGAAAGAGAATGAATGAATAAAAGCCTGGGGGTCCGCGACTACAAAACGTGTTTAATGGGGGTCCACAGCAAAGGACAGTTTGAGAACCGCTATTGTATATCTTTTAGTTCGTTTCGTTTATATTTCCTGAAGATGACCTCTGACCGTAACGTGGGAATTCTCTGACGCCGGTAATTTTTTATACCGTCAAGTTGTTACAATATCTTTATAGACACATCAAAATGTGTGTCATAAATTTCTGAAACAAACTGTAATTATATTCGACGCATCGAGCGCAAAGGAAATGTTAATCACGTTCTGCAGAAAAACAGGCCCAATTCCTGGAAAAATTAAAATAGCTTATAAAGTAAAAATAAAAAAAAAGTAACGATTCTCTCTCGTGCCTTGTTAGGCGTACGGGTAATATGGTGTTAGTGGCCATGTTTTTCTATGAAAACGGTACATTTGTGGGTGTGGTCAGCATCACGCCAGGTGGCCTATACTTACCAGAAAAAAATCTCTGGTACCCATTTTTAGAGACTGGGTGAATCCTGGAGCCTTGTCGGTCCGAAAAAAATATCTCACCTCTGGTATCGAACCCGGACGCTTCTGCTATGGAAGCGAGCACGCTACCTACTCAGCCACTGAGGCTCCTATTTGTTTATAACGGGTTGTCACATACTACTTTACTTAATTAATGCTAATAATGGGTTGTATTAAAGTAAAGAGTCCTGTCACGCCAAGTGGCGTATGGGGAATATGGTGTTAGTGACAATCAATTATACAGACCTTCAGCACATGATTTTTGGGGTAATGTGGTCGGTATTACGCCCGTGCCGCTTCACTTTTCCAGAAAAAAATCCGGTACTCATTTAAGTCTGGGTGAACCCGGAAGACGTCGGTTGGGATCGAACCTACCCCTTGTCCTTTATAGTCCTATGCTCTAACCACTGAGCTATCGCGGCTCCCAATAATGGGTTGTACTGTAAGTTAATAATGGGCTGTGCTAAAGTTAATAAAGGTAGGTTAAAAACTGACTGTATTTAATTTAGTCATTTGAAATAGATTTAACGATCATAATTTTAATTCAGTTAAATAATCTTTTGAGTACATCAAATAAATCATGGTGTTAACCTCTTAAGCGCACCAGATCAGGAACATAAAATATAGAAGTTGTTCCACAGTGTGCTCCATTAAGGTCTATTATACTATAGGAACTGAGTACAACCACTACAACTACAGCTGCAACTACAACAACCGCTACAACTACAACAACCACTACAGCTACAACTACAGCTACAACAACCACTACAGCAACAGCTACAACTACAACAACCACTACAACTAGAGCTACAGCCACAACTACAGCTGCAACTGCTACAACTACAACAACCACTACAGCTACTACAACAGATACAACTACAACAACCACTACATCTACAACTACAACAACCACTACAACTACAGCTACAACTACAGCTACAACTACAACAACCACTACAACTACAGCTACAACTACAACAACCACTACAACTACAGCTACAACTAGATCTACAACTACAGCTACAACTACAAGAACCACTACAACTACAGCTACAACTACAACAACCACTACAACTACAGCTACAACTACAGCTACAACTAAAGCTACAACTACAGCTACAACTAAAACTACAGCTACAACTACGGCTACAACTACAGCTACAACTACGGCTACAAAAACCACTACAACTACAGCTACAACTATAACAACCACTACAACTACGGCTACAACTACAGCTACAACTACGGCTACAAAAACCACTACAACTACAGCTACAACTACAACAACCACTATAACTACAGCTACAACAACAAGAACCACTTCAACTACAACTACAGTTACAACTACAACAACCACTACAAAGACAGCTACAACTACAACAATCACTACAACTACAGCTACAACTACAAGAACCACTTCAACTACAGCTACAACTACAGCTACCGCTATAGCTACAACTACAGGTACGGCTACAGCTACAACTACAGCTACAACTACAACTAAAACTACAGCTACAACTACGGCTACAACTACAGCTACAACAACCACTACAACTACAGCTACAACTACAACAACCACTACAGCTACAACTACAGCTACAAAAACCACTACAACTACAGCTACAACTACAACAACCACTACAACTACATCTACAACTACAACAACCACTACAGCAACAACTACAGCTACAAAAACCACTACAACTACAGCTACAACCACAACAACCACTACAGCTACAGCTACAGCTACAACACCCACTACAACTACAGCTACAACTACAACTACAATAACCACTACAACTACAGCTACAACTACAAGAACCACTTCAACTACAGCTATAACTACAAAAACCGCTACAACTACAGCTACAACTACAACTACAACAACCACTACAACTACAGCTACAACTACAACTTCAGCTACAACTACAATAACCACTACAACTACAGCTACAACTACAAGAACCACTTCAACTACAGCTACAACAACCGCTACAACTACAGTTACAACTACAACAACTACTACAACTACAGCTACAACTACAACAACCACTACAACTACAGCTACAGCTACAACTACAACAACCACTACAACTACAACTACAGCTACAACTACAACAACCACTACAACTACAACTACAGCTACAATTATAACTACAACTACCACTGCAACTATAACAACATCTTCAGCTACAACAACCACTACAACTAGAGCTACATCTACAACTACAGCTACAACAACCACTACAACTATAGCTACAACTACAACTACCACTGCAACTATAACAACAGCTACAGCTACAACTACAGCCTGCAGCTACAACTACAACTACAGTCTACAGCTACAACTACAGCTACAACTACAACAACGACTACAACTACAGATACAGCTACAACTACAGCTACAACTGCAACTACAGCTACAACTATAGTAGAATTATACTCAAGCCATGTTTCAGAGCTGAGAAAATTTACCAAGACTACACAAATATCATCAACAAACTGCTGTGGAGAAAAGAGAAATCACAGAGCAATGAACACCCCCTCCCCAATTTGTAACGTTTAACCTTGAACTGCTCTGTTACGATAAGTAATATAATCTGAAAGAATGATGAAAGAATTTCTTAACAAGAAATGAGAGTGAGACAATGAAAGATGCTGGTTAATGGTAAAAGGACAGGAAAGAAGGTCGACAAAGTTCCAGAATATACAAACCGTTTCAAAGAGAAGAAAGAAAACACAATTCTCAAAGAGGCGAACACATAAAGGGAGCTCCTAAGAAACACCAGAAAGAAACAATCAACATTTTTCGAGGATATCATGAGAAGAGGAAAGTTGGAAAACTTGGTTACAAATACAGGGAAAGAGAGAACGCGGACGCCAAAGAGAGAAGATACTAGATAGCTTGGTGTCATTGCGTGGAAAACAGTCAACAACAGAACTGATATGATGCACGGTTGATAGAAGATTGTGGAAGGACATGATCGTCTACGCCAACCGGTATGGCACATGCTGATGATGATACCAGCATGTGGCTTTGTAAGTGAGAAGGACAATCTTGCCGAAGACATAAAACCAATATTGCTTTAGTGATGCGAATCGTGGACAAATGACATCTTAATTTACGATCATCCGACGGCCTCTCTTCACTCTCCGATTGTAATTGGACATTGGTGTTGACGTCTCCGAGCTGGTACGAGCAGAAGCTCATTGACTACTCGAGTGTGGCGGGTCGTAATGACGCCTTTGACATCCCGGGCTTTCACTGGAGTTCGGCTCTCTCCGGGCTATGGCTGGGAACCTGTTTGACTTGTCCCTGCCAAGAGGTACTGTAGTACCAGGTGCTCAATATCACACATCAGGTGTTCAATATCACACATCAGGTGTTCAATATCGCACATCAGGTGTTCAATATCGCACATCAGGTGTTCAATATCACACATCAGGTGTTCATTATCACACATCAGGTGTTCATTATCACACATCAGGTGTTCATTATCACACATCAGGTGTTCAATATCGCACATCAGGTGTTCAATATCACACATCAGGTGTTCATTATCACACATCAGGTGTTCATTATCACACATCAGGTGTTCATTATCACACATCAGGTGTTCAATATCGCACATCAGGTGTTCAATATCACACATCAGGTGTTCATTATCACACATCAGGTGTTCATTATCACACATCAGGTGTTCAATATCGCACATCAGGTGTTCATTATCACACATCAGGTGTTCATTATCACACATCAGGTGTTCATTATCACACATCAGGTGTTCATTATCACACATCAGGTGTTCATTATCACACATCAGGTGTTCATTATCACACATCAGGTGTTCATTATCACACATCAGGTGTTCATTATCACACATCAGGTGTTCATTATCACACATCAGGTGTTCAATATCACACATCAGGTGTTCATTATGACACATCAGGTGTTCAATATCGCACATCAGGTGTTCATTATCTTGATGCAGCCCTAGTCGCTCATAGGCCACCCTACAATCGCTGATCAACAAACTGGACAAAGCATCCGACCTTTTTACACTGTCAATTAATGTTCAGAAGACAGTAATACTAAGTCAAAGCGACATCAAACCTCTATTAATCACTCTAAAAGATTGTCCACTAGAATCAGTTCAGAAATTCACGTATCTTGGATCCACAATTACGCAAACCACTTCTCTTGATGATGAAATAAACAGCTGAATTGGTAAGGCAGCTACGACTTTCGGTAAACACACAGAAAGGGTCTGGAACAACACGAAACCAACACTGAAGACAAAACTCTTAATATATCAAACTTGTGTGATTAGCACACTATTATATGGATCTGAAACCTGGACAACATACTCAAATTACGAAAAAAGATTAATGTCATCCACATGCGATGTCTACGCAGAATAATGCACATCAAATCATCATCATGTGCCATACCGGTTGGCGTAGGCGATCATGTCCCTCCACAATCTTCTATCTACAGTGCATCGTATCAGTTCTGTTGTTGACTGCTTTCCATGCCATGACATCAAGCCATCCAGTATTTTCTCTCTTTGTCGTCCGCGATCTCTCTTTCCTTGTATTTTGCCAGTTGTAACCAAGTATTCCAACTTTCCTCTTCTCATGATGTGCCCGAAAAATGTTGATTGCTTCTTTTTGATGTTTTTAGGAGCGCCCTTTTTGTGTTGGCCTCTTTGAGAACTTCCTCATTGGTCTTTTTAGCTGTCCAGGGGACTTTCAACATTCTTCTGAGAAATCCCGTCTCTGTGGCCTCTAATCGTCTTTTCATTTGTTTGTCTACTGTCCATGATTCGCTTCCATAGGTCAGAATTGGTTCTATATAGCACCAACGAACTATCTTTCTCATTTCTATTGACATAGATTTGTTGCATAATATATTTTTCATTTTTGAAATGCTATTTTGGCCTGAGCTATTCTGCTTTTTATTTCTGTGTTGCATCTTCCATTTGATGTTATCACTGTGCCCCAGTATTTGAAACGTTTCACTTGTTTCAGATTTGTCGTGTTTATTTTTATGCTGCATGATGGTGATGATTGTTTCTTCGATATAACCATTACTTCTGTTTTCTTACTATTCAGACACACTTTTCTTGTTGCTTTCTTTTATCATTTCTTGTAGCTCATTCTCTGTCTCTGCTATTAAGACTGTGTCATCCGCATATTGTAAATTATTTATGTTGTGACCGTTGACTTCAATTCCTTTTTTGTCTACTATTAATCTCATAATATGTTCGCTGTAAAGTGAAAACATATCTTGTCTGACTCCTTGTTTCATAAATTGGAATTGCCCTGTTTGGTTGTTAATTCGTATAGCTGCTGTTTGTTGCCAGTACATGTTTTTGTGATTCGCAGATCCTTGCCATCAATGTTTAATTTCTCCAGCATATTGATTATTTCCACATGCTTTACTGTGTCAAATGCTTTTGTGTAGTCTATAAAGCACATATGTAGATTTTTCTTTACCTCCTATAGATCTTTCTATTAATGTTCTTAAGATGTATATTGCATTATTGGTGCCCTTTCCTTCCACAAATCCACATTGTTCTTAACTTATTTCTGATTTTATTTTGTTCCTACACGTCTCTTAATGATTCTTAGTAATATTTTCGTCATATGGCTCATGAGACTAATAGTGCGATGGTCTTCACAATCAGTGGCGCCTGACTTCTTCGGTATGGCTACAAAGATATATTTTAGTAGATCTTCGGCACATCAAATGGCAAGACAAAATAATCAACTTAACTGTTCTGCAACGTGCTAAGACCCCAACAATCATGTCGATGCTCAGATGTCGAAGACTAAGATGGCTGGGACACGTCCAGCGAATGGAAGAAAAACGCATTCCTAGGCAAATACTATATGGTGAACTAACACACGGAAAATGACAAATCTGAAGACCTAAACTACGATATAGAGATATATGTAAATCATCTCTGAATGACTTCTCCATCTGTGAAAATGACTGGGAACATCTGGCAACATCATGGAGAGCATGTACAAGGAACGGTATAAACATCATTTGAGACTGTCTTAAGGCAAAACTTAGAAGAGAAAAGACTCATGAAAAAGGATGGAAAACCTGTGGATCAGTGGGCCTGCCTTGTTCATTCTGTGGCCGTGTGTGTTTGTCAAACATTGGTAGAATTATCCACGAGAGAAGCTGTTCAACAAAAACAAAACCTAAAAAAAAATTGCACAATAGCCTCCACTAGACCGTCTGACAGGACGAAAAGGGCCATATATCACACATAGTTTGTCGCTAATGATTTAGTTATTTGCTCATTAGTGTCTACCCGGGAACATGACACATGCTTCTTCTATTATACATTCGAAGTGATTAGGAAAAAACAAACAATATCTTAAAATGTAGGAGTTAATCTTTAAAAACGGGATATTGTTGAAAGAACCGCTCATATTGGGGGCTCAGTAGCCTAGTTGGGGAAACCACCCGACGTTCGGACAACCCGTGTTCGATTCCCGCTGGGAGCAGTGTGAGTTGTACTCGTGGTTGGGAAAAAAAATACCCCACGGTTGACCCAGTCTTGGCAGAAATGGGTACCAGGGTATTACCCTGGGGAGGTGAGGAATGTCGCTTCGCATCTGAGTTTTGATGCTTGAGGCGACACTATACAGAAATCTCCGAACATTTCTGAATATGCGGCCGAGCACATATGGATGGAAACTCGAGTGCTAAGACGCTGGTTCAAGTCTCGTACTTGACCCTGACCTTTACGCTCATATTTTTGAACAGTTCATCTTTATTATTACAAAGTTTAACTTCCAAAATGTCGCTCATACATAATGAACTACTTTCGTTAAAAATGTTACGCTTGATGTGTGTGATATCATCAATTGAAACCACTTCCATAAAATATCAATTTTAAGAATGAGTGGGATGTACTAGGCTCAAGACATCTGCTTCCATAATGCAAACAATTATTTTTAGATTATTACTAAAATATCACTTTGAGATTAAACACAAACAACGGTGAACGTAAATAACACCATCACAGGGAATTGTGATGTGAAGTGGGCACTACTACAATCCCAACTAGAGGTACTGCAGTACTGGGTCCTCTATGTCAACAAACCCACACGTGTGGACACTACTACAATCCCAACTAGAGGTACTGCAGTACTGGGTCCTCTATGTCAACAAACCCACACGTGTGGGCACTACTACAATCCCAACTAGAGGTACTGCAGTACTGGGTCCTCTAATGTCAACAAACCCACACGTGTGGACACTAATGTCCACAATCCCAACCACTGCAGTACTTGGTTGTCTCCTCACGTCGTTAGCCATTCTGTTTTGACGGAGACAGTTACAATGAAAGCAACAGTGAGATAAAGTGAGTTCTTGATCAACTGTGGGTCGTTGACGTTACTATCGCCTATCTCGTGCTAACCAAGGGTGAGATGAAAGAGTTGACAAAAACCATTAATGTCAAAAGTGGAGTTAGAGCAGAAACTGATGACGTCAGAAAATAAAATGATTTTACTCTGTCCGGAAAGAAAAACTACCAGAAAGGGAAAATAAAATTGTTCAGTCATTTCATGAGATTGTATTGGAACCAGCAACGCGTCTACTACAGCGAAAAATCCCGCTTCATGGCACGAGGAGGACCAAAGGAAGTGAACAGAGTCACAGAAATTCTTAACGGCACGAGCTAATAACGGCCGCTGCAGCATACATGGTCCAGGTAAAAAATAACGGCAACTTCCCATAATGCTTCACGGTACCCATAAATATCATTTTTAAAAACATGACAATTAATCATGTAAATTACCATTATCAAGCACAAGCCAAACACATAGGTCGTGATGCACATGTCAGTAATAAACACTCAATTACATTAACAACACACTGTAGCTTCCAGCTGATGAGTCTGAATATATTAATATTAAGTACACAACTAACCTAGGACTTTCCCCTTTTGAAAGGTGCTAAGTGGTTCAGTAATTAGTCACACTCTACTTACAGTATTTATTTTCGTGATTCACCATACGAACATTTCCGGGCTTGAACTGTCCCTCACGAACTGCGATCGGCCACAAGCTCGGAAATTGAATAACCTCCACAAAGGAGACAATCACGAGAGAGATATGCTACAAGCTCTCGCTCAAGGATCACATTTCTGCACTGATAAATAGTTATGAGATTTTACACAAAAAGTATCATTCCAAAAAGTATCATTCCCGTGATAAGTCCAACGTGAGTTGTATCATGTTCCTTTCTCCTTTCCTTTTCTAAATTCTCCCCTTTATCTATCTATGTGGCATCCCGTATATACGTTCCTCTATGAATACAAACATGCTCAGTTCGTTTCAATTTACCATTACTGTGCCATCATGTACTACGCACTCAACTTTTGCTGGTTTTACGCTCAGAGCTGTGGCCTTTCCCGCCAAATCGTCTGGTCTCACGTTTGCAGCAGACTATAATTATTACGCAGTTTATCCAGAACAGCGGGTCCTATCACATCTGTGAACCCCAGAACAGCGGGTCCTATCACATCTGTGAACCCCTTCCTTACCCTACCTTCTTTTATTCCCTGTTTTTCTCTTCGCTAGTTCTGAGGTTATGTTTTCTAGTGGTTCTAACATTCCATCAATCCATCTTTTTCGTGTCAGGCTCTTGCGCCGGCATTCTCGCTGCGTTTTTTTTTAAAGGCTTGTTTTGTTGTGTTTTGATCTTTCTTTCTTATCGCGTGGCCAAATCATTTTTATCTGTTGTTTCTTTAAGCATTCTATGGCCAGTATTACTCTTATATTTCTTCTCAGTTCTTCAGTTCTGATCCTACATCTCACACTAATCCCCGCCATTCGCCTGACACATTCCATTTCTGTGGCGGTTATTTTTCTTATTGTTCTTGGGTCTAGCGTCCAGGTCTAGCGTCCAGGTCTAGCGTCTAGGTCTAGCGTCCAGGTCTAGCGTCTAGGTCTAGCGTCCAGGTCTAGCGTCTAGGTCTAGCGTCCAGTTTTAGCATCCAGGTCTAGCGTCCAGGTCTAGCGTCCAGGTCTAGCGTCCAGGTTTAGCATCCAGGTCTAGCGTCTAGGTCTAGCGTCTAGGTCTAGCATCCAGGTCTAGCGTCCAGGTCTAGCGTCCAGGTCTCGTCCAGGTCTAGCGTCCAGGTCTAGCGTCCAAGTCTAGCGTCCAGGTCTAGCGTCCAGGTCTAGCATCCAGGTCTAGCGTCTAGGTCTAGCATCCAGGTCTAGCGTCCAGGTCTAGCGTCCAGGTCTAGCGTCCAGGTCTAGCGTCCAGGTCTAGCGTCCAGGTCTAGCGTCCAGGTCTAGCATCCAGGTCTAGCGTCTAGGTCTAGCATCCAGGTCTAGCGTCCAGGTCTAGCATCCAGGTCTAGCGTCCAGGTCTAGCGTCCAGGTCTAGCGTCCAGGTCTAGCGTCCAGGTCTAGCGTCCAGGTCTAGCGTCCAGGTCTCGCATCCAGGTCTAGCGTCCAGGTCTCGTCCAGCATCCAGGTCTAGCGTCCAGGTCTAGCGTCCAGGTCTAGCGTCCAGGTCTAGCGTCCAGGTCTAGCGTCCAGGTCTAGCGTCCAGGTCTAGCGTCCAGGTCTAGCGTCCAGGTCTCGTCCAGGTCTAGCGTCCAGGTCTAGCGTCCAGGTCTAGCGTCCAGGTCTAGCGTCCAGGTCTAGCGTCCAGGTCTAGCGTCCAGGTCTAGCGTCCAGGTCTAGCGTCCAGGTCTAGCGTCCAGGTCTAGCGTCCAGGTCTAGCGTCCAGGTCTAGCGTCCAGGTCTAGCGTCCAGGTCTCGTCCAGGTCTAGCGTCCAGGTCTAGCGTCCAGGTCTAGCGTTGGTAGCACTGTGTTGGAAACAAGATGACCTACGAAATGAACTGGTCTTTGCCTACCTATCGATTAAGTGGACTTTTCCTTGCGGATCATTTGTTTACACTCACAATTCTTTGTTTACAAAAGGGCAGTCATCATCTTTTTGTTTACTTTTTGAAAAGTAACAACGATCTCTCATTCCCCCCTGCACTCCCCCCCCCCCTCCCAAGAAAATTAATAAGAAGTAAATATATGTTTAGACCCACCTCCAGGCGTTCAATAAATAAACGTATTTTCACGGTGAAATAGGACCCATCAAACACTTAGAGACTCATTTATCTCCATGTATCCAGTACGTTATTGACCCATCAAACACTTAGAGACTCATTTATCTCCATGTATCAGTACGTTATTGACCCAACAAACACTTAGAGACTCATTTATCTCCATGTGTGCAGTACGTTATTGACCCATCAAACACTTAGAGACTCATTTATCTCCATGTATCCAGTACGTTATTGACCCATCAAACACTTAGAGACTCATTTATCTCCATGTATCCAGTACGTTATTGACCCATCAAACACTTAGAGACTCATTTATCTTCATGTATCCAGTACGTTATTGACCCATCAAACACTTAGAGACTCATTTATCTCCATGTATCAGTACGTTATTGACCCATCAAACACTTAGAGACTCATTTATCTCCATGTATCCAGTACGTTATTGACCCATCAAACACTTAGAGACTCATTTATCTCCATGTATCAGTACGTTATTGACCATCAAACACTTAGAGACTCATTTATCTCCATGTATCCAGTACGTTATTGACCCATCAAACACTTAGAGACTCATTTATCTCCATGTATCCAGTACGTTATTGACCCATCAAACACTTAGAGACTCATTTATCTCCATGTATCCAGTATGTTATTGACCCATCAAACACTTAGAGACTCATTTATCTCCATGTATCCAGTACGTTATTGACCCATCAAACACTTAGAGACTCATTTATCTCCATGTATCCAGTACGTTATTGACCCAACAAACACTTAGAGACTCATTTATCTCCATGTATCCAGTACGTTATTGACCCATCAAACACTTAGAGACTCATTTATCTCCATGTATCCAGTATGTTATTGACCATCAAACACTTAGAGACTCATTTATCTCCATGTATCCAGTACTTATTGACCCATCAAACACTTAGAACTCATTTATCTCCATGTATCAGTACTTATTGACCCATCAACACTTAGAGACTCATTTATCTCAATGTACCAGTACGTATTGACCCATCAAGCACTTAGAGACTCATTTATCTCCATGTATCCAGTACGTTATTGACCCAACAAACACTTAGAGACTCATTTATCTCCATGTATCCAGTACTGTATTGACCCATCAAGCACTAGAGACTCATTTATTACATGCATTCAGTATTCCATCATTGATGTATCTCACTTAAAACTAATTATCACCATGAATCCAGTACTCTATCGAGCCATCCAGCACTCAGAAACTCATTCATCTCCATGTAGCTGGCACTCTATCGACCCATCCAGAACTCAGAAACTCATTCATTTCAATGTAGCTGGCACTCTATCGACCCATCCAGCACTCAGAAACTCATTCATCTCCATGTAGCTGGCACTCTATCGACCCATCCAGCACTCAGAAACTCATTCATCTCCATGTAGCTGGCACTCTATCGACCCATCCAGCACTCAGAAACTCATTCATTTCCATGTAGCTGGCACTCTATCGACCCATCCAGAACTCAGAAACTCATTCATCTCCATGTAGCTGGCACTCTATCGACCCATCCAGACTCAGAAACTCATTCATCTCCATGTAGCTGGCACTCTATCGACCCATCCAGCACTCAGAAACTCATTCATCTCCATGTAGCTGACACTCTATCGACCCATCCAGAACTCAGAAACTCATTCATCTCCATGTAGCTGGCACTCTATCGACCCATCCAGCACTCAGAAACTCATTCATCTCCATGTAGCTGGCACTCTATCGACCCATCCAGCACTCAGAAACTCATTTATCTCCATCAACAACTTTGAGCATCACTCCACACAATCAGTGCTGCATCGACGAACGTTGCTCTCATTAA